>PVKB01002152.1:0-175518 GCA_004027205.1 Ctenodactylus gundi
GTGGGGGGGAGCGGCGACGGGGATCGGGGGTTGGGGGAGGATGTCCCTTCAGCGCCGTAAAAATGAAACTCTAGTGGCTGGAGTCCGAGCTGAGCGTGCGGGTTGCCGGCTTCGGTGGGGCGGCCGACACCCCGGCGGGGGCGCCAGCCGCGCCTGACTGACTGGACTCTCCGAAGGGCCCCGGTCCCGGGCTGCGGCAGCTTCGGAGCCCGCCGGCAACGCCGCCGGAGTCCCGGCCACCGCTGGAAGCGCTCTTTGCAGACCAGTGGGACCCCGAAACTTGAACGCAATCACCATCCCCTTTTTTATGCCTTTCTTTGTCACGTCCCCAGCTTTTTCCCTACGCGTTCTTCCCCCCCCCTTCATTCTCCCCTCCGAAGGACACAAAAGTGGCTTCCGCGGAAAGATTTGGAGGCGGTGGACGCTTTACTCGTCGGAGAGTCATTGTGTAGAAAGGATTTTTGGGATTTTTGGGAAGCGCTTTGTAACATCTTGCTCTCTTCTCCCGCAAGCTTCTCTGTCCTGAGGAGAAAAAGTCGTAGCTTGAAAGTTCGGGGGGCGTTTTCTGTATGCTTTAGGAATTGAGAGAGGAGGACCCTGTTCTGGTCCTGGTAGTTGGCTGGACTTGGATCGGCTGTTGGAAACCGCGAAGTACCTTTCCATGTGGAACTTTTACAGATATGTATATTTTTAGATTTTAAAATACCAGAAAAATATATATACTTTCTATATATTTTCTGACAACTTACCCCTGACAGCGCGATGTACAATACGGTGTGGAGTATGGACCGCGATGACGCAGACTGGAGGGAGGTGATGATGCCCTATTCAACAGAACTGATATTTTATATTGAAATGGATCCTCCAGGTACTTGGGAGAAAAAAAAATCTTATTATGGGTCTGATTTGTGTTTAACAAGACCTTGGTGATGTTTTCAGGGCAGAAGTATTCCTGGGAGCGCTAGGTTTGGGATGAGGGGCAGATTTACATTTAGAGCTGCTCTAAGGCTGCTTCTGGTTTACGTGTTTAAAGTTTGCAGTTAGCACCCTGGTCCTATTGTCCTGCAAAGGTGGGGGTGGGGGCTGGAGTTGGGGTGGGAGGAAAGACCCGGTTTTCTTTTGCCTTTGCCTGTCGTCCTGGTTTTTGTTGGCCTTCCATCGCTTCCCCACCCCCCTGGATACAGACTCTTCTACCTGCAAGGGGTGTTTTATATGCCTCTTTTGAAGTCAGTCTTTCTCTTTGAGGGAATTCTTCAAAACTTACCATTTTATACGTTTGCCCTTTTTTATTCTTTGTGTTTTACCTTCGTTAACTTCAGAAACGGAGTTGCCTATGTGACTGTTCGTTTTAAGATTTCTCATTTTTCTCTTACAGAAACCAGTGTTGGCTAGTGATTTTCAGGGACTGAGCGTTCTTATTCATTCTCAGCCTAAGATTTAAAAAAATCAAAAAAATTTTTTGTCTTCTCAGAATATAGTCAGAGATCTATGTGCAATATTTTATTACTGTTTAATTTATGGTGGTTTAACTTAATTTATGGGATAGAGTTTACTATAACTTTTAACTCTCTTAAAAAAGCCTTCCTGTGACTATTTGATAGGTACAGATATATGATAGGTTCCAATACACATGTGATATATATATATATATATATATATTTAAATTTATTTTAGAGCTTTGTCTGAGGCTATTACAGACGTTTTGAGTACTGGTAGTGAAAGGGAAGGAAATAAAAATAAAAAGTTTTTTTCTTTTTTAAAGTCTCTTTATAGTCATTAGCTGTCAGATTTTCAAACCTTGTTTGCAATTATTTGGACATTGTTTTATGTAATGACTTTGAATAAGTAGATGGCTTTTGTAATTTCTTATTTTTTGAGGATGAATTTTTTGTGTCTTTTAAAAATGAGTTGCAGCCTAGGCTATAGAGTAGTTTGTGTGTCATTGAGGAACCTTACTTAATTTAAGACTGTATTTTGGAAATGTTTAAAAGGTTTTGAGTCCATGCAAGTGTGATGAAGTATAGTTGTCTCATTAAGGGATGTAGAAATTACTTTTTGTGTCCTTGCAAACAGTGAATTATCCTTATTTTTTTCAGTTAGTGAGAGTATTATTTGATACTGTCTTAAAAATTAACACTAATTTTGAATAAGCCTTTTTCATTGTTGAAGATCATTAAGATTTTTAATTTTCCTTCATTTTAGAGTCTTCTTTATTTACTTTTATAATTATGATTGCAGTCATGGAGCACCTTTTCTGTGTTTTGTAAAGTTTGTAGGATTTGCCACTCATCTATTGTGTTTCCCTCTTTGTTTCCCCCATGGTAAAACATCACTTCTGTTAGATATGTTTGTCATTCATATATCAGAAATTTAGTGTATCACTGAAACCTCACTCATAAGAACTAAGGTTAATAAGTTTCTGTAATTGTAAGAATTATATTCAAACTGCCTTGAAATCATACAGTGGTACCTTGTAGATGTACAAAAGGAATTTGTTGGGTGGAGAGGTGAATAAGGAAGAAGGGAGAAAATGAGGAAGTCACTAATGGTTGAAAAATAATTGGCTTAGTACAAAAATACTTGCGAGTTGAGTTCAAAATGATTTTAAGAAAAGCTGACTATTATAATTATGTAAAGATGTGGGTCTTACAAGTTTGTGCAGAAGATTCTGGTCCAAACTTTGTTTTCTGTGGAAACAAACTTTTTAGTTTAACATGTTCATCCTTGAATGAAATTGTGTGTAATGAAATTTTATTCAGAATGCTGAAAATATGTATATTCTGTTATTTTTATCCATTTTTGTATCCTTAGTGTAGATATGATTAGTTGTTCCTAGTAGCTTTTGATAGAAAGAACCACACTTACATATGTTGAAACATTGCTTTCCAGATGAATGTTTTTTAATGGAAATAATATGAATACCAACCTTGGTTTTTATGCTAAAATTAAGTTTTGAAACATTTAAAACATTTAAAAGTAAATCGTCAAGTGAAGTGGTTACAACTTGTTTTGTATGTGTCATTTGCTTTGCTTCTGCTACAGGTAGGTCTTATTTCCTTCCTGGACTAGTGTGGTAGCACAGTTTTATTTTATTTCTGCTCTGTTCAGTGTATAGTAATAGTTAATAGTAAAGTATCACCTGATAATTTACCTTCCAGTGATATCCTCTAATGGTTTCAAAAACTTTCCAGTGGCTTCTTTTGCTTACTTAAAAAAAAGCCCTTGATTGCTTACCCTGTCATAAAAGTCATTCTATTTTTGCTTGCACCCTAATTTTTCGGTCTAGTCTCTTTCTGGAATCCATTGTAATTTCTGTAGGAGCTGTTTTGTATTTGCTGTTTCTTGAATGTGTTCTTTTAGCCTCTCCCTGGGTGCCTTAATTGGGATGCTCAGTGTTCACTTGCCAAAATCATATATATGTTAAGAACCCAGGTCAAACTTTCTTTGCTGGGATAATGTTCCCTGATCTTTTCTATTAGAAGTTATCTCTTGGGCAGGAGGATAAGTACAGAGCTTAGAGCCCTTGCCTAGTAAGTGAAAGGCCCTGAATTTGATTCCCCAGTACCACATAAGCTGGGGGTCATAGCAGCACTTCTAATTCTAGCACTTGGGAGGCTGAGGCAATAGGATTGCCAACCTGGGCTACATAGTGAGTTCAGGACCAGCCTGGACTACAGAGGGACTCTGTCCAAAAAAAAAAAAAAAAAAAAAAAAAAAAAAAAAAAAAATCTCCCTTTCTTTTTAACTCCTTCTAGCACTTTTTGGATGGAATTTTTTCCTAAGATCCTTGGACATTTTATTTCTGGCTATTATAATAGCCTAAGATTAAATAACCTATAGAGTTAGACATTTACTTAGAGCCTTCATTGTAATAGTAACAATATTTAAAAATTTTAATGTGTTTTAAAATTTAATTTTAGACTGAACCATAAAATTCATTTATTTATTTATGAATGACAGGGTCTTGCTTTGTAGTCTTGGCTGGTCCTCAACTCACTGTGAATTCCAGGCTGGCCTAGAGTTCATAGCAGTCCTCCTGTTTCAGCCTCCTGAGTACTGGGATTACAGGCATGTGTCAACACATCCAGCTAATTATTATTATTATTTTTATTGTGGTTTGAACCCAGGGCCTCACACTTCCTGGGTAAGTACTCTGCCACAGTGCTACATCCCCAACTTTTTTCTTTTTGAGAGACAGTCTTGCTGTGTTGTTCAGGCTGGCCTCAAGCTTGTTACTGTCCTGCCTTAGCCTCCTAAGTGGCTGGAATTTAAAAGTGTGTCCCACTGGGCTAGGGCCATAAATGCAAGCGTCATGTCTATTATTACTTCTGGTAGCCTCAAAAAACTTTTTAAATAAGTTTCATTTATGTATATCTTGAAGAGTTCTGATAACTAGTGGGTTGGTAGATTTACTGTTAATTATTGACAGTGTAAGAATTGAGTCCATAGAACCATTGGGGTGGGTAAAAAAAAATGAATTGAGTCCAAAGGGGCTTAATGTCTAACATTTCTGTATTTTATGGAAGCTGTAGAAACACTGAACTGTTTAGATGAAACATAAAACTTTTTATTCTAGAAATGCTAATATTATAGTACTGAGAATTTTTTATTAGCATCTTGGCTACTCCTGCTGTGAGTTTGGAATTGAAATTATTTTGTTTCAGAAGCGTTTTCTGGATAGCCATTCAAAAAGTCCATCTTTGAGATAGGAGCTATTAGAAGATTAACTACACATGTATCATAAACTCATGTACAGAGCTTATAGACAGTGGTCTATTAAGTCAGCCCTTCAGTTTCCTTTCTTTCTTTCTTTCTTTCTTAGACAGCATCTCACTCTGTATTCCAGGCTGGTTCTGAATTCACTGGCCTCAAACACATGGCAATACTCCTGCCTCTGCCTCACAAGTGCTGGGATTACAGTCACAGACCATCACATCTGGTTTATGTAGTGCTAGAGATTTGAACCCAGGGCCTTGTGCTTACTATGCAAGCACTCTAATCACTGTGCTATTCCTTCAGCCCCAGCATATTAGAGAAAGAGAGAGAGAGAGAGAGAGAGAGAGAGAGAGAGAGAGAGTGAAAGTGAGAGAGTGAGAGTGAGAGAGAGTGTGTGTGTGTGTTGTGTGTGTGTGTGTGTGTTTGTGCGTGTGTGTGTTTTCAGATAGGGCCTCTTTCTGTAGTCCAGGATGGTCCTGAACTATATGTAGCCTGTGCTGGCTTTAAGTTCACGGCAATTCTCCTGCCTCAGCCTCTCAAGAACTGAGATTACAGGCATGTGCCACCATGCCCAGATTTTTTTGTTTTAGGAAAAATATAATAAATTATTTCATCTATCTATCTATATCTATCTATCTATCTATCTATCTATCTATCTATCTATCTATCTATGTATGTTTGAAACACGCTCTTACTTCGTAGTCCGTGCTTGTCCTGAACTCACTGTGAAGCATAGGGTGGCCTCAAACTCATAGCAATCCTCCTACCTCAGCCTCCCAAGTGCTGGGATTACAGACCTGTGCCACCATGCCCTGTTTATAGGGTGCTGGGGAATCAAACTCAGGGCCTTGTCCTTGCTAGGCAAGCACTCCAAGTGCTGTACTATTCCTCCAGCCCAATTATTTCTTTTTTAGGTTAATGAACACAACTTACTAAGATTGTAGATTTTTTTTTTTTGTTTTCACCAAAGTGTATTCCTGAAGTTATCTTAAGAGCAGTAATACTGTCTTTAGTAGATAATTAGAAAATAAAAATTTTAATTGTTGGTCTAAACGTGGGAAAATCTAGTAAAGTGCTTCTCAATAGTTTTGGTTTAAGAATCTCTTCTAGATTCTTAAAAATTACTGAGGACCCCCAAAGAATTTCTGCTTGAGTGGGTTATATCTGTTGATATCTACCGTTAGACTAAAACAAATAAGTATATAATTTATGTTAAAAAGTTATAAGTCATTACATGCTAGGGCTGGAGGAATGGCACAGTGGGTTGCTTGCCTAGCCAGCACAAAGCCTTGAGTTCAGTTTCCCAGCACAACATAAGCTGGGCATGGTGGCATACACCTGTAATTCCAGCATTTAGGAGGCTGAGGCAGGAGGATTGCTATGAGTCCAAGGCTTGCCTAGGCTCCATCGTGAGTTCAGGACCAGCCTGGGCTACAGAACAAGACCCTGTCTTAAAAAAAGAAAATCATTTCATGTTAACTTTGTGTGTGTGTGTGTGTGTGTATACCCCAGGGTGGCCTTGGACTCAAGGCAGTCCTTCCACTTCAGCCTCCTGAGGGGTGGGATTACAGGCATATGCCATGAATCCCAGCTTTATGTAATGCTGGGGAATCGAACTCAGGGCCTTGTGCTTGTAAGGCAAGTGTTCTAACCACTATACCGTTCTTCCAGCCATGTTAACTTTTTAAGACAAAAAATCAGAAGAGTGCACAACTAAGTTTTTGCAAGTATCTTTGATATGTGGCATCATAGAAGACATCTGAATTCCTATTTCCACTCTTCTGTACAATTAGAAGAGAAAATTGAAAAGGCAGATAATGTCTTGTGAAACTATGTTGGCCCTTTTGGATTCTCTGAACAGATCTTAGGAATTCTGGTCCATATTTTGATAGCTGTTAGTCTGGAAGTTACTTTGAGTAGTACATTGTTTAGTGATCATCCTGATAAGGTTTATCTAACTTTGAAGTCAGATGTAAAGGTTGTTTCAGGGAAACTTACTTATTCTGCCATGCTTGATATTTTCAACCTGGTAGAATTTAGGTTAAATAATACTTTGGTGGAGAAGTGGTACATTTGTCCTTTGAGGAAAAAAATACATGCTGAGATCCACGTTAAAATAAAAAAAGAGGGCTGGGGCATAGCTCAGCTGTTAAAGTGCTTGCTTAGCAAGCCCAAGGCCCTGGGTTTGGTTCCCCAGCACCACCTAAGCTGGGTGTGGTGACACACGCCTATAATCCCAGTCCTCAGTAGACTGAGGCCAAAAAAAAATTCTGTTCTGTTAGTGAATTGGGTATCCCACTTTTCTGTTTGAATTTACTATTTTTAACCTCAGTATTTGATGGGTTCATTTAATGCTTCTTTCCTGTGTTTGGTAAGATAGTTCTTTTAAGATCTAGGTGTCATTTTTTTTTAAATGGTATTGTAGTATGAGGTAAATGTTAGTATAATCAAATGCTATTAAAAGATGTGCTTTTATATATCTTCTGGTTGAAAAAAATTAGTCATTGCTTTCATTTAGTATAGTTTACCCAACTATGTTTCATTAGAAGTATGATAATTTTTTTGTTTTTAATTGGAGATTGAATCCAGGAGTGCGCTCCCACTGCATTGCATGCTAAAGTCTTTTTGTTTTCTGTTTTGAGACAGGATCTTGCTAAGTTCTCCAGGTTGACCTCAAAGTTGGGTTCCTCCTGCCATAGCCTCTTTTGTAGCTGGGATTATAGGCGAGTTCCACTGTAACCAGCTGATTCTCACATTTGACAATGCCTTTTAAACTTATTTTCATCACTGTTATTATACTGAATACTTTATATTTTTATTAGAATGTGGAAAGCATAGGACATGCTATGCTGGTTATATTAAACAGTATTTGTAGAAAAAGAATTACAAAAACATCTGTTTGTTGTTAAATAATTTTCATTGGTTTAAAGATTAAGGTAACCTGAATGAGTAGAAGGAACACACTCTTTAGAAATAAGTGATATGGTTCCTGTTCATGGCTTTGAGCATCTGTTTTCTCTTTGTAAAATCAAATTAATACCACCCTCACACAGTTGTAGAGATTTAAGTGTACCATATTAATATCTAAATAGTGTTTGGTACATGATATTATACTAATAAATTGTAGCTTATGTTTTAAAGGTATTATTAATAACAAATAATTATCCTGGGTCTAGCACTTGTGGTACTCTTTTTTTTTTCCTGATATTGATGACTGACCCAGGGCCTCATGAATGCTAAACTATATCTCTGCCACTAAACTACATCCCCAGCCTTTTATTAATTTTTATCATAAAGTAGGATTTCACTGAGGTGACCAGGATGTCCTTTGAACTCGTGGGTCTTTTGCTTCAGCCTCCTAAGTAGCTCGAATTACAGGTGTGTGCTGCTACAACCAGCCTCAATTTCTTTTTAATAGGAATATAACCTTTTTTTTTTTTTGGCATAATCTTGCTGAGTTGCCCAGCTGGAACTTGAATTTGCAATCTTCGGGCCTCAGCCTTCCACAGTGTGGCGATTACAGGCATGGGCCACCATGCCCAGCCCTTAGAAGACATACTCTTAAACTTGGCATAGATGAGCCTTAAAAATTTGGCACTGATTTACTTTTATAATTTTATTACTAATCTTCTATTTTTATTTCGCTTGTAGCCCAATGCCCTGAGTGCACGTTGCTAATTCCCTTTTCTAGGCTTTTGTGTATACTGCTTCCTATCTATGATATAACCATTTTACCGCTCCTCTTCAAATCAGGATCCTGTGTTAGTCTTTATTCATTACTTTTTCAGCTTTCCAGATGCAGGTACATGTCTATAGTCTCAACACTCTCAAAGGCTGAGGCAGGATTATAATTGTTAGCCCCGTTGGACAATATTTTTTTTTGAGGCAGGGTCTTGTTCTGTAGTCCAGGCTGGCCTTGAACTCAGGGCAATCCCCCTGCCTCAGCATCCTGAGTGCTGGGATAACAGGCGTGCGCCACCACACCCAGCTTATGTGGTGCTGGGGATTTGAACTCCGGTACTTAGCACTTGACTTAGCGCTTGCTAAGCAAGTGCTTTAACTGCTGAGCCATTCCTCCAGCCCCCAAATGAATCTTAATCTACCCAATTTGCTGGTATACCAGTTAACTTTAGAATGTATAGGACTTGATGTATGATAACATGGTAAGGTCAGCCATCAAGTCTTATTAAACATCATTTTCCAAATTACTTGCCCATATATAGGATATTTGTTGTTTCTCATGCATATTTGTAAGTTTAAATAATTCTCTCTCCCTTTCATTAATAAAACAAGCTAGGTCCAGCTTGTCAGATCATACTATTGCACTTGTGCAGTTAATCACTATGAAAACTACCTGGTGACCTAGTAAAGATGAGCCAGCACAAAGCTAACATCAGTAACTGTAATACAGAGTTCCATTATCATACATTCTCTAGAGTTCCTGTCTGATGTTCTCTTTCTTGGCCAGAGAGCCTAACCTTGTCTGAGGATATAGGGAAAAACAAATCTAGTTCATGTAGCTGTGTAATCTTAAATACTTGTAGACTTTTCAACATTTTCTTAGTCTCTTTTTCTCTCTCTCTTTCTCTTTCTTTCTTTCTTGAGGGTCTTGGTCTGTAGTCTAGGCTGGTCCTAAACTCACTATAGAGCATAGGCTGCCCTCGAATGCATAACAGTTCTCCTGCTTCAGCCTCCCAAGTGCTGGGATTGCAGGCATGCATCACCATACACTGCTTATGTAGTGCTAAGGCATCAAATTCAGGGCCTTTTACTTGCTAGTCAAGTACTCTAACCACTGTGCTATTCCTTCAGCCCCCGTAGTTTTCATTTTTAAACTTAAGATAAATTCAATCATGAATCAAATTTTGAAATCTGAATGTAAGTTGTATTGAAAAAATTCTGTTGAAAAATTATTTATACTAGAAACACATTGCTCTGGAGTTGGATATTACCTATGTACCAAGCTTTTGACTTGCAGGTTTTTTTTTTTTTTGAGGGGGGGGGGAACAGGGTCTCACTCTGTAACCCAGGCTGGTCCTGAACTCACTTTGGACCCCAGACTAACCTTGGTCTCATAGCAATCCCTCTGTCTCAGCCTTCCAAGTGCTGGGATTACAGGTATGCACCACAGTGCCTGGTTTATGTGGTGCTGGGGAATTGAACTTGAGTACTTAGTGTTTGACTTAGCATTTGCTAGGCTAGTGCTTTTACAGCTGAGGCATTCCTCCTGTCCAGGATATTATTTTAAACAGACACACTACAGATTATGTCTTTGAATTAAAATGTATGATATAAACTAAATATTGATCTCCCCTATCCCAGTATGTTGGAAATCTAGGGACAATATGGGAATGGTTAAGAGAAAGGGTGCTGGGGTGAGATTGCCTGATTTCAGATTAAGCCTTTGCCACTTAGTGTGTGCCCTTGGGCAATCCACTTATTTTTGTTAAAATTTTCTCACCTAAAAAATGGAATGACAGTCCTCTTTCAGTAAGATGATTTGTGAAGACTTAGTAAATTCATAATTGTAAAGCACTTGAAACATGTTAAACACCATTAACTATTTTGGGGTATTCATTCTTTCATGTTTTTGAACAAAAAATATATTTTTTTTCTTTTTTGAGGCAGGGTCTCTGTAGTCCAGGCTGCTTCTGAACTCTGTATAGCCCAGGCTGGCCTTGAACTCCTGGCAATCCTCATGCTGGGATTATAGGTGTGTACCACCATGCCCAGCTTATGTGATGCTGGAACTCAGGTACTTAGCACTTTCATATGGCTCACTAGACAAGTGCTTCAACCTTTGAGCTACAACTCCAGCCCCTTGAACAAATGTTTGATTACCAGGCACTGTTTTAGGAGCAGCAGTGAACAAAACACAAATCTCAGCTTCCATGGAATGCACATTTCTAAGTGAGAGGCAAGAGCAGGGAATAAACAAATTCATAAATAAAATACTGGTAAATACATAGTGATGGTGATAAATGCTTTGGAGAAAAATCAGACAACAAAAATAGGGTGCAGAGTGGGGGAACTGCTGTTTTAAATGGTTAGACAAAAAGGATCTGACCTAGAGGAAGTAAGGGAGCCAGATACGTGTGAGGACAGGAAGTATGCCAGGTAGAGACAGTATCAGATGACTCACCCTGAGGCAGGACAATCTCTGATATGTTCAGTGGTCATGAGGGGACCAGTGTGACTGGAGTGGAATGAGAGGAAGGTACAACAAAAGGAAGACAGAGTAATTTGGGTGTTGGAGCTTTTGTACCGTGTGGGGGCATTGTAAGTCATTGTAAGAACTTTTACTTTAAAACTTGTGTGATAGAAGCCTTCAGAGTGAATTGAGCAGCGATATGCCCAGATTCCTGGCATGATTCCTGGCTTGTGTTGTTCCTTCTGCTGGTAGAAAGTAGGGAGCAGCAGAAGTAGAGAAACTGGTTAGAAGGCTGTTGCAACAAGCCAGCTGGAGAATGATGGTAGATTAGACAAAGGTGGAAGCTGTGGAGATGGTAAATAATGGTTGCTTTCTGAATATTATTATTACCAATTACACGGCATGTCATTCCCAAACTGACATTTTTTGGCTTTTTATTTTTTCATATGCTTTCTTTTTTTTCTTCCTTTTTGCAGTTTACGACACCTTTTCCTACATTTTCCCCTCCAAATTATTTTTTATTAGCATGTAATTTTAGGTATCCATATGCTTTCATAATTTAAGAAATTATCTTTTATCCAGGTATTGTGGCACATCCCTGTAATCTCAGCTACGTGAGAGACTAAAACAGGAGGATTTTAAATTCAAGCCCAGCCTCATCAGTTTAGTGAGACAGTGTCTCAAAGTAAAAAAAAAAAAAAGAAGAAAAGAAAAAGAAAAGAAAAAAGAAAAAAATATAAAACCATGGACACACACACATGTGCACACACATAACACATAAAAGGACTTGAGAGGCTATTCCTTGTTCCCTGGGTTCAGTCCTGAGTACTTGAGGACAAAAAATAACTTTCAAAAAATGTCAAAACTGTTTCTTTTTGAAGTATTTTTTGCTTTTTTTTTTTTTTTTGGAGACAGTCTTGCTCTGCAGTCCAAGCTGGTCCTAACTCACTTTTGACCTAGACTGACCTAAAACTAATGGTAGTCCTCCTGCCTCAGCCTCCTGAGTGTGGGGTCACGGGAGTGTGCCACCACACCCAGCTTATTATATTTTGCTTTTGTAAAGTGTCATGATATATATATATATTTTTTTTTTGAGATGTGGTCTCTCTCTGTCTTTAAGTTATCCAGAAGTGTGTCCCCATGCCTGCTTACGTGGTGCTTGGGAACCAAATCCAGGGCCTTGGGCTTCCTAGGAAAGCACTCTAACCACTGTGCTATTTCTCTAGCTCCAAAATGGCATGATTTTATTTTACTTTAAAATTTTTTTATAAATCTTTTTTTCCCCGTTTTATTGATATGTACAAGTGCAAAATTTAAGGTTTACAATGGAGTTGAGCATTTTGTGCACATACTTTCCTTGTCAAAGTGACAAGGGCTTTCCTGCTCTCCTTTTGTCCCTCCCCCTACCTTCCTTTCCCTCTCTTCACCCCTATCTCTCCTCCCCCTCTTTCCCTTTGTCTTTCGTTTAAAGTTCCATGAGATGGTTGTGGTCTGGGTCTCATATCAGAGAGACCATCCGATGTTTCACCTTCTGCTTCTGACTCACTTCACTAAGCATGATGTTCTCAAGTTTCTTCCATTTGCCTGTGAAAACCTCCACGCTGTTGGACCTTACAGATGCGTAGTATTCCATTGTGTATAAGTACCAGTTTGTGTATCCACTGGTCTATTGATGGGTATTTTGGTGACTTCCATGTTCTAGCTATTCGTTAGTTGTGGTATAAATCTTTTTTTTTTTTTTTTGACACAGAGTCTTGTGCAGTACTCCAAGATAGTCCTGAGCTCACTATGTAGTCCAGGCTGGTCTCAAACTCACAGCAGTTCTCCTGCCTCAGTCTCCTGAATGTTGGGATTACAGGTATATGCTAACACGCCTGGTTACTGTAGTGCTGGGGAATCAAACTCAGGGCCCGATGCTTGCTAGGCAAGTGCTGTAACTGCTGTGCCATTACTGTAGCCTCCTGAAGTGTCATGATTTTAATCTCTGGTATTTGGCTGCTCACTAGCTGTATATATGGACTTAGTTATTTGAGGAAGGCTTACTCATAAGTTATATTTATAAATCAGTATAAATCTATAATATAGTTTACTTTCAAAAATGATTTTTTTTTTGAGACAGGGTCTCACTCTGTGGTCCAGGCTGGTCCTGAACTCACTTCAGAGCACAGGCTGGCCTTGGACTCACGGCAATCCTCCTATCTCAGCCTGCTGAGTGCTGGGATTACAGGTGTGCGCCACCACACCTAGTTTATGTGGTGCTGGGAAATTGAACTAGGGTACTTAGTGCTTGCTAGGCAAGCACTTTAACCGCTGAGCCATTCCTCCAGCCCCTCAAAAATGAATTTGAAAAGAAAAATTTCAGGAAGTTCTTAGTTTCTTTGGTGGGCTTTATTTACATATTTTATTCTCTGTGTTAAGTTTTTGGTATCTTAGAATAACTAATATACACATGTGTTTTTTTCTCACTAGTGTAATATGTAAGTGCCTGAGTATAGATATTGGCATAAAGCAGAGAAAGTATTTGTTGTTTAGTTTTTAAAGTACTGAACTAAGTTGCTGTGTTTTCTAATGCAAGCTCTATTTCTAGTTTGTTAACCTAGACATTTGCCTAACATGTACATATTGCAGGGCTAAGAGTCTTAACCCTATTATAGTGCTATTGTGATTAATTATATAAAGTAGTTCATAAGTTCATATAAGACATTTAGGGGGTTACCTTTTTTATTGTTATTTTCATTATTATTAAGCTGGCATCCTTTACAGTTCATCTCCACAATGTCCATTTAATAAGAAGCAGCCTAACATTCAAACTAAATTAAAAAGTAATTTAAATCTTTATTTCATTCTCTCAAAAATGTCAAGAGGATTACACTCATAGCATACTACACTATTACTTTAAAACCCTGTTTCTTCATCATTGATTAGTACTTTGCCGGGTTAATCTCAGACTTTCTTCTTTCTCTTGAAACTAAACTGCCAAACTCTCCAAAAACAATTTTAGTAATCTCATTTTTTTTTGTTTCCTTTCTATCCTTTTCAGCTATTAGTTTCTTGTCCAGGAGCACCTGTCTTACATTAAACTCTTTCCCTTGCCATTTCATTATTCCGATCTATATTATAAGGATCAGGAACTGGAAAGAAGAGAAAGTATGAATATTCATGCGACAGTGGTTTTATTTCCATTGCACTTAGATGCCATGGAGGATTTTTGCTCTTAAAATTCTGTGTAGGTTTCTTTTCCTTCAAAACTGGGAATTGAAGCTAGGGACTTTGCACTAAGCTACATCCAGCCCTCTTTTAAGAAAGCATTTTCTTTTTTTTTTCTTTTTTGAGACAGGGTCTCACTTTGTGGCCTAGGCTGGTCCTGAACTCACTATGAAGCCCAGGCTGGCCCTGGACTTATGGCAATCCTCCTGCCTCAGCCTCCCGAGTGCTGGGATTACAGGCATGTGCCACCATGCCCAGTTTATGAGGTGCTGAGGAACTCTGCTTGTTAGACAAGTGCTTTAAGTGCTAAGTCATTCTCCAATCCTAAGATAGGATCTTGCTAAATTGTTTGTCTAGGGTAGTTGTGAACTTGGAATATTTCTATGTCAGCTTCCTAGACCTGGGATTATGTTTGTGGACCACTATTTTTTTTTTCAGACTGGAGATTAAGCCCAGAGATACTGTTGAGCTACACCCCTGTTCCATTCCCTCATCTATCTTTAAAAATGAGTCTTGCTGAGTTGCTTAGTTTGACTCTTAAATTTGTGATCCCTCTGCTTCGCCTTCCTGAGTACCTGGGATTATAGGTGAACAGTACTGTACCTGACTTCTGTTTAGTTTTAAAAGGACTGTCAAATAGACTTTTGCAGGATATTGATTTGGAACTTGAGATTTAGTTCCCCGAATAATCATTATACATGGCTATAATTCTACCTACTTAGGAGACTGAGGTAAGAGGATCTGAAGTTTAAGCCTATTCCCAAGCCTACTGGTACAGCACTCTGAGAAGCTAAGGCAG
Source organism: Ctenodactylus gundi (assembly GCA_004027205.1). Lineage (NCBI taxonomy): Eukaryota > Metazoa > Chordata > Mammalia > Rodentia > Ctenodactylidae > Ctenodactylus > Ctenodactylus gundi. The sequence continues at coordinate 14,874 of PVKB01002152.1, forward strand.
GAGGATTGCAAATTGAGCCTAGCAACTTAATGATACCTTGCCTCAAAATCAAAGATTAAAAAAATTAGGCTAGAGATGTAGCTCAGGTGCAGAGACCCCAGGTTCCATACCCAGTGCCGCAATAAATAAACAAATACATAAGATTAAATAAAATAAGAAGATTAAGCCTAACCTGGGCAACCTAGTGTTTTAGAGAGACTCTGTCTCAAAATAAAAAATAAAAAGGGATAATGATGTAGCTTAGTACAAGGTGCTGGGTTATTATATATAGCTCTAGTACCACAAGGGGAGAGAGAGAGAGTGAGAGTGAGAGCACTGAGAGCACGAGAGAGAGCCCTGTGGAGTGTGAGCCAGCGGCTATCTGATGGGAAATGATCAGGCCTCTGATTCCTAGGGCTGAGCCATGGAAATTTATATAGTTGCCAGATAAAACACATGCATTGTGTCCCATCCAATATTTGGAACATATTAGAGTAAAATAGCATTTGTTTAAAGTTCAAATTTAACTAGGTGTCATGTTTGTATTGTTAAATTTAGCAGCCTTGTTTTAGGGAAAAGCTATTGACTAGACAGTATTTTCTAGTACATTTTCTCCATAGTGTTAGGAATATACGTGTAACTTTAATGTAATAGATACCAGAATGCTTTTGCATCAGATAACAGAAAATTCAATTCAAATTGGTTAAAACAAAGAGGATTTATAGGCGCATATATTGAAAGAACCAAAGAGAACGAGGTTCTCTGGCATGGTTCGGTTGAGGCTATCAAACTTTGGCTCCGTTCTTCTGTAATGCTTGAGCTTTTCCTTCCATAAGTCCTTTACTCTGACTGGCTTTCCTGATAGTAGAGGGTGGATGCCTTTGGCCACATATTTTTTCATTCCTGGGAGATAAAGACCACACTTCTGACAATACAATACAAAAAAACCTGACTTTGACACTAATTGGACCTTTGTTCCAAAGGATCACAGCCTTAAAATCTTAACAGCTTTCTGTATCTAGATGAGGCACTTATCCTGAATTTGTATCAGACTTATCCTGAATTTGTATCAGACTTATCTGAAGGGCTTGTTAAAACAGAGATTGCTAGGTCTTACCCTCAGAATTTCTGATTTAGCTAAGTCTGGGTTCATTTTCAGGAATTTGTATTTGTAAAAAGCTCCCAGATGTTACTTTGCTGGTCACAAACCACACTTTGAGAACTACTGCTCTTTAAATTTAGGGCCTATTTCTGGAGCTGGGGAACAACTCAGTACCTTCTAAATTCATTACCAACATAGGAAGGGAACAAGACATACTTTGGGGAGGTAGTGACAGTGTTCCCTACAGAGAAGACTGCTGTTCTTTTGCCTATCAGGCTTACCTTCCCTTTTATTTAGGTAATAGCTTTCTGCTATTTTCCTTAGAACCACTCTTTCCCCACTTGTAATCCATGTGGCTTGGGTGGAGTTGACCTAATCATTGGTTTGGGTGGCACATGACTCAAGCGTGGTCAATAAAGAGTACTTTCCTAGTCATAGTAATTAGCCCAGGAGTGACTAGTACATTATGGTTCACTGTCTTGCTTGGTGATAGGAAGATAACAGTCTTTGTCTTCAAGAAGATAAGACTATAATTAAGAAAGACCCTCGTGTAAACATGCAGTATTTCTCTTTATAATTCTCTTCCTTTCTTCTTTTCATAATACATATGTTCATTGTACTGCATACTGTATTACTTCATTTGTAATTCTTAACTGTGCTAATTATTACTAGTTTAGCCTTTCTAGTGCTCATTAGATTATAAAGTTAATCAGAACAAAGACTGATAATATAGTTGCTGGATTTCCAGTATCTGGCCCTGTCATTGACACATAGTATTCACATTGGCTGATAAATATTTGAGTTACCATAAAAGAAGAATATAAATAAAGCAGGGAAGGATTGGCTTACTGATTGGGTACTGGAGAGTTTATAACCTGGTACATGGCTTGGTTAAAGTATCTAAAATTATTGAAGCATAATATGTGAGGTGAACAGTTGTTGGATCAGTCTGGTTGGGTTGGTGAGGTCCAGACCATGAAAGATCCTGAATGCATTTAGGGGTTGGACTTCATCCCATTGGCAAATAGATGGTTTTAAGTAGTGAAGAGTATGGAGGAGAGTAAGGTTAAAGAAGAGAAAATGGTTAGGAAGCTATTTTAATATATATTAAAAATTATGACAAAGTCTAACGTAAGATAATAGCAGTGAGGATGAATAGGAAAGTGATGTAGAAAATAGAACTGATAAATGAATTTAGAGACTATGGTGAGGAAAATGAAGGAAACCAGATTGGCAGTTTTCTGGTTTGGGAGATGGTAGTATATAAATAAGCTCAGGAAATTTAAGGGGAAGGACTGGTTTATATTGTATGGTCTCTCTCTCTCTCTCTTTCTTTCTTTTGAGACAGGGTCTCACTCTGCAGTCCAGGCTGGTCCTGAAGTCACTTTGTAGCCCATGCTGGCTTTTCACAGCAGGGTAGTAAATCAGATACTACTGAGTTCTCTGGGTGAGGGAGAGGTTGCAATGGAACCTAATGCTTCCAGAGTATTAGTTACTAATGCCATTTTAAATTTTTAGGTGTTTATACTACCCCATCTTTTTGATAGTAAGTGGGCATAAATTATAAAATAATTTTTAAGATTCATGAATTAGGTTCAGTATTGGTGAAAATGTGAGTTGCTAAAGCTCTTTTGGACAGTTTTACAACCTCTAATAAAATTAGTCTGAGAACCTATTCTGTAGAAATAAAAATATTAACAGCCAAGCCCAGTGAGTTGTGCAGGCCTGTAATCTCAGGCCTGTAATCTCAGTGCTCTGGAAGGTGGAGGCAGGAGGATTGCAAGTTTGAGCCAGTGTGGGCGGGTTAGCAACTTAGCAAGACCTGCCTCAAAATCAAAACTAAAAAGCTCATTTTGAAACCCTTGGGCTTTCAGTCCTCTGTAACACACCCACACACCCATTATTTATATGTACATATAATATGTAAACATATGAAAGTATATGTGTGAGATATTTGTATAACATTTTTAATGGCAATATTTTTGATTTTTTTGTTTTGAGACAGGATCTTACTCTGTATAGTCCAAGCTGGTCCTGAGCTCACTACTATGTAGCCCAGGTTGGCCTCATATGCATGACAGTTCTCCTGCCTCAACTTCCCAGTTGCTGGGATTATAGGCATGTACCACTATGCCAGGTTTTTGTGGTGCGGGGAAATTGAACTGAGGGCCTTGTGCTTAGGCTGGTCCCAGTGGTACAAGCCTATAGTACCAGCACTCTAGGAGCCTGAGGCAGGAGGTTTGTAGGTTTGAGGCCAGCCTGGGCAACTTAGCAACTTAGCGAGACCTTGTCTCAAAATCAAAAATAAAAGTGGACTGGGTGTATGTAGTTCAGTGTGTACTGGGTCCTCAACATCACCAAGAGAAAAGAAAAGAAAAAAGAAATGTTAAATCTCCATGTACTGACCTGGATGGATGGCTGTGATCAGTTGTAGAATAAGACAGTAAGACAGACAGGCTATAAAGAAATATGTGTAATTCAGAGGCATAGGGTTACCTAGCGTGCATAAACCCTTGCGTTTGATCCCTAGCACTGAAAAAAGAAAAGAAAAGAAAAAAAAGAAGAAATGTGCCTAGGCTTGTGGTGCAGGCTGTAATCCCAGCACTCTCGGAGACCATTGTAGGAGGGTCACAAGTTTGAGTTTAGCCAGGGCTGCTTACAACTTAGCGAGACCCTGTCTCGAAATAAAACCATCCTGAGCGTTGCAGTATCCTTGTTTAGGATTATGTGTACATGGGGAATATTGTATTTTAATCCAGGTGCTCTTTAAGTGACAGTGAACAAAAAGTATTCTTATATGGTAGGAGATAGGGTAATGCCAAAATTAAGAAGTTAATATATAGTATGGTACTTCAAGATAAGTTAAGTAGAAAAAAACAACTATTGGTTTAAGGGCATGGAAATAGAGAAGGAATTGCTATCTATTGAGTAGTCAGTGAAGTTTTCATTAATTTGGTAATTTAACTTTCTTGTGAGCTATAATACATACTGAAAACTGTATGAAACAAATAGGTACAGTTTACTGACTTCATCTAAAGTGAGCAACCGTGTTAACGCTACCCATGTAACTGTTGAAGACAGCCCAAAACATGTTCCTTACCAGGGGAACCTATTGGCTTGATTCCCACCCCCCTCCCAGAATGCGGGATTAAAGGAAGTGATGGAGTGAACCATAGGTATAATGAAATGAGGAGGATCATAGTTTAAGCAAACAGTAATTACAAAAACCCTATGCAGGAAAAGTATTTTTGAGATATTACATTGTCAGCAAAGGGTGCTTGCCTGAGCTTGGAAAGGGAGTGGGTAAGATGATCTCAGGAAAAAAAAAAGGAGCGAAATGAAAAGAAAACTTACTGTGTATTACTAAATTAAAATATCAATTTGATTATAGGATTATGGATGATTTTTGTCCTAGATTTTTTTTTATTATATAGCAAAAACAATATTAAAAGTACATTTGAAAAAGAAATTGGGGCTGGGGTATATAGCTCAGTGGAAGAATGCTTGTCTAGCACATGGGTGCCCTGGGTTTGGTCCTCAGTATAAGGAGATGAGGAAGAATGTTCACAGATAAATACTAAAGTTAAAAAATTTAGACTTGAGGGCTGTGGGAATAGCATAGCAGTTAGGGTGCTTGCCTAGCAAGCACAAGGCCCTGAGTTCAGTTCCCCGGCACATAAAGTGGGGAATGGGAATAAGCCAGACATGATGGTGCATTGCTATAATCTTAGTACCCAGGGGGCTGAGGCAGGAGAATTCCTGTAAGTTTGAATGAGCCCAGCCTGGGCTACACAGTGAGTTGAGAAGCAGCTTGCACAAAAAGTGAGACTCTGTCTCCAAAAAAAAGGTAATTAAGCTTGGGGTTGCCTCTTTTGTATTACTTGAAGCATTAATAAGTGGGACTTTGTATTAGTTTCCAATTGCTGTCATAGCCAGTTATCATAAACAGTGACTTAAAATTAAACAAATTTAGTATTTATTATCCTAAGTTTTGGAGGTTAGAAAACCTAAAATCAAGATGGTGACAGGGCTGCATTTCTTCTAGATGCTATAGGGAAAAAATTCATTTCTTTGCCTTCTAAAAGCCACCTGCATTCCTTGGGTCCTAGTCACCTATTCTGGTTTTGAAGCCAGCAATATTTTTTCAAGTCTCTCTCTAATTTCTACCTATATCATCACTTCTCCTACTCTGAGATGTCTTTCTTCCTTGTATAAGTATCCTTGTGATTATTGGCCCACCTGGTTAATCCAGGGTAGTCTTATATATGCAAAATTCCATTTGTCATGTAATGGAATATATTGACAGGTTCTAGATTGGGATGTTGACATCTTTTGGAGTCTGTCTACCATAAACAGAATAATTTGAAAATAAAATGTCACCAATCCTGTTTCTTATTATTGGGTAAAGAACCGAGAGTTTAAGCATTTAGGATACCCCTTATTGGCTGAGAATGTGCTTCAGATGTCTTTTATTTGAATATTTTGATATCTGTCATAAAGAGCTGGTTTAGGATTAACATTCTATATGAAGTGAGGGGGTACTTAAGCCATTGGAAACAAAAAAATTTAAGTCATTCTTTTGTGTACTCTGGCCTTGAGAGAATGTATTATACTTTGTAAGTCAGTTGGTTTTAATTTGATGTGTTTACCAACTGGGACATTGAACAGTTCTCATATGAAATGGGAGTAATACTTAATTCACAGGGATTTTTGTAAGAATATAAAACAAAACTTTATGTACATACATTCATACATAAACATACAAACACACACACGTATATAGTAATACTTGGTATCTGGCATGTAGCAGGTACTCTATACATTCTTTCTTGAAGGTCAGTGTAGTTATGATTACAGAGATAGGGAAATGTCACCAGGTATGATGGTGGTGCATGCCGGTAATCCCAGCAGGAGGATTGCTGTGTGTTCAAGGCCTGCCTGGTCTATTCAGTACATAGTGAGTTCAGGACCAGCCTGGACTACAGAGTTAGACCCTGTCTTAAAAAAAAAAAAGAAAAAGAAAGAAAAGAAAATGTTGGAGGTTAAATGGAAAGTCTTGTATTAAGAGATTTTGCTTGAGGCAGCTATGTATCTCACTCCGTAGTTCTCTTGTGTGTTTAGTCCAAGATTAGGATAGGTAAAATTTGGGGACAAGAGAAGTGATGCACTGTATTTGTAGCAAGTGTGGCTGGTCATCCTTGTCTGTGGCTCATCTTTACTTTTCCTGTGGGAAAATTTAAAAAATTGTCTCTAGGATGATACTTTTTTTCTTGCTCTTAGGAAAATTCCATTGCTCTTTCAACATAATTATTCTTGGATCTTATCTCCTTTCTATTATAAGCTTAAATGTTGATCATCTTGTACAGTAATTTAACAAATATTGTTGTATGCCTGCTATCTATGAGGTATTCAGTATTGGATATACAGAAATAAATAAGAAAATTGTGCCTTCAGGGAGCTCCACAATCTTAGTACAAAGACAGGGTTAACAGCTAACCTATAATCAGTAATCCTTATAATAGAAGGTTGAGAAAAGCTCCTTGGAAGCAAAGAGTAGGTAGACTTTAATAAGGCCTGAGGATCTGAGAGGTTTTATGGAAAAAAAAAAAAACTATGCATGGTCTGAGGTGTTTTTTGTTTTGTTTTGTTTTTTTGAAGTAGGGGCTGGAGGAATAGCACAGCAGTTAGAGCACTTGCCTAGCAAGTATAAGGCCCTGAGTTTGATTCTCCAGTGCCATGTAAGCTAGGTATGGTGGTGCATGCTTGTAATCTCAGCACTTCAGAGGCAGAAGCAGGAGGATTGCCATGAATTTGAGGATAGCCTGGACTACGTAATGAGTTCAGGCCCACCCTGGACTAGAGAGTAAAACCCAATTAAAAAACAAAAAAAGGCTGGAAAAGGGAGTGAGATAAAAGTAGAGATGGGCATTCTATGAGGTGTAGGAAGTCATGTAAAAGATGTGCAAGATTTGTATGCTGTGGGAATTTTGGTGTGTCTAGGGTGAATGGTGCCCATATGAAAGTAAGAGGAAAGTGAGCTTTGAAGAGTGAGCAGAGACCAGACTATGTAGGCAGAGCCTTATATGCCATGTTGAGTTTGTACTTTATCCTATTTGTAGTAGGGAACGCTTGAAACATATTATCCTAACCAGCGCGATTGGTTTTGAGACTCAAAAGAAACAGAAATATTAGAAAAAGAACCAGGAACTTGATCTTCAGAAGGCTAGGAATGGATTTTTGAAAAGAAAAAAAAAGTGGGTATGGTAGTGCATGCATGTAGTTCTAACAACTCTGGAGGCTGAGGCAGGAGAATTGGCTTGTTTGAGGCCTGCCTAGCCTCCATAATGACATAATGAGTTCTGTACCAGTCTGGACTGAAGAATAAGACCCTGTCTCAAAAAAAAAAAAAAAAAAAAAAAAAAAAAAAAAAAAAAAAAAAAAAAAAAAAAAAAAAAAAAAAAAAAAAAAAAAAAAAAAAAAAAAAAAAAAAAACCCGACTACCAGAGTAACACCTAAAGTGATTGTGTGAAAGTGAAATAATGATAGAGAAGCTTCTACTAGACTTTTCTACTGTTTACTAAAGCATTCACGAAAGTGCTTTTTAAAATAATGTCAAGGTAATAAAATGCTATATACTGTACAGAGGTGTATAATGGTCAACAGTAATACTATAGAGATTATTTCAGGCATAATGATGAAAAAAATACTTGTAGAACCAGAATATTTGTCTCATTTATTTATACACATGCAATCATTTGACAAGGACAAAAATTTATAGCATGTATCAGACTTTTTTTTTTTTTTTCTGGTGCTGGGAACTGAACCTGGGGTTTTATTGAGCTACACCCCTATACCCTGATGGTTAATTTGAGTAATGCTTGTGTGAGCATTCAGTAAGTTTTTGTATAGACATGTATTTTAATTTCTGTAGGGTAAATAGATAGGATTGGAATTGGTGGTTTATGTTTTATATCTCTGACAGCAAGGGATGAGAGTTACATTTTCTTCATCTCATCAACACTTATTATAATCTTCTTGATTATAGTCATCTTAATGGGTGTGAAGTGATATTTTGCTATAGTTTTGATTTATACATGCCTAGTGATGTTGAACATCTTTTCATATACTTTTTGGATATTTGTGTATTGTCCCTGAAATATCTATTCAATATTTTATCCCCTGTGGAAATGGAATTATTTTCTTAATCAGTTTTATTTCTGGATTGTTCATTGTGAGTGTATAGGTCTTGTACCCTTTAACCTTGTGGAACTTTATTAGCTCTAATGACTTTTTGAGTATTCCTTATGATTCTCTTCTTTTTTCTTTTTTCTGCATAGATAGGTTTTGCAAAAATGGCAAAATTAAGTAAGTATATACTCAGAAAGGAGGAGTGAGACTTTTGTTTTTCCTGAAACAGGGTCTCGCTATGTTGTCTACGCTGGTCTTGAACTCTTGCATTCAAAGGATCTTCTTGCTTCAGCCTCCTTAGTGTTGGAATCTTAATACACAAATAATCTTCTTTTCAACCTGGATGTCTTTTATTTTACTTCACTGATGCCCTGGTTAGTACTAAAAGTATGGCTAGAACAAGCATCCTTTTCATTGTAAACCTTAAATTTTGCGCTTATACATATGAATAAAATTGGGAAAAAAGAAAAGCATCCTTGTGTTGTTTCTGATCTTAGGGGAAAACATTCCATCTTTCACCAACAAATGTGTTGTTAGTTGTAGGTTTTACATAGATCTTCTTTATCAACTTGAGGAAATTCCCTTCTCCTAGTTTTTGAATTATTGTCATCAAATAGCATTTAATGTTTCAAAAATTTTTCTGTATTTATTGAGATGATCCTGTCTCTTTTGTTCTTTCTTATGTTCTTTCTCCTGTTCTTTGTTATTTTTGATTTTTGAATCAACCTTGCTTTCCTGAAAAAAAATTTCACTTGGTTATGATATGTAATTCTTTTTATGTTTACTGGAGTTAGTTTGCTACTATTTTGGGATTTTTGTGTCTTTATTCATAGGAATATTGGTGTGTGTGTGTGTGTGTGTGTGTGTGTGTGTGTGTGTGTTTGTGGGTGTGGGTGTGCGTGCTGATCCTGAACTCACAATAATACCTCAGCTGTCCTTGAGCTTGTGGCAAGCCTCCTACCTTAGCCTCTTGAGTGCAGGATTACAGGTATGTGCCACCACACTAGAATTATGTAACTTCCTTTTTCTTTTTTAGGTTCTTTTTTCTAGCTTTGTGATTGGGGGATCAAAGGCCTCATGGAATGAGTCAAGAGTTATTCTGTCCTTTAAAAATTCTTTTTGCTACCTTTTTCTTTTTAATGTCTAATTTTAATTTTTCTTCAGTTTTGTTATTGCCTTTTTTTTGTGGAACTAGGAATTGAGTCCAGAGCCTTCATACCGAGATACATCCTCAACCCATTTTTATTTTTTATTTTGAGGTAGGGTCTTGCTGAATTGCTAAGTAGCTTAGGCTTGGAATGGATTTGTGATACTCATGTGTTAGTCTCCAGAGTTCCTGGGGTTACAGGCCTGCACCACGGTGCCATTTCTTTTTTCTGGTCATCATTAAAAATACCATATAAATAATTTGTGATATTCGTAATTGAATTTAGTTTGCCAGTTGGGAATGTAAATTTTGGTAACCCAGCAAAGAATTAATGAAATTTCTGATAGTCCAGTGAAAGAAGAGGTAGATGAAAGAGTTTAATTATTCATAGTTACATTGTTAGGTTATGTTTAAGCAAGAAGATTCTACTTTTGGCTAGTAGTTTTCATTTGCCAATAATTAGTAATCTGTGAAAAGGTTGTTTTCTTTAAAAAAGTTTTAGTTCCATCTGTGTTTGTAAACAATACTAAGAAATGGTACGCTCATTATTTGAATGGAGTAGGTCTAAAATGTATCATGCCTACTCATTCTGTACTTGAACTGAAGAAGTCCTTCAACATATAATTAATTAACATGTAATTACTATCAGGAGGAAATTATTTTTAGTAGCATTGATGTTTTGGAGTTTTCAAGGCAACTCAGTTTAACTGAAGGAACTGCTTACCTGAATTATAGTCATATGAATGGACAAAAAGAGGTGTCAAAATGGACCGAAATCTGTAATCCCACCACTCTGGGAGGCTGAGGCAGAAGGATCACAAGTTCAAGCCCAACACAGGCAATTTAGATACTCAGTGAGACACTCTGTCAAAATGAATTTTAAAAAGGGCTGGGGATGTAGCTATGAAGTCTCCTATATTCAATCCCCAATTTCACATACGTACATAAAAACAGTTGAAACTGGAGGGAACTCTGGCTTGGGGAGAATAACAGAAAGAGAGAAAATTACATTAATATGTTAACCTTTTTTTTTTCAGTGTTGAATATTAAACCCAGGCTAAGCTAGTAAATACTCTGCCACGGAGATACATCCTCACTCCCTCGTTTCTTCTGATTGTTGAAATCATTGTTCATTTTGGTTTTGGAAGTCCTTTTTTTTTGTAGCTGGGAACTGAGTGACATCCCCAGCTCTTTTTATTTTTTATTTTGACATAGGCCCTTGTTAGATTGCTAATTTACCTAGGCTAGGCTCAAACTTGACATCATCCTTTCTCAGCCTCTCAGAGTGCTGGAATTACAGACTTGTGCCATCAGCCCCACTTGAAATAATCTTTTAGAAAAACCCATTCTTTTTGAGAGCAAAAACAACAACAACAATATAATTTAAAAGAAAATGTGTATCTCCAAAGATAAATTAAATCTTGGTTTGGTGGTGCACACTGTTAATATTAGCATTCTGGGAGGCTGAGGCAGAAAGAGCTAAGAAGCAACTTGGTGACTTAGTGAGACTGAACCACATAATCAAATATGAAAGGGGAGGGAGGCTGGGAATGTAGCTTATGGCAAAGGGCCTGGGTTCAATTCCCAGTATCCCTCCTCCCCCTGAAAGGTAAAAATCATACTTCAGTTTTGCCTGCCAAGAAGCTTCTCTAAAACAATCTGCTGGAAATTACTGTTTTCTGCCTCAGCATCAGTAACATACAATACAGATTCTGTGTAGTGATTGCTTCTACTATTTTTGTTCAGAGGTTAGTTTTGTCAGCAACATCAGATTTGGGATTGTGATTTAGCTCACAAAGTATGTTGGTTGTTGGGACATGGAAGGAGGTAGTGTTACTAATGAGCGTGGTGCAGAGAAATCATTCCAGTGGGGAAAAATTGCATTTGTCCATGCATGAGCAAAATTGTTTTGTAATTCAAGGATGCATGCCAACTAGTTAGTGAAGTCTGAATTTGAATGTTGCAGCTACTGTTTTGGGGAGAAATTTTGTATAATAAGTATTTTTAAAAAGATATTGGGTAAAGCTGTTTTTTAATTTTAGTAAGATGAATTTTTTTTGTCTTTTTCTGTTTCTATAATTTTTAGGCTTTCAGAAAGTTGAAGATTTAACTAATGCCACATTTTTTTCTTTCCCCTGGAGATAGTTGTTTCTTTCCCCCCGGTAGAGTGATTAAGTAATCATTTTTAATGTATTATTTTACACCTACAATTATAACATCTAAGTAGTTCTTATTTATTGTATTTTTATTCCTTTAAAATGAATTGATTTGTGTTTTAGGAAATATATTTAAAATTATTTTGTCATATTATCTTTGTATTTTGAATCTTTTATAATATATACTTATTTATAGGTACACAGTGAGTTTTGTTTCTTGCTCCTTGGTTCAAAGCAGTGATTAGTAAAAGCTAATTTAATTTTAGTTTCTAGAAATTCACTGTGATAATGTGGTCGGTCGTAGTACCATGGTTAAAACTTTCTATTTAGTATAATGGTCTCAAGTTGTATCCATTTTTCTACTAATAAATCAAATTTATTGTTCTTTATGGCAGAGTAGGACCCATTGTGTAAATATACCACTTGTTCTTTATCCATTCTTTTATTGATGGACATATTGGCTCCTTCCAAGATTTGGCTATTACAAGTTCTGCTGTGGGCTGGAGGAATGACTCAGGGGTTCTAGCATTTGCTAGTGCAGAGTCGAGCACTAAATATCCGACTTCAATTCCCCAGCACCACATAAGCTAGGCGTGGTGGTGTATGTCTGTAATCCCAGCACTTGGGAGGCTGAGACAGGGCTGCCGTGAGTCCAAGGCCAGCCTTGGTTCCATAGTGAGTTCAGGACCACCCTGGACTACAGTGTGAGACCCTGTCTCAAAAAAAAAAAAGAAAAAAAAAAAAAGAAAAGTTGTGCTGCTATAAATATGGGTATGTATGGATCACTCTTTTTTTTTTTTTTTTTTCCTTGGGACAGGGTCTCCCTTTGATAGTTTAGGCTAGTCCTGAGCTCATAGCCCAGGCTGGCCTCAAACTCATAGCAGTCCTTCTGCCTCAGCCTCCCCAAGTGGTGGGATTACAGGCGTGTACCATGCCCAGTTTATGTGGTGCTGGGGAATCTAACCCTGGGCCTTGTACTTGCTAGGCTGGGTCCTCCAGCCCTGCATGTATCATTCTTGTATGATGACTTTAACTCTTTTGGGAAGATACTCAGAAGAGGTGTAGTTGGGTCAAACGGGTTATCTATTTTCAGTTTTTTGAGGAATCACCATACTGCTTTTCATAATGATTGTATCATTTTGAAATGTAGGATACACCAACAATGTAGAAGAGTCCCTTTTTCTCTACAATCTTGCCAGCATTTGTTTTGTTTGTTTGTTTGTTTATGATACCAGCCATTCTTATTCGACTTAGATGGAATCTCAGTATTGTTTTGATTTGCATTGCTTTGATGGCTAAAGATGCTGGCCGTATTTTCATGTATTTATTGGCCCCTTGGAGTTCTTATTCTGAGAACTGTTAAATCATTTCAGTTGCCCATTTTTGATTTGGTCTTTTATTTGGGGGATCTAATTTTTTTCACTTCTTTGTGTATTCTAGATTGTAGTCTTCTGAGAAATAGTCGGAAAAATTCTTTTCCTGTTTTGTTGGTTCTGTCTTCAGTCCTGATTGTTTCTTTGTTCTGTAGAAGATTTTGAATTTGATATAATTCTATTTGTTGATTCTTAGTTTTATATCATGTGCTTCAGGTGTTTCATTAATAAAGTCCTTACCTATGCCTGTGTCTTCAAGGATATTGCTTATCTTTTTCTTCCAGCAGGTTCAGTGTTTCCATTTTAATATTTAAATCTTTGTTCCATTTTGATTTGATTTTGATACATGGTAAAAGATGTGGGTCTAGTTTTATTCATCTGGATATGGCTAACCAGTTTTCTGCGCACTATTTGTTAAAGAGGCTCTTAATTTTTTTGAGACAGGCCATCATTTTGTAGGCCAGGCTGGTCCTGACCTCATTGTAGCCCAGATTTGCCTTGATCTCATGGCAATCCTATTGCCTCAGACTCCTGAGTGCTGGGATTACATAGGTGTGTGCCACCATGCCCAGCTTATGTGGTACTGGGGAATTGAAACGAATTATCTTTTCTGCAGCATATGTTTTTGGCTCCTCTGTTGAAGATCAGATGGCTGAAGGTACTTGGGGTTGTCTCTGTATCCTCAATTCTATTCCATTGATCTACCTGCCTGTTTTTGTGCCAGTATCGTGCTTTTTTTTCTTATTTCTGTTGCTTTGTAATATAACTTGATATCTGGTATTGTGATGCCTCCTGCTTTTGTTTTGTTGCTTAGGATTGTTTTGACTATTCTCAGTCTCTTCTGGTTCCATATAAAATTTTGAATCATTTTTTTCTAGTTCTGTGAGAAATGCTCTTGATAGTTTGATTGAGATGGCATTAAATCTGTACCTCAATTTGAGTTTATAGCCATTTTGACAATGTTAATTCTGCCAATGCAGAAATAAGGGATGTATTTCTATTTTCTAAAATTATTTTTGATTTCTTTTTTCAGGATATAATAGTTTTCAGTATAGAGGTCCTTCATTTCCTAGTTAGGTTAATTCCTAGGTATTTAATTTTCTTTGAGGCTTCTGTGAATGGGATTGCTTTTCTGGTCCCTTTATCTATGTTTTCATTGTTCCTGTAGTGGAGTGCTATTGATTTTTGTGTGTTGATTTTATGTCTTGCAACTTGGCAGAGTTTGTTAGTTGTAAATGTTTTTTTTTTTTTTTACGGAATTTTTGGGCCCTTTAGGGAAAAGGATCATGTCATCCACAAATAAAGAGAGTTTGACTTCTTTCTTTCCTATACATATTCCTTTTATTCCATTCTTTGGCCTGATTGCTCTGGTTAAGGTGGTGAGCACTATGTTGAACAAGAATGGTCAGAGGAGACACTCGTATCTTGTTCTTGATTTTTAAGAGAAATGCTCTCAGTTTTTCACAGTGGAGGATGATGTTGGCAGTAAGACTGTCAAAAATTGCTCTTAGGATCTTTAGGTAAGATCCTTCCATACCTATTTTTATTAGCGTTTTAACCATGAAAGGATGTTATATTTTGTGAAAGGCTTTTTCTGCATCTATTGAGATGATCATGTGGTTTTTGTCCTTGCTTTTGTTAATGTGGTATGTTACATTAAATGATTTATGTATGTTGAACCATCCTTGAATCCCTGGGATGAAGCCAGTGTGGTCACAGTGCATGATCTTTTTAATAATTTGTTCTAGGGGTCCCCTTTCTGAATAACAGAGGCTTGACTCCATCATTTTCCTTCAGTGTTTTCTTCAATAAAGTGTCCCCTTTACAACCTGCAAAATAGTGATGATGATGATAATAATTTGTTACATTCTGTTTTCATGTGTCTTGCTAAGAATTTTGTACTTATATTCATTAAAGAAATTGGCCTGTGGTGGTCTTTCTTTGTTGGGTCTTTACCTGATTTTGGGATCAAGATGATCCAGGATGATTCCAGGAAGGAGTTTGGCTGTATTCCTTTTCTTTCAGTTTCTTGGAAGAGTTTGAGAAGCACTGGCACTGTTCCTTGAAGTTCTGACAAAATTTTCTGGTTAATCCATCAGGTTCTGGTCTTTTTCTTTTCTTTTTTTGTGGACCCTTTATTACTGCTTCATAGTCATCCCTTGTGATTGATCTTTCAGGGTTTTTAAAAAAAAATCTTCTTGGTTCAGTTGTGTTATTAGATATATGTCTAGGAATTTATCCATTTCTTCTGGGTTCTTGAATTTATTATAATACAAGTTTTCAAAAATAGTTTCTTAGAGTTCTCTGGATTTGAACAGTGCCTCTGATTTTTTTCTCCACTATTTGTATTAATATACAAATGTAATACATAGTATTTACAATGAATTTGGGTGTTTTGTACATCTATGTATCATATCGACTTTACAATCCCTTCCCATTTTCTACTCTCCCACACCCTCTCTATCCCTTCCCCCGTCTCTGGCTATCACTTCATATGGTTCCAAAGAATGTCTGTGTTCTGGACTTTCCATGTCCGAGAAACCACACAGTGTTTAACATATTAATCTTTCACACCTAAGTCATTTCACTTAAGTCACCACTCTACCCTAGCTTCCCATTCCTCCAATGGGTTCTCAGTAGTTAAATCTTGATACCTCTTCTCTGAATCCAACCAGTCCCTTTATTGGGATATTCACCAAAAATTTTTTTTTCCATATTTTCCTATATCTTTGTTGTTATTGTTAAACCTGGCCTTCCCACCAGTTCCCATTAGAAAATAACTACAAGCATGTAGTCCAAAAGAGTAGTAAATTTGGGAAAGAAGAAAAAAAAAATTTCAATTGCCTTAGTTGAATACTGGAAGGTGCATGTTTGTACATTCACAGCATTATCTTTACATCAATCAGTTTCCTTAGGATAAACTTTCATTAGTGACCTAATAAGTGAATTGCTACAACAAAATAAAGTTAAAACTATATCACATTGGTACATTAAATGAACTTAAATATATACTACATAAAGTGACATATGAAGGCAAATTTAGTTATTTCAAAAATTTTTAACTTTCATAACTTATTTACTCATTTTTCACTGATTACTAACATACTGTTTTCTCAGCTCATTCTCCTCTAGCTGTTGCCGCTTTTCCTCTGGGGTCATTGGTGTCGCTGGCCTCCCTTTCACTTTCTAAAGGTTCCTTTAAGTATTCTGTGCAATATTGGCTCAGTGGCTGCAAATTCCTTTACGCTTTCTTGGTCATGGAAACTTTTAAGTTCTCCCTTTAAATTAAAAGATAATTTTGCTGGATGTAGCAGTCTTGGCTGTCATCTATGTTTTTTTAATGCTTGGATGACATTGCTGCACGATCTCCTTGCTTTCAAAGTTTGGATTGAGAAGTCTGCAGTTATCCTGATGGCCTTATCTTTGTAGGTCATCTTCTGTTTTTCTCTTACCACTTTTAGTATTTTCTCTTTGTGTTGGGGTTCTAGAATTTTAATTATGATGTGTCGTGATGAGGATCTCTTCTGATTAAAGTTGTTTGGTGTTCTATATGCCTGCAATAGCTCCATGTTCATTTCTTTTCTTAGATTTGGGAAATTTTCTTCCATTATTTCATTAAACATGTCCTTTAAGCCTTTTGTTTTGTTCTTAGTCTTCTCCTTGATTCCCATAATTCTGAGGTTGTTTCTCCTTGAATCATGTTAGCTGTTGTAATGATTCGCTTTCTTTATTTACTTTGTGTTCGTCATGGCCTGTATGTTGCAGCTCAGTCACTTTATTTTCTAGGTCTGACATTCTATTCTGAAGTTATTTAAAGTGGTTACTTATTATTACCTGTGTGTTTTTCATTTCCTGAATATCTGCATTCAGTTTTTCTATATCTCTGTTGTGTTCTTCTTTAATTTCTTCTTTCGTCTTCATTATCTTCTGGTGTATTTCTTCTCTGGTCTCCTCTAGTTGCTTTTCAAGGCTTGCTTTTTGCTTAACTGTGTGTTGGTGTGGCTCTTCTGCTGTCTGTTTTATTTCCTGCTTTAATTCACTGAATTTCTGGGCCCAGAAGTTGCCATCATTTTTGCCATATTCATCTTTAGTTACCTTGATATCATCTTCTGGAGTGTCAGGTCTTTTTGTAGGAGATTTGTAACCGCGCCTCCCCATTTCTTCTTTGTTCTCCTCTAATTGCTTTTCAAGGCTTGCTTTTTGCTTAGCTATGTGTTGTAGCTCTTGTGCTGTCTGTTTTATTTCTTGCTTTGCTTCCTGCTTTAATTCCTGTTTTAATTCACTATCTGGGCCCAGAAGTTACCATAATTTTTGTCCTTTTCTTCTTTGGCTTCTGCAGTTTCAATGTCCCTGGTGCCGTCTTCCGGGGTGTCAGGTCTTTTTGTATGAGATTTGTTACCACGTTTCCCCATGGTTCTGCTACCTCTGACTGTCTCTGGTGCGCAGGAAAGAAAATGGCTCCTGCTGATGTCACTGCCTGAGATGGCTGCTGAGCCCCATTTCTGATCTGGGATCCCAGGGCCTTTTCTAGGGGGAGTGCACTCTGCGTTTGTAGTACAACACCCGTGGGTTGGTGTTTCAGAGGGTGGGGCTGCCTGCCGCCGATAATTCCCACTTATCCGGATCTGTGCTTACCTTGGGCTGAGGTTCTGGCTTCCGGACCTTGTCTGTGGTCTGTGGGTGCCAGCAGCTCAGGGCCGCGCCGAGTCTTCTGCTTCTTTCCTCCTCTTCCGATGTGACTTCAGGATTTCTGGCCCACCCTCAGCCTCCTCGCCCGTTGTTGTGTGCTCTGTCCTCTTCCCAGCTCCGTTCCATCAGATGTTCAGGTCTCCACGACCTTTCCTCTATCCTCAGCTGCCTGCGGCTCTAGCCATTTACAGCCTGCTGTGGCGGCTTCCTGGTAGGTGGGAATTTTTTTTCCCTCCGGTTTTGATGATCCTTCGGAATTTCTGGCCTCCCGCCGGTCGCCTTTCAGTTTTGGGGGATGCTCCTCTCTTTCCTAGCTACACCAAACATACTTTTTCTAACTATCTTCTTGACTTTTTAAGTGAGTCGGTGAGGAGACATTGTGCAGCACTGTTACTCAGCCACCATCTTGACTGGAAGCCCCTGCCTCTGATTTTTTTCATTTATTTTCTTCTTTTTTTGAGATAGAATCTCACTTTGTAGCCTAGGCTGGCCTTGGACTCAGGATGCTCTGTCTGCCTCAGCCTCCTTACAGGCATGCATCACCTGCCCAGCTTTATGTGGTGTAGGGGAGGTAAACTCAGGGCCTTGTGCTTGCAAGGCAAGGGCTTTAACCACTGTGCCATTTCTCCAGCCCCTCTTTTTTCATTTATATTTGCAGTGATGTGAATTTTTTCTTTACTTCTTATGATGAGTTTGGTAGAAGTTTATCAATCTTATTTATCCTTTTAAAGCTTTTAAAGAACCAAGTATTTGATTTATTGATCTTTGATGGTGTGTTTTTTTCTTTTGGTTTTATTTATGTTAATCTCTGCTCTGTTTCTTATAATTTCTTTCCTTCTACTGCTTTTGGATTTGGCTTGTTCTTGTTTCTCTAGGGCTTTGAGTTGCATCATTAGATTTATTTATTGAAGATTGCTTTATTTTTTCTTCACATGTGTATTTCTAGTTATTATTTTCCTCTTAGTACTTC
The DNA here is from genome assembly GCA_004027205.1 of Ctenodactylus gundi. NCBI lineage: Eukaryota > Metazoa > Chordata > Mammalia > Rodentia > Ctenodactylidae > Ctenodactylus > Ctenodactylus gundi. The sequence continues at coordinate 33,478 of PVKB01002152.1, forward strand.
TTCCATTGTGTCCCATAGATTCTGGTATGTTGTGTTTCCAGTGTCATTTGATTTTATTTTTCCCCTATTCTATTGATACGTACACACACACACACACACACACACACACACACACACACACACATATATATGTATATATATGATACATAATATTTACACTGAACCTGAGTATTTTGTGCACACAAATATCACATCAAAATTACAAATCATTCCCCTCTCCCCTTTGACCCTTCCCTACCTTTCCTCTTCCCACTAGTTCCCACTGTTCCCCCTTTTGTTCTATGAAATGACTGTAATCTGGATTTCTCATATTAGAGAAATCATTAGATATTTAACCTTCTGCATATGACTCACTTACTGAGCATGATGGTCTCCAGTTGCATCCATTTACTTACAAAAGCTTCCAACCTATCTTTACAGATGAGTAGTATTCCACTGTATACTTACATCACAAGTTATGTATCCATTGGTCCATTGATGGGTATCTTGGTGTCTTTCACATTTTAGCTATCGTTAGTTGTGCTGCTGTGAACATGAGTATACATGTATCTCTGTAACTGTTTTGGAAAAATTCCCAGAAGAAGTATCGCTGGATCAAAGGGGATATTTATTTTTAACCTCTTGAGGAATTTCCATACTGCCTTTCATTGTGGTTGTACCAGCATTTTCCCCACAGCCTGTCCAGTATTGGTGGCTGTTTGAGTTCTTTATATACACCATTCTCTTCAGGGTTAGATGACATCTTAGTGATGTTTTGATTTGCATTTCTCTAATGGCCAAGGATGTTGAACATCTTTTATGTATTTGCTGGCTGTTTGAACTTTTTCCTCTGAGAATTGTCTATTCATTTCCATTGTCCATTTTTAATTGGGTTTTTAAATTTGAGATGTCTTTTTTTCAGTTTCTTGTATATTCTAGTTATTAGCCACCTATCTTAGGTATAGATGGTGAAAGTTTTACCCTATTCTGTTGGTTCTCTCTTCACTCTGTTGATAATTTCCTTTGCCATGCAAAAACTTTTTGATATAATTCCATTTGTTGATTCTGGAGGCTCTTTTGATTGGGTGTCTTATTATGAAAGTCCTTGCCTATGCCTTTTAGATATTTGCCTAATTTGTTTTCCAGAAGGTTCAGTGTTTTGGTTTTGATATCTAGGTCTTTGATCTACTTTGATTTGATTTTGGTGCATGGGGACAGGTGTGTGTCTAGATTATTTCTTCTGCATGTGGATACCCAATATTCTCAGCGCAATTTGTTGAAGAGGCTATTCTTTTTCCAGTGTGTGCTCTTGACTCCTTTGTCAAAGATCGGGTAGCTGAGGGTACTTGAGTTTGTCTCTTCATCCTCAGTTCTGTCCCACTGGTCTGTTTTTGTGCCAGTAACATAGTTTTAATAACTGTTGCTTTGTAATAAAACTTGATGTCTGGAATTATAATGCTACTTGTTTTTGTCTTGTTACTCAGGATTGCTTCAGCTATTCTATGTCTTCTTTGGTTTTATATGAATTTTAGGATTTTTTTTCAAATTCTGTGAGAAAAGTTGTTGGTATTTTGACAGGGATTGCCTTAAGTCTGTATATTGGTTTGGACGGTATAGTCATTTTGATTATATTAATCCTGCTTTCTGGTCCAGTTGCATAACGTACTGAATTCTATTATTTTATTTTCAGTTGATGTGTTTCCTTGTGGGTAAAGTGTGTCTCTTGTAAGCAGCAAATTGTGCGTTTTTGTTTTTTGACCCAGTCAGCCAGTCTGTGTCTTTTGATGGGCAAGTTGAGGTCATTGACATTCATTTTTATTATTTGCTATATCCTGTCATTGTTATGTTCCAGTGTTAAATTGCTTGACTTGTTCTCTTATCCTTTCATTCTCCTCTTTCTGCTGTTTCTTTTTCTCTGGGGTCTTTGGTGCTGTTGGTTTCATTTTCTCCAAGATTCCTGTAATGTTGGTTCAGTGGACGTAAATTTATTTAGGCTTTCTTTATCATGGAAGATGTTAACTTTTCCCTCTATTTTGAGAGATAATTTTGCTGGATATAGCAGTCTGTGTTGGTACTTATACTCTCTTAGTACTTGGATGATACTAGTTCATCTCCTGGCCTTTAGAGTTAGCATTGAGAAATCTGCAGTTATTCTGATGGGCTTGTCTTTGAGTAGCGCCCTGTTTTTCTCTTACACCTTTTAATATGATTTTAATTATGATTGTCAGATTTAATTATGATTTGTCATGGGTTGGTTCTCTTCTGGTCAAAAGTTATTTGGACTTGTACATGCTGTAGTTGTCCAGTGTTCTTTTCTTTCCTGAGATTTGGGAATTTTTTTTCCATAAATTCATTGAACATGACCTTTAAGCTTTTTGTTTTGTTCTTAGTTTGTTTATACACTACCATAATTTTGAGATTGTTTCTCTTTGAGTCATCATCAGCTGTTGTAACCAGTCTACCAGTCTCTCTCTCTCTCTCTCTCTCTCTCTCTCTCTCTCTCTCTCTTTTACAGTCTTCACTGACTGTATGTTCCAGGTTATCCACTTTATCTTCCAGATCTGATAATCTATACTCAAAGTGTTCAAGCTGGTTACTTATTTTTTCCTGTGAGTTTTTCATACCTTGGTGTTCAGTTTTCATTGTTTCTATATCTCTGCTAAATTGTTCCCTAGTTTCTTGAGTTGCCTTCATTGTCTGTTTTATTTGTTTCTTTTCTGTGTTTCTCTAACTTGTTATTAGTGGCTGTTACTCCAAGTGTGTCTACTTTGAGCTCCCTGTGGGTCTCTTTTATGTCCTGGGTGAGTTTCTGTGCCCAGAAATTGGCATCTTTATTGCCTTTGCTGTTTGTGAGTTCTGCTATTTCATGATCCCTGGTATCAGTTTCTGGGGTGTCAGGCCTTCTTGTAGGTGAGTTATTACCTCGTTTCACCATGGTTCTGTTGCAGTGAGTTGAAGCTTAGGTATTTTTGATGGTCTATACCTCTGTTCCAGAGATTCTCTTATTAGACTATTTCTGCTTTAAAAGTTACCTTGAGCATTCAGGTTGTAACATTTATGACAGCTTCCAATTTATTTAGCTATTATTTTTGAAGATATTCTCATTGTCCAGCCTTCTTTTGACACCATAAGGAACAGAACACAGAACTATATATAGTCCAGAGCTAGAGTGTTATCGTAACTTGGATGTGAAGATTGTTATCAATGTCAGCATCTACACTTTGGATAAAAGCTTACATTTACAGTACTATCTAATATTAACTTTTTGGCAGAGCCTACTAGCTAATTTCACAATATAACTATTCTACCCACAACATGAATTAAACCTAGTATTGATTAATTGAAGTGTACTATTAATATCAGTAGTATAACAGACTTCAAAATAATAGAACTTTATATTGCTTGTCTAGGCTAACCTAGAACTTTTGAGGTTGCCTACTCTTGTTATATACTTTCACGCAATATGACATATTTTTACTTATTTCCTACTAGCTATATGCTTATGCTAACCAAATATTGATATATACACCCACTCCCTACCTAATCTTCTAATTATGGTCTAGACTACCAATGGTGGTTTATTATATATGAATTGTTTGCTGGCCTATTAAAGGAATTTGTTCTTTATACCACCATATTGATATATATATACAAAGCTATGTTTTTAATTACTAGCTAAATAGTATACAATACCTCTAGTAGTCTATCTGTATGATTGTGAGTTATTGATACTAACAGTTCTATTAATAGAGAAGTTAGAGTAGGGAGAGAATAGACTAAAATTAGGAGTTAACTTTAGGTATGAAATAAAAAGTAGGAAAAAAAAGAAAACAGAGTAGTATTTATATGATAGAGAAAGGCCTTGTAATACTCTTACCCAACTCTGAGAATAACAAATAGAGAAATGTGCTATAAGTAATATTCAGATGAGTTAGGGAGGGTTGTGGGTGAAGTAGAGAGAGTATTGCTTCCAGAAATGCTTATAGATTTATGGATAAGAGCTTAGAGAATTGATCAAGAGAGGAAAAGACTCAGGAACAAACTAATAAAGAGACAGGAAGTGGTGGAAGGGTAGGAAGGAAAAGGGGCAGAGAAAAAAGAGCAAAGAAAAGGAAGGAAAACAAAGACTAAGGTAAACTTAAAATAAGGGAACCTAATTAGTTGTATGTAAGTTAAGAAACTGTATCAGATCAAAATAAAAAAAGAAAGAAGAATAAGAGACCAAACTGACAAACAAGAGGAAGGCCAAAATGCAAGTTGATCACCAAAGAAAGAAGGAAAAAGACAAAAAAAAAGAGTCAGTTATCTCCTTGTATTTTTTATGTGAAGCAGGTGCTGGGCATTGGATAGTTTAGTCTGATAGCATTTTATCCAGTCACTGTTCCTAGAGAATTTCCAAATGGTCATGTGTTGTTCCCAGCTGGTCCTGGTGGCTTCTAGAGGGTTCTCCCTTTGCAAGCTATCTGTATTAGTAGTGCTTTGGGTGAGTCACATCCCGTGGTATGGAGATCTGGACTCAGTCCATCCCCAGTGGTGATGCAGACCAGGACAGCCACCTGGAAACCTCTGAGATGCCCCAGAGGCCAGTGCCCATTCTGGTGATGGAGTGGTTCCAAGCACAGCCTCCTGGGAGCTTCTAGGACCCTAGAGACAGGCACCGTTTTGGTGCTTAGCACTTGATGTAGTGCTTGCTAGACAAGTGCTTTAACTGCTGAGCCATTCCTTCAGCCCAATCTTTATTTCCTGTGAGTTCCACTATTTCAGGGCTCATGACATTAGTTTCTGGTGTCTCAGGCAATTCTGTGTGTGTCCTGTTGCCTTATCTTCTTCCCATGTTTCTGTTATTGAGGGATTTCACTTTAAAGGCTTATCCGAGAGGTTTCTTTGAACAGCTATGAGGGTGTGTCGGGGCGGGGCGGGGGGGGGGAGCCGAAAATTCCTGCAGGTTCTGTGCTGGGAGTGGGCAGTGAGGGAGGACCTAACAGCCTGATGGCCTCTGAGGTATCATGATGGCATCCAGCACCCTCAGCAAAGCTCTCCTGCCTGTTCTGGGTTTCCTCTCCTGAGGGGGCAGCTGTCCACCCTCAGAGGTGCTTCTTCTACACCTGAGCCATTTTGGAGGTCTGTGGCTTTTCTCTCCTCTTCACAACTGTCTCTTGTGCCATTTTCTTCCGAGGTAGTGTTCAAGAGTGACCCCAAACCACTGATGTGCTGTTCTGAGTCTGCTTTCACTCTAAATAGTTCAGTTTTTTTTTTTAATGGCTCCTGCCTACATCACTCCCTGTTATGGCTGCTGGGCCCTTCTTCTGGTCTAGGTTCTGGGAGGCCCTTTTTAGGGGAAGCTTACATTGCAGTTTGCACTTTGCATTACCTGCAGGCTTGTCTTTGGAGACTGGAGCTACCAGCTGCTGTCAATTCCCACTTCTCCCAGATCTGTGCTTACCAAAGTCCAAGAGCGGTTCCAGGCTCCAAGCTTTCCTCCAGCTGTGGATGCTGGCCACTCTCGGTCTTTCTGGGGTGGCTTCCTGTGCTACATTTTTCCTCCACTTCCAAAATGGTTTTGGCATTTCTGATCTTCTTGTGGCCTCCTTTCACTTGTCGAGGGCTTATAGGAGCAGCAGTGGCATTACATGGAGACAACTAGTCCATCAGACCCAGCAAGTCATGTTCCATATATACAGCAGCCTATGTGATTACCCATATACTAATGCACGAGATGTACTATGTGTACTACAGTGCTTTATACATATTATACATTCAAAATATATTCTATCAAATAAATATATAATGGGTCTTTGTTATGATTTGGATCTGGAATGTCTCCCAAAAGGTTCAGGTATTGGATGTAGTGGGATACTTACGTAACCACATGCGGTTAGGTATTATTTGAAGGTATGGGAGTACATAAGAGTATAGAGTAGAAACAGAGGCAGGGAGATACCAGTTTTAAGGTGTAGATGAAGGAAAAGAGGACCATCTAGGAAAATTTAGAGATAAGGACGAGCAGAAACCTAGTTTTTTTAGATTAAAAAATAACAAAGTGACAGGTGTTATGGGCCAGGCTGGCCTCAAACTTGTGCTCTTCCTGCAGCAGCCTCTCTAGTAGCTAGAATTAGAGGCATGTGCAAACTATACCTTCTTTATATTTACAGGTGTTTCTGTGTCATTCCCTCTAGAGGAGTTCTTATTTTTGAGGGTCTTGCTGTGTAGTCCAGGTTGGTCCTCAGCTCACCATTTAGCCCAGGCTGGCCTAGGATTGGCAATCCTCTGCCTTGGCCTTCTGAGTGTTAGGATTACAGGTGTGTGCTGCCACACTTGGCTTGTTTGTGCTTTTGGTTAATTAGAAAGTGGTATTTATTTGCATATTCCTATATTCTCATGGATTATGATGTTGAACATCTTTTCATGTGCTTGTTAGCTACACGCACTAACACACATCTTCTTTTGAAGAATTATCTATTGATATCCTTTGCCCAGTTTTTAATTGGGTTATTTGTCTTTTATTAGGACTTGGAGGAGTTCTTTAAGTATTCGAGGTGTTTCTTACCTGTATTTCGAATGTTTACAGATATATTTGCAAAAGTAGATCTATATTCAAAAAATTTATTCCATTCTATGGATTTTTCTTTTTTGTTTTCTCTCTTTTTTTTGTGACACAGGGTCTCATTCTGTAGCTCAGGCTGGTCCTGAACTCACCATGTAGCCCATGTTAACCTTGACTCGCAACAGTCCTCCTGCCTCAGCCTACCCAGTGGGATCTCAGGCAGACCTCCTGCCTCAGCCTCCTGAGTGCTGGGATCACAAGTGTGTGCCACCACGCCTAGCTTTATGTGGTGTTGGGGAACTGAACTTAGGACCTTACAGTTGCTAAGCAAGAGTTTTAACTGCTGTGTCATTCCTCCAGCCTCTCTTTTTCACTTTCTTGATGGTGGCCTTTAAGTACAAGTTTTTACTTTTTTTGTTGCTTACACTTTCAATATCCTATTAGGTAGTCATTACCTAATCCAAGGTAACAAAGATCTAAGCCTATATTTTTTTCTAAGAGTTTTTTAGTTTTGGATCTGTTTTTAGTTAATTTTGGTGTTAGGTAGTGTCCACTTACTGTCACTACTTCTATCACCAGCCTTCCCCCTCACGCCCACCTCTTCCTGATAGTAGTGGTGATTGAACACAGGGAGCTTTAAGTTACATCCTCAACACTTTGTATTTTTTTATTTTGAGACAGGTTCTCACTAAGAAGTTGCTCAGGCTGGGCTTGAATTTACAGTCCTTCTTTCTTAGCCTCCCAAGTAGCTGAGATTACAGGCATGCACCACCATGCCTAACCCAACTTCATTAGTTTTGCATGGAGATATTTCATTGCTCTAGCACCATTTGTTTGAGGAATGCTCTTCTTTCCTCCACCGAGTTATGTTGATGCTCTGTTGAAAATCAGTTGAGGGACCCTTTTCCACTTAGTAAGCTTTTACTCCTCTGTCCCTGTTTTCAAAAAAAAAAAAAAAACACTCTTTAAAATATCAGTTATTTTGAGGAGCACACATTGTTCCTCTTTGCCTCCCTTTCTTTTGTTAAGTAAAAAACAGAAATGGTCTTTAAAAAGTCACAAGCATAGCTTTAAAAACTTGATTTTCTTCAACTGTTTAAGAGTTATTTGTCAACAAGATGCCCCTGATGAACATGTTTGTATGTCCCATGGAGAACAGTCTGCCTCTGAGCCACACCCTGTCTTCGCTCTTGCTGCCTCTGTGGCTGTGGCTTCCAGTAGCTCTGCCACCACTTCTTGTCCTTTTCCTCCTTGTCTTCCTGCTACTGCTGCTACTGCTTTGGCTCCTTCTCTCTCTCCTTCTCCTCCTCCTCCTCCTCCTCTTCTTTCTCCTTCTCATTCTTTTTCTTGTTTTTCATGGTGGTGAGGATCCTCAGTAGGGAGGCTAATAGCAAATCCTGCCACGGAGAAACAACATTGCCAGCCCCTTCTCTGTTCTTTTGATGTAGCCCCTCATTTTGGGTATACTCCCTTACTTTTTGGCACATGATGTTCCAGGTTCATTTGATACTTGCTCCACATCATCCCTAGACTTATCTATTCCTTCAAAAAGCTTTGATTTGTTTAGTAGAGAATAGTAGTAGAAACAGAGATCTGAGTAATATATATATATATATATAATATATTATATATATATTGTATACAATGTATATACATTGTATACAATATATATAATATATATTGTATATATATAATATATATAGTATATATTGTATAATATATATACTATATATATATTGTATATATATATATATAGTATATATATATATTGCTGGTCCCAGGACCTCCGAGGAACAGAACTAGGGAATATATGTATTTTCTTTCTATACATCTATCTATCCATCCATCCTTCCCTCCCTTGTCGTCTTTCTTCTCTCTCTCTCTCTTTCTTTCTTTGTTACAAGGATTGAACCTAGGTCTTTGCACTGAGCTCTATCTCCAGCCCTTTTTAGTTTGGGAAAGCAGCTTGCTAAGTTAACCAGGTGGGACTTGAATTTGCAGTCCTCCAGCTTCAGCCACCCAAGGTGCTAGGAGTCTAGGCATGTGTGCATCCCTGTACCCAGCTCTGTAATTATTTTTACTATCTATGAATGATTTATGAGTTTGTATCAATAGTTGCAATTCCAACTCATGAGAGTTTGTTCTACTTTTCATCTTTGTAAACTTCCTTTGTTTTTTTTTTTGTAACTTCTCTTATAAGATTGTAAGGAATCTGTTTTACACTAATTGTATTTTTATAGATTCCATATTTAATCTATTTTTCAGAGGACACCCAGTGTCTGATTGCTATTGCTTCATTTCTCCTCCTCCATCCTATATCCTACCCAAGAAAAAGTATTTTCACAGATATTTGACATTGCCACACTGCATCAAATTGTCTATCTTTGAGACTCTTTATTTTTATGCTGAGAGTTGAATGTATGGCCTTGCATAGGTTCAGCACTCTACCATTGATCTGTACTCCTATCCCTGGGTGCTGTGTCTTTATCTGCTTGGTCTCCAACACATTGACATCATATTCCTCTCCCTTCAGCCTTTGCTGCCCAGAACTGCTTAATAAATAGACTTTTTTGGGTGTGTTGGGGGGAGAGATGTATTTAAGATACACTGCTGGAGGAGACTGTTGCAGAGGCTAGTAATATGAGTAGCAAAAGAAAACTTTGCCAAGACCAGAGTAAAGATAAAGTCAAAAGTGTTTTTTATTTTTTAAGTCAGAAGTTTTTTAGATCAGTCAAGAACAGCTGGTGAGACAAGAGGTGATCTGGAGGAGCGGGGGGAATTTATTTTTAAAGGGGGAAGTGTGAGATGGAAGGAGGAGTGGCTAGGATCCCAGGACATGAGAAGGAATATCAGGAAAAATGAAGTCACTTATTGGTTTATATTTTTTATTTTAATATTTATTTATTTATTTTGATACTTGAAATTGCCCTGAGCTTTCACCCAGCTACGTCCCTGACGAGTTTTTTTTTTTTAATTTTCATTTTTATTTTTTGCGATAGGGTCTCACGCTGTAGCCTCGACTGGTCCTGTCCTCACTATGTAGCCTAGGCTGGCGTTAGACTCAAGGCAGTCCTTCTGCCTCAGCCTCCCTAGTGCTGGGATTACAGGTGGTTTTATGTGGTGCTAGGTAATAGAACTCAGGGCCTGTGCGCTTGCTAAGCAAGTGCTTTACCCATTGTAACATTCTTCCAGTCCTGTGTTTTTGTTTTTTATTTTGAAACAGAGTCTAGCTAAGATCCAGGCTGGGCTTGAACTTGCCATCCACCTGCCTCAGTATCCCAGAGGGCTGAGATTATATGCCTATGCTACCCGGCCTAGCTAAATTGTAGATTTCTAAAACAGCTCTTTTAAGAACAGAGGAACTCTGATGTAGAGCCAAAGTAGTCTCTTTCTGGTTACTTAGTGACCTACCTGTACAAAATGATGTTTGACTTTATCTGTCTTCCTATACATATTCATAATGAAGTGGTTATTACAGTCAAGAAAATTGGCTATCGTTATTTTCCTTGTGGGGGAGAGGTGAGGAGCTAAGAGTACCTAAAATTGACTTTCTTGCCAAATTACAAGTATGTACTGCAAAAAAGGATACAAATTATTAATGATAGTCATTATATACATTAGTTATTTAATAGGTTTTGGAATGAATTATTTAGGAATGGGTCTCACATTGTCTTTTGAAACAATGAAGTTTTCCTGAATTAAAAGTTAGTAAATTATAAGGTGGGAAAAACCTTAGCTTGTTATTTTTATTAACATTTACTTATTTGAATTTTAATGTATATTGTTTAATGAGCTGTTCCTGGCTGAGAAAATAAGAAAACAAGGAATAATTTACATATGCATAATAGTATTTTTTTCTCTTCTAGCTCTTCCACCAAAGCCGCCTAAGCCAATGACTTCAGCTTCAAATGGAATGAAGGACAGCTCTGTTACTCTTCAGGATGCAGAATGGTACTGGGGAGATATTTCCAGGTAAACAGAATTACAGTAATTGAATACAGGTCTGTCTGTCTGATTGCCTTCCTTTCTCTTTTCTTTCTTTCTGTCTTTCTGTCTTTCTGTCTGTCTTTCTTTCTTTCTTTCTTTCTTTAATCTGTTTGTCTCAATACATTGCCCCCCAGATGTCTCAGACTTGAAATCCTCCTGCCTCAGTCTCCTCAGTAGCTGGGAAAATTATAGATGTTTTGTATCATGGTGCTCAATTTACAAAGTATTTTTTTGGGAAATAGTTACAGTAAAAGATTTTAATGCCCTAGTATTTGTTGTATAAAGATTAATATTTTCAAGTATTGTTGGGGGAGCTCAGTATGGTGGTATATACCTGTAATCCCTGCACTCTGAGAGGTTGAGGAGGAAGGTCATAAATTTAAGCCCAGCCTGAGTTTAGTGACTCAGTGAGACTCTGTCTCAACAAAAAAAATAAGAATAGAAAAGGGATGGAAATACGGATTAGTGTGGGGTCCCTTAGTTCATTTCCCTGTACCCCAAAAATTTGATGTGGAGATATTTCAAAATGTCCTTTTCCTTTTTCTTCCCATGACATAGTGATGAGAAAATCTTTAAATTATAGGTCCATTAATTTTCATAGTATGCTAAAGGTGAATTTTTAAATAAATGAAACATGCATTTTAGGATAGTTACATATGGTTGAGAATAAAAGATATTCTTAGGTAATTAAATTTCCTTTACCTTTTTTCTCTAAGGCATGGTTCCAAAATCTTTGCATGCATATAACTCAATTGAGGTGACGCCCAGGAGTCTGCATTTGACAGCCTCCCTACGTGTTTCCATGCAGATTCTTCATATACTTAATGTTGAGAAACAGAGCTCTAGGATAGAGTTACTTTTGGGTAAAATATAACGTTAGATAATTTTCAACCTAGATAAGAAATATATGTTTATTTTCTTAATTTGAATGGTTTTTTCTCATTAAACTTTAATGGGTCTCTAATGCATTTTATTTTTTCCTCTGGGCATTTGCATAATTTTATTTATTACAACACCTATCATATCTTATACTAAAATTTTTTCCCAAAATTATTCTTTTCAATTAGTATTTATGATATATAATAATTATATTCAGCTTGAGGAATTGGTACATATACTATATTTTCTTTTCATTTCTTTCCTTTTTTGAGACAGGGTCTTGCTCTGCAGCCCAGGCTGGCTCTGAACTCACTATGTAACCCAGGCTAGGCTTGGATTCATTGCAGTCTCCTGCTTCAGCCTCCTGAGTGCTAGGATTACAGGCATGTGCCACCATGCTCAGCTTATGTGGTACTGGGAATTGAACTCGTGGCCTTATACTTGCTAGGCAAGTGCTTTAACCACTGAACTATTCCCTATTCCTCTAGACTCTCTCTCTTTCTCTCTTTCTCTCTCTCTTTTTAAAGACAGGGTCTTGCTTTATAGCCCAGACTGGTCCTGAGGTCACTATGAATGAAGCCCAGGCTGGTCTTGGACTCATAGCAGTCCTCCTGTCTCAGCCTCCTGAGTGCTGGAATTACAGACTTGTGCCCCCACACCCAGCTGGGGAATCAAACTTGGGTACTTAACTTAATGCTTGATGTAGCTCTTGCTAGGTAAGCACTTTAACTGCTGAGCCATTTCTCTAGCCCAATCCTCTTTTTTTTTAACATGAAGTGGTTTTTTTTTTTTTTTTTTTTTTTTTTTTTTTTTTTTTTTTTTTTTTTTTTTTTTTTTTTTTTGGTGAGATAAGGTCCAAGCTGGTCCTGGCGTCACTGTGTAGCCTCAGTTGGCCTCAAACTCATGGCAATCCTTCTGCCCCAGTCTCCCATGCACTGAGATTATAGATGTGTGCCATCGTGGCCACCTGATTTTTTTATTTTCTATGTGGTGCTGCAGAATCAACCAGCATATTAAATAAGCACTTTAGCCACTGAGCTATGCCCCTTATCCCTGCATTTTTGTGGTTTTTGTTTTGTTTTGCCCTTGTTCATTTCTGCCAAAGCAGGTTCTGGACTAATGTTGTAGTCTTTGTCTTTCTCTTTTCTCTCAGTTCTCTTCTACTACTATCAAAGTGGTACTGATTTCATTTTAACATTTTAAAATGTACAGTTCATTGGCACTAAGTACATTTGCATTGCTGTGCAACTCTTATTACTGTCTCCATCATCTAAACCTTTTCATATTCCCATCTGAAGCTCTACTCACTGAAATAGTAACTCTCCTCATTCCCTTACTTCAGACCCTAGCTACCAGTAGTCTACTTTCTGTCTCCTGAATTCAGCTATTTAGGTATCTTTTTAAATGGAATCATATAAAATTTTTCTGTTTATCACTTATTTTGCATTTCTTCAAGATTCATTCATGGAGTAGCATGTGTCAGAATTTGATTCCTTTCTGAAGTTGCATAATATTCCATTGTATGTTTCTGTCACATTTTTGTTTATCTTCTCATTCGAAAGGTAGATTTGATGAACATGTAGATGTTTTTAGCTTTTGGCTAAATGATGATGCTATGAATATTGGCTGAAAATATTTGAGTCCTTGCTTTCAGTTGTACTAGACATTCATAATACAATGAAATTGTTTTGTGGAATTGTTGAGTCATTTGGTAATTCCACATTTAATTTTTTGAAGAGAACTTAGTATCTTTTATGTTCAGGTTAATCAGAGTTTTTAAAATTATAGCTTTGTGCAGTAAAACAGTCTGTTATATTTAAGTGCCATTTGTATTCATATTATAAGGTACTAGTATAATTTAAGGGCCTTTTATGTGCTGTCTTCCTTTGTGCATTACAGTGTTATTCATTAAAGTCTTAAGCCAACACTGCAGAAGAAATTTGTTGTCAGAATTCAGACTAAAGAATATAATATTGAAAGGTTGTGAACTAAAGTGAATTTACCCGTCTGTTTGTGAACAGCTGCCACTCACTGTTGCTTTAATATAACCTTTGTAAACAGCTGCTGTTTTTTTGTAGAAACTCCTCAAGTTCAGACCTGCCTAAGAAAACCCTAAAGGCTTAATGGAAGTGCTATCCCCTACAGACATTTGAAATCAGCAAGAGTTTAAAAAATTAAATAGCTCTTCCTTAGATTGCAAAACATCAAAAATCCAAATAGAAAATATATCTCTTGGGGGAGGACTAAATGACCTCCTGAAGGCCTCCATGATTCTGTAACTGCAAACACCCACGTTCCAACTAAGTAATAACATGGGAAGACAACCAATGCTTAAGTTTTTAAGAGAAAAATTTTCTGTAATTTTGTTCTTCAGGGAGGAAGTAAATGACAAATTACGGGACATGCCTGATGGTACCTTCTTGGTTCGAGATGCCTCAACAAAAATGCAAGGAGATTATACTTTGACTTTGAGGTGAGTACTTTCTGGCCTTTTGACTAGTGCATTGCTAGTGTTGTTTTAGTTCTGTATATGTAGAGTTCTGCATTTTAAAAAATGTTTATAAACATATTTTAAAATATTTAATTTAGATACATAATTTTTAGTTTATTTGGTTAATTTCTTTTTAAAAAATCTTTTTCTATACATTAACTATTTAAACATATAAAAATGGCAACTTTTTAAAATTTTTATCGAACAATAAAATGGAATAGCTAAAAGATCCTTAAATGTAAAGAAATAGGAAGTTGGTAGTTGACCTTATTAATGAAGTAGTGATCATGGGCATAGCCTAAGGTTATTAATGAATCTATCCCTGTACCCTGTTACTTTTCTAAATGTAGACTTTGGAAAGTTCTGTTTACTGTAACTTTGGCTCAGTGTAATTTTAGTTCTCAGCCTGTGCCGTGCCTTCTGTAGCAGTATATTAGTCTCTTAAGTGGTAGATGTATATTTAAAAAGATGGGGCATATATTAAAAACAGGTTAAAATGGCATCACCTATATTCATATTTAATTTTAATGATGAAATTAGCTCAGTTACAATGAGGTTTTATGATTCATTTTAAAGTGTTTGTTGATTGATTGGTGCTGGAGATGAAACCCAGGGCCTGCATTCTGGGTGAGTGCCTTTTTTTTTTTTTGATACTTAGGTTGTTCTTGAATTCTTGAATTCAGACAAATCTCTCCTGCTCCTGAGCCTTCTGAGCAGCTGAGATTATAGGTATACACCACTACCGTAGGCTTTGGGTTTTGTTTTGTTTTGATTCTGGGGATTGAATCCAGGGCCTTCCCACTGAGCTATTTCTTCAGTCCTTTTTAGATTTGTTTTCATTGGGGTAGAGAAATAGCAAAGTGATTAGAGTGCTTGCCTAGGAAGCATAAGGCCCTGAGTTTGATTCTCCAGTACCACGGAAACTTGTGGTAGAACATTCCTGTAATCCCAACACTTTGGGGGTGAGGTAGGAGGATTGCCTCAAGTTCAAGGCCAGCCTTGGGCTCCATAGTGAGTTCAGGAGCAGCCTGGACTATAGAGTAAGTCCCTGTCTCAAAAAACAAAATTGTTTTTGAGACAGCATCAATTTCATGTTTGTGTGGGAGTGGGGGGTGGGAGGGAGGGAGAGAGACAAGGTTTTGCTCTCCCAGACAAGCACTGTTTTCTAGTCTATGGCCACTTTGAGATTTTTTTTTAATGTTGGAGTTTTACAGCTAGAAGGAATTTTTAAATACTTGCTAGTTCAAATATAAGAAAAATAAAATTTTTTTTGAGACAGAGTCTCACTCTGAAGTCCAAGCTGGTCTTGAACTCACTATGTAGCCCTGGCTGGTCTCAGATTTATGGCAGTCCTCCTGCCTCAGTCTCCGGGTGCTGGGATTACAGGTGTGTACCACCAATCCTGGCTTATGTAGTGCTGAGGAATCGAACTCAGGGCCACTGTGCTATTTCTCCAGCCCTCAGATATAAGAATTCTTTGAATAGCATTTCTCATAAAGGTCTTTGTAATTTTCTGGACATAGGAAGCTAATGTCTTCCTTTTGAATCAGTTCATTTTTTTGTTGGGCCACTGTGAAGTTTAAAGGATTATCTTTGTGTTGGATTCTTTTGGTCAGATTAGTTATAGGGATATGCATAAGACATATTGTAAGGGCTGGGGATTTAGCTCAGTGGTATAAAATTTGCCCAGCATGTGTAAAGTCCTGGCTTCAGTCCCCAATACTCTCAACAATAACAGCAACAACAACAACAACAAAAAAACCAAACATAAGACATGATTTTGCCCTAAGGGTTTGTAATTCAGGTGTGCAATGTTGGAACAGTAGTGGCACACATATGCTTTACTGCAGTGTGCAGTGTGCTACATTAGCGTGCTTCCAATTTTCCTTTCCTCCAACACCTGGTAACAGTTGTTCCACATTCTGTGTACTCGACTGTTCTCGGTAGCTCATGTAAGTAGACTCGTGCAATATTTATCATTTTCTGGCTGGCTTATTTCTTTTAGCATGATATTTTCAAAGCTTTTCCATGCTGTAGCATGTGTCAGAATTCCAGTACTTTTAAAGCTGACTAATACATTTTCTTTCGGGGGATAAGGGTATATCTCAGTTGTTAAAGTGCTCACCTAGCTTCCACAAGGCCCTGGGTTCAATTCCCCAGCACCACATAGAAATTAGCCAAGCATGGTGGCACACTCCTGCAATCCTAGCACTAGGGAGGCTGAGGCAGAAGGACTGCTATAAGTTCAAGGTCAGCCTGATCTACATAGAGAGTTCAGTACCTGCCTGGACTATAGAGCAAGACCATGGCTCAATTAAAAAAAAGTATATATGTATATTCTGTTGTATGTATATATAACATTTGTTTATCCTTTTTGGCAAGAATGTTCTAAGGTTTTCAGGTATCTAGCATCCACCTGACATATAGTAGATGTGCATTAAATACCTGAATGAAGGATGGATTAAATGAAAAAAAGACATAGGAATGTTTTTTTAGAAGAAGTGATGATTGAGTGAACTGGGCCTTGATGAATTTTGCTAGGCAAAAAATGATGGTCTTAGTTACCATAATAAATGTGTGTAGCTCAGTGCTGGTTACTCTGTTGGCCAACTAACAATGAGTTAAAACTTTTGTCTGAGGGACCTCATGTTAGTGAGGGCAAAAGGTGTAAGAAAACTGCTTTAAATGAGAGTTAAAATAACAGGAGAGGTTCTAACAGTATGCTTTGGGGCTGCAAGGAGATATCTTGTAATAGCATATAGAAAGCTGACTTTACTTGAAGAAATTGCATTTGCATTGGGAATTGAAAAAAATGTGATAGGTTTGGACATGTAAGAAACTGGGAGGGGCATTGTAGGAATAAAACACAACAGGAACGAAGAGATGGGGGTGAGAAATCACAGCCATGTTTTGTGAGGTAACTGGAGGAAAGAAAAGAAGGTGATAGGGAGTAGAAAGTTGGAAAGGGATTATGTTGAAGATGCTTTGAATTCTAAATTTTGGATTCTGTATTCAACATTGTAGGTAGTGGGCTGGGGGCAAAGCTCAGCGGTTAAAGTGCTTGCCTAGCATCCCCCAGGCTCTGAGTTCAATTTCCCAGTACCACATAAAAATTAGTCTGCCATGGTGGCACATGTCTGTAATTGTAGAAGTCAGGAGGCTGAGGGAGGAGGACTTTTATGAGTCTGAGGCCAGCCTGGACTACAAAGTGAGACCCTGTCTCAAAAATAAATATGTGTATTATAGGTAGCAAAAAGGAACTATTGCTTTTTTTTAAGGTAGGGAAGTTCTGACCAGACTGTATTTTAGTGAAAAGAAAAATGAACACAGACACTAATAAATGCTTCAGAAGCCAGTGCCAATTGAGATATAATAGTGAACCAAAAAAGAATTTTGCCCTTAATCCTCTAATTTATTAACAGTTCTTATAATACTCCAGGTATTGTTTCTGGCCAAGAAAATGACAAACAAGATGGCATGGCCTCTCTTTTTTAGTGTTTATATTCTTGGTGGAGGAAGAGGGCTGTGGAAGGAAAGATACCATAAACGCATAAAAAAGGAATGAGATAACTAGATGGTGTACGAGTGATGTCTAGGGGGCACATGTGATAGAGTATGAGGATAGGAAGAGTGAGGAGGGCCTCTCTGAGAATTGAAGGAGTAGAAAGAGTTAGCCAGAAAAGTATTTTCAGAAATTACAGAGACAGAAAATGCAGAGACACTGGTTCAGGAAAGACACAATGGATCTGATGAGTACAAAGACCATTTTGTGGCTGGTTTACAGTGAAGATGTTGAAAATAGGAGGAGCAAGATGATAGAAAGTTTTGGGAGCCATGGGAAAGAATTAAAGTTTTATTTCTAAGTGCAAAAAATTAATGAAGAGTTTCATATAGAGAGATGGCATGCTCAAATTCTCAAATACTCAAGTTCATAGGATAGTGGCTATCATAATAAAGGCCCTCATGGTTTTGTGCATGCTAGGCAAGTGCTATGCCTCTAAGCTACATCCCCATCCCAGGTATCTCAGTTCTTTCCAGTTGTACTGGACATACTACCCATCACCCACGATTTAAAAGAGGAGAAGTTTGTTTTTGGCTCATGTTTCAAAGGTCTCAGTCCATGCATGGTCAGCTGACAGTGGCAACAAAGGCTGGCATGAGGAAGCAGTGGGGGGAGGAGATGAGACAAACATGTATCTTTCCAGGTAACGCCCTCAGTGGCCTATCCTTCTAGTCAGACTCCACCTTTAACAGCATATGAAGTCATCATGGATTAATCCACTGGTAAATATAGTGCCCCAATTCACTTCCACATGTGAGGTTTTTGGGGAACATTTTAGATTTAAACTCTAACACCAAGTAAATAGGATTTTAAGAAAAGAATATATATAGAGAGAAAAGAGTGTGGAGGCTGAAGGAATTTTTTTGTTTTAGGTAATGACTGTGTTTATAATCAGAAGGAGACAGAGGAAGAACAATAATGTCAAAATCATGAGAGCATAAAATATTAAGAAGGAGGGGTAGGGGGAAGAAGAAGGTCTGAGATCGAGGGGTCAGAGTCCAGTTTTGGTAAAAGTCTTTGGCAATCCTCAAACGAGAGGAATGAGAGTGAAACAGGACTTCAGAGAGTAGGTGGTAAGGAGATTTTTCAGTTCTCAATAGTCATATCTTTTAATTAATTAATTAATTAATTTATATTTGAGACACAGTTTGCTCTGTAGTCCAGACTGGTCCTGGTCTCACTGGCCTCAAACTCACTACAATCCTCCTGCCTCATCCCCCTGACTGGTGGAACTAGAGACATGTGCTGTCACACCCAGCCAGTATGTGGTGCTGGGGACTTGAACTCAGGGCCTTGTGCTTGCTAGACAAGTGATTTAACAGCTGAGCTATGTCCGAGCCCCATTTTTAAATTTAATTAATAGTATTCATCACAGAGAATCTAGATATTTAACAAATCTTTAAGGATCTGCTATCTGCCAGGCATTGGACCAGGTGCGAGGATATAAGGAGGAATATCTCATTCTTCTGTACAAGAAGATTAAAGTGAGGAAGAGAAATAATTAAAATTCACCATTCTTTAATTCCTTTACGTCTCTATGTTTCTCCTCCTCTACTTGGAATTCATAGTCCTTTAATAAATTTACTTTGTGAGAAGCTGGATGTGTTGGCACATGCCTGTAGTCCTAGCTACTCAAGAGGCGGAGGCAGGAGGATCACTCGAGTCAAGGAGTTTGAGGCCAGCTTGGGTAACATGGTGAGTCTCTATCTTAAAGTAACTTCTTTAAGTTAATAGATGATAATTTCATTCTACTAATTGCTTAAGATAAAAACTTTTAAATCGTTTTCTTTTTCTCTCATTTCTGTATCTAAGCTGTAGTCAATTCTGTTAGCTCTTGTGTTGAGTTCTCCCATTACTTATTATCTCCACTTCCTCTACCTTTGTCTAGGACACCATTATCTTTTGCCTAGCTTATGTATAATAATGTCCCTACTGGTCCTTCTGCTTCTACTCTGCCTGCTTTGAACAGTCTCTTACTGCATCAGATACAGTGAGCCTTGTAATACACAAGATAAATTACATCATCCTGCCACAACTCTATCTTCTGTCATTTGGTCAGTGGTAAAAGCCTCACTGTTGCCTGTGGGCTCTTGTATGTGCTCCTTTATATCTCTCATTTATCTCCTCCTGGTCTTCCTTCTGCTTACAGAAGCATCACTGGTCTCCTTGCTATTCTTCAGATTTGTTAAGAGGCTTTGCACTTAACTGTTCCTTCTACCTGGAAAACCTTATTCTCAGGTATCTGCTCTGTTGGCTTCCTTACTTTATTTAGGATTCTGCTAAAATGCACCTTGAGCAACCTATGTAAAATAGCACTCCCTCCACTTTTGGAATTCTTTTAAAAAATTTTATATATTGTATTCCTTTTCCCTCCCCCCCCCATTAGAATTCTTTCTCTTTTTTTCTCTATAGGATTTATTACTACTATTTGATATAACTTACTCATTTTTATGTTCTATAATGAGGATTTAAAAAGTCTTCTTTAATAAACTAAAATGGGCCTATATGTTCCTCAGATTGTAAGAGAGCATGGACCTTATGTAGCCTGTCATTGTATTCATAGTGCTTTGAAAAATTTTTCATACAATGAATGCCTTTTACTTAACAGAGAAGACCAGCTGGCACTTCTAATGGGTCCATGTGTGTGGGTACATACCTATAGTAACCATGTATGATTAGGTGGTCTTTCTAATGTAACTGGATAGGAATACTTTATCTATCTAAATACTGACCTTCTTTCTAAGCATTGCTTAGTTTGAAACTGTAAATTTAAACCTATTGTGTTTAATAAATAGCATGGCATAAAGAGATACAGAGGCATATATTTTTCAACTAAGTCTGCATGCTGCTACAAGGAGAGTTAAATGGGAACAGTACAGAACACTTTCTGCTATGCTGTAATGAATCAACCTGCTATAGTTTTGGATTATGCCATATGGAATTTGTATAACATTGCTATTTTATATGTTGGTTATAAATTATCTTTTCAGGGATCATTTGGGTATGACTCAGTAAGTAAAGTGGACAGAGCTATTCAAGCATTGTATTACACCCATGTAATATACATAACTCTTCAAAAGCTATGCTTTGTAAAATAGTTGAATGACTTGAATTATTTAGGTATTGTGATAACCTAGTCATTTCAAAAGTTAAAAGTGGGGCAACCCACATTTCCAGGTCCCTTCTAACTAGCAGAAGCTTTTTCCTCCTTGTTTCTCCTATAATTTTCCCAATAAAGTGTGCTCTTCACAACCTGGAAAAAAAGGGTTAAAAGCAATTATAAAGGACAACATAATACAGAATGTTAGATCAATTACCTAGCTGTGAGTCATTCAAGGAAATTAGTTATGTTTGTGCATCATCAAGACCTTAAGTGTTGGTGATTGTGTGGCAAATGTTTATTATCACCCTCATACAAAGATGGCTTCAAAGGCAGAGCAACTTATTTTTGGGTCCTGAAGAATTTGTCTTTGTTTTTCCTGAAACATTTTTTATAGAATTTATTTCTTATTTATTTTCTTGAGGCTGGTCTTGGACTCTCTATGTAGCTCAGGCTGACCTCAAACAACACAGTAGTCCTCCTACCTCAGTCTTCTGAGTGCTGGGGTTATAGACGTGCACTACCATGCTCAGCTTATCTTTATGTGGTACTGGCCATTCAAAACCAGGACTTTGCTGATGCTAGGCAAGCGCTTTAACTAATATGTCTCTAGACTCTTGATAGAATTTAAATTAGAAAGTTCATTGATAGAATAAGCAAAATACAAATTTTACTACTGTCTTAATTCTTTTTCTTTACTAATATTGGTCTAAGTTTGCTGATACTGAATGCTGTGTAGATAATTAAAGTATTTTGTGTATAAAAGAATTAGGTGTGAAGTGTATACTTTATTTCACATA
Organism: Ctenodactylus gundi; assembly: GCA_004027205.1. Classification (NCBI taxonomy): domain Eukaryota; kingdom Metazoa; phylum Chordata; class Mammalia; order Rodentia; family Ctenodactylidae; genus Ctenodactylus; species Ctenodactylus gundi. The sequence continues at coordinate 54,820 of PVKB01002152.1, forward strand.
ATTGAATACGCTTTTTCACTGTCTTGATACTTATTGAGACAGTAAATTTTTGTTTTTTAAGTGAATCAAACTTGATTTTCATCTCCACATGAAAGTAGTACTTCAATAGAATTTTTCTGGGGAAAACAGTCTACAGTTGTTTTCTTGCTTTTCACAGGAAGGGAGGCAATAATAAGTTAATAAAGATCTATCACCGGGATGGTAAATACGGCTTTTCTGATCCTCTGACATTTAATTCAGTGGTGGAGCTCATTAACCACTATCATCATGAGTCACTTGCTCAGTACAATCCCAAACTTGATGTGAAGCTGATGTACCCAGTTTCAAGATACCAGCAGGTATGATTATTGAAGTGCTTGACAGTTTCTGAGCAGGTCATTGCTTAACATCATTTGATTCTGTTTATCAGGCTTATCAGTTAAAAAAAGAGAAAATGTAATAATATTAAATTTTCTAATAAAGATTTTACATATTTTAAGACCTTACTTTCTGGCTGTCATTTCATAATGTATTTATTAACTTCATATAAAATATTTCTGTTTACATTTTCTACTTGTAATTTATTTCTTAATTTTTAAATAGCTGTTTACATATGATTTAAAGGCTACTTTAAATGATAGCAAAAAGACTTAATGCTTTGTATGCTTGATATTAGTATAATTTGAATTTCTAAGATTTGAAATACAGTTTAAAAATAAGTAAGCTGGGGGGCTGAAGCAGAAGGATCATGGGCCCAGCCTGGACAATTTAGTGAATTGGTGTCTCAAAATAAAATAAGAAAAAAATGGTTGATATCCCATACAGCATAAACAAACAGATAGATAGGGCTGGGTTGTAGCTCTCAGACTCTCTATGTAGCTCAGGCTGACCTCAAACACACAGTAGTCCTCCTGTCTCAGTCTCCTGAGTGCTGGGGTTATAGACATGCACTACCATGCTCAGCTTATCTTTACGTGGTATTGGCCATTCAAACCCAGGACTGTGGTACAGTGCTTGCCTGGTTATGTACAAGGCTCTGGGTTCCATGCTGCATACCACACACACACACACACACACGACAGAAAGAAAGAAGGAAAGAAAGAAAGGAGGCTAGGAGCATAGCTCAGTGTTTAAAATGCTTGCCTAGCAACCAGAGGGCCCTGAGTTCAATTCCTCAGTACCACATAAGCTGGCTGTGGTGGCAAATGCCTGTAATTCCCAGCACTTAGGAGGCTGAGGCAGGAGAATGCCGTGTGTTTGAGGCCAGCCTGGGCTATATAGTGAGTTCAGGACCAGGCTAGACTACAGAGAGAGACCCTGTCTCAAAAGGAAAAAAAAATTAAGAGAGAAGACCTTTTAATAAAAGGTTCCAGTGAATAAAAATACATGAAAAAGCTCATGTGTCAGAATTGTTACATTCTTTATTTCTTTTTGTTCACCTGTATAGGACCAGTTGGTAAAAGAAGATAATATTGATGCAGTAGGTAGAAAACTCCAGGAGTACCACTCTCAGTATCAGGAGAAGAGTAAGGAGTACGACAGGCTGTATGAAGAGTACACCCGGACGTCGCAGGTTTGTGTGCATCTGTTGGTTGGGCTAGGAATTATGCCATGTCATTAATTAGACCAGGTTTTCTGTAATTCACTCAGTCGTCTTTAGCTGTTTTATTATCTTAAGCAGTCTTCTTTGAGATTTTGGTGATAAAATGCCCTTGTTTAGTAATTTTTTAAATTGGTTAAGGATATAATTTTCTATCAGTTACTATTAACGAGTTAGTAGTAACTGGTTGTATGTGCATGCATGCACACACACACACATTTTATGTGTATATAAAAAAGGAACAAAGGCTTCAGATAGAAAATTTTCATAGATAGGGCTGGGGTGTTGCTCAGTGGTATACACACACACACACACACACACACACACACACACACACACACACACACACACACATATGGGCAGTATAGGAGTGTTATGGTAGCTCGACAGTTATTAGGGCTTGATTTATAAGCTTCTTCTGCCTCATGTTTTGCTATCTATATAATTTGGCTTACTGTATTATTATCATAATCATTCTAGTAAGGAGAAAGAAGGGTAAAATTTCATTTTTAAATTAAATTAATTTTAATTTTTTCTAGTACTGGGGATTGAGACCAGGGTAGGATTCCTAATTTTAAAGTAACTTCCTACAAGGAGCACACACTATGTTCACTTTTCTCCCCTGGGTACAACTTAGTTACGTGGTCATACTCAGGTACTGGCCGGAAGTGGCTGTCTAGAGCCTGAGAAATCTAGTCTTATGTACAAACAGCTACTGAGGTGGGAGATGCACGTGATTGGAAATAATGGGAACACTACTGAAATACTTATGTTATTTTATCATATTAATTATATATAGCAAAATTCTGTAGAATAACCTTATTCTTTTCCTAGAATTTATTTTTGTCACTACTTTAATTCTTTTTGAGCTGGACTTGGATTGTTTAATGTACCCTGAGTTGATATATAGTACATAGAAGGCATTGGGAATTTTGATGAAGGTGTGGGTCTTCAAGACAGTTTATACTTTATATTATTTGGGTCCTTAGTAATATAGGAAAACATATTTAACTATATTTCATGTGAATATTCACCTGAAACACAAGGCTATTACTTTGCACATTATGTAGTGTACAGAAGCGTTAGTCTATGTTAGTTTTGCTAAATTGCAAGTGAATTCTCTGTACAACAATAATTTGCTTGGATCCTTTCTAGAAGATAACAATAATAGTTATTTGTTAGGGCTTACTTTCTATTTTGTGGATTTCTGCTATAGCAGAAATCATTCTATATTTATTATGTTTAATGCATTTCCATTTTTATTCAGTTTTAAATATTTTCTTATGTTCAAGGAATTTCTTCTTTGGCCCAATGTTATTTATATTCTAAATTTTGGGATTTTTAAAGACATTATATTGCTTATCTCTAATTTAATTTTATTGGTAAACATAATCATTAAAGTTACAATCTTTTGAAAGTATTGATGTATAACCTAGCACATGCCTTTGTTGCTTCAGGCTGACCTTGAACTGCCAGTCTTCCTGTCCATGTGGCTGGGATGATAGACATAGAGCACCATGCTTGGTTTGATTATTTTTCCTAATTATTCTGTTAGCTATTGAGGAGTCTTTAAATCACTGATTGTGATTATAGATTTGTCTTTTTTTCTCTTTTGTTCTGTCAGCTTTTACTTTATAAGTATTAAAATTCTGTTATTTTAGGTGCTTATAAATTTATAGTAAGCTTACCCCTTTATCAGTATGAATTGTTTGACTAATATATCTCCACCAGCTCTCATATCCTGATTGTTTGCATCTTTTTATTTTACGTGAATTGTGTCTTGTATTTAAGGTGCCTCTCTAGTAGTCAGTTTATAGTTGGATCTGACTTTTTAAAAAATCTGGCCTAGCTAGGTACTGTGGCACATGCCTGTAGCTGACTCCACCACTGAGGGAGGCTGAAGTAGGAGGATTGCAAGTTAGAGTCCTGTCTGAGGAATTCAGCAAAACCTTATCTCAAAATAAAAGATGAGGGGCTGGAAGAATGGCACAGAGGTTAAGTGCAAGCCTGAGTTCAATTCCCCAGCACCACATAAAGCTGGGCATGCAGGCTGAGGCAGCTGGATTGTCCTGAGTCCAGGACCAGCCTGGGTTACAGAGTGAGACCCTGTCTCAAAAAAGAAAAAGAAAAAGAAAATAAAAAGAAGGCTGGGGCTGGAGGATTTTAAGTTTGAGCCCAGTCTAAGCAGTGTGGCAATTTAATGGGACCCTCTCTTCTTCTCCCATAAATAAAATAAAACGGAGAAGGAGTAGTTCAGTATGAAGGCCCTATGTTAAATACCTAATACCAGGGGGGGAAATCCTGCTTAACAAGTTCTGTCTTTTAATTGGAGAATGTAATCTCGTTGCATTTCTCGTGATTACTGATAGGACTGGGCTTATTTTTACTATTTTGCCATTTAGTTCATATTTTCTCTGTTTGGCTTTTGTTCTTTTCCAGCTCTTTCTTTGTTTCCTGTAAGACAAACATTTTTTAGTATTCCTTTTTAATTCTACATTTGGCTTTTTGGCTACAATTTTTTCTTTAATTATTAACTTAACATAGTCTGTTAACAGTTTCGGTGCCAGATAATCTTGCCATTCTGATTTCACCTATTATTTTCATGTTTTATACTTAAGTTATCCCCATGATTTAATGTTACGATATTTGAATTAAAGTTTCATTGTCTTTTAAAAAGATTTAGGGAAGGGGCTAGAGGAATAGCACAGTGGTTAAGGCCTTGAGTTCAGTTCCCCAACACCACGTAAAGCCAGGCGTGGTGGTGCACACCTGTAATACCAACACTTGGGAGGCTGAGGCAGGAGGATTGCAGTGAGTCCAAGGGTAACCTGGGCTACATAGTGAATTCAGGGCCAAAGAAACAACAACAAAAAGATTTAGAGAATAAAGTCTGTTGTATTACTCATTTGTCTATCATTTCTTTATTTTTGTCTATAAATCTGGATTTGCCTCTGCAATCTTTTCACTTCAGCCTTAAGAACACTATAAAACTTGTAGGACAGATTACCTGGCACCATATTTTCTCAGCTTTTTTCATTTCCTGTTGACATGACGTGATTTTGCTGCTGACTGCCCGTTCTTCTTTTTCTTCTTCCTCCTTTACTTCTTTCTCTCCTGCCATTCTTAACAGCAGTGCAAAAAGGTTTATTTTTTCCATATCTTCCCAAAGACTTAAAAAAAAATATAGCCATCCTAGTAGTTCTGACATGATATTTCATTACTTTTTTTTCTTCTTTTAATTTCAGGGGTTTAAAAAATACATATATTCTGGTTATTGATCCCTTATCAGATACATGGTTTGTAGATTTTTTTTTTTTGTTCTTTGTGATCTGTTTTACTTTCTTGATAGTATTTTGGTTTTACAGAGGTTCTTGATTCTCCCTAATCCTTCAGTACTGGGTATTTAATCCAGGGCCTGGAGCATGCCAGTCAAGTACTCTACCACTCAGCTACATCTTTGGCCCTTACTTTATTTTGAAAGAAGGTCTCGCTAACTTGGAATCTTGAACTTGGAATCCTTCTGCTTATTCTCCTGAGTAGCTGGGATTAGAGGCATGTACTACTGTGCCTGGCTAAAAGTTTTTGATTTGTATGAAGTTTAGTTTGTTTTTTGTTCTTTTGTTATATGTACTTTTGGTATAATATGCATGAATTTGTTCATCCAATGTCATTAACATTTTTCTCAGTTACTTTTTTATTATTGGAACACAGTAACTGCCACCTGCAACTTAAGGGAGAAAAGGTTTATTTTAGCTCACAGTTTCAGAATGTCTCAGTCCATTCATGAGTGGTCAACAATGGTAGAAGGACCTGGCAGAGATTTAGATGGAAAGGAAGCTTGCAGTAGGAAGAATCTAGGCGTTGGGAGAAACCGAGCAAGTGCATAGCCTTGTTGTCCACACCCTCAGTGATCTGCCACCATTTTAGTAGTCCACCCCTCCCAGATTAATTGATTTACATATGTTCAACCAAATTTGCATCCCAAGAATGAAGCCCACTTGATCATAGTGTATGATATTTCTGAAAACTGGCTGGATTCTGTTTGCCAGTATCTTATTGAGGATTTTTGCATCTATATTATTAAGGAGATTGGTCTATAGTTTTCTTTCCTGGTTAGGTCTTTGAAAAATGAGTTTGGTAGTGTTCCTTCTCTTGTAACTTCCTGGAAAAGTTTGAAGAGCAGTGGAGTTAGTGCTTCTCTGAAGTACTGAAAAATTTAGGTCCTGGACTTTTCATTCTGGGTGGAGACTGTATTATGGCATCCGTTTCCATGTGTGTTATTGATCTGTTCAAGGTTTTTATATCATCTTGGTTCAGTTTTGGTATTTTGTATGTGTCTAGAAAGTTATCCATTCCTTCCAAGTTCTTCAATGTGTTGGAGTATCGGTGAAATAGTTCCTTATAAATCTCTGAATTTCAGCAGCATCCATTGTGATTTCACTGTTTTCATTTCTAATTGCATTGATAATGGCCTTTCTTTCTTTCTTTCTTTCTTTCTTTCTTTCTTTTGGTTAGTTTAACTAGAAATTCATCAATCTTGTTTATTCTTTCAGAGAACCATCTCTTTGATTCATTGATTGCTTTTTTAAAATTTCAATTTCACTGATTCTTGCTCTGGTCTTTATAATAATTTCTTTTCTTCTACTTTTTGATTCAATTTGTTCTTGATTGTCCTTGAGGTACATCATTAAATTGTTTTTGTGGGATTGGTCTGTTCTTTTGATATGTGCGTTTATAGCTGTGAATTTCCCTCTTAGGACTGCTTTCATTGTACTCTAAAGGTTCTGATATGGTGTACTTCCTTCATCATTTAACTCTAGGAAGTGTTTGATTTCTTCCCTAATTTCTTCTGTGAACCATTGTTTGTTCAGTAGTAAGTTATTTAGTTACCATATAATTATATATTTTCTGCTGTTTATTTTGCTCATGATTTTAAGTTTTATTCCCCTGTGATCTGAGAGTAAGCAAGGAATCATTTTGACTTCTTTGTACTTGTTTAAGCGTGTCTTATGGCTTATAATATGGTCTGTTTTAGAAAACGTTCCATGTATTGCTGAGAAGAAAGTATATTCTGTTGATGTTGAGTGGGGCACTCTGTAGCTGTCCTTTAAGTCCAAGTTTTCCAAAGCATTGATCCAGTTTATCTACTTTATTTTCAAGATCTGATCTATCCGGTATTTTTTCCTGTGAGTGTTTCATATCTTTGAGTTCAGTTTTCATTGTTTCTGTATCTCTGCTGAATTATCCCTTATTTTCTTTGCCTTCATTATCTGTTTATTTGCTTCTTCTTTATGGCCTGTAACTTCTTATTAATGGCAGTTGTTTCTCTGAGTATGTCTGCTTTGAGGTCCCTGTGTATTTCTTGTATGTCTTGTGTGAACTTCTTAGCCAATAAATCATCATCTTTTTGGATTTTACTGTCTGTAGGTTCTGATACTTCAAGATCCCTTGTATAAACCATGGTTTATGGGGTGTCACCCCCTTTTATAGATGATTTATTACCTTGTTTCCCGTGGTTCTGTTGGAGTGAGTTGAAATTACTTTAGTAGAGTATTTCTACCTTAAGTGTTTTCTTGAGTTTGTTCAGGTTTTAGAATCTCTGGCTGTTTTTGATTTATGTAGGTATTAGTTTTAAAGGTATTTTCAATGTCCACCCTTCTGTTGAGTGTAGGAGTAACAGAACACAGAACTATATTTGGTCTACAAAGTGTTTGGCAGCCTATCTTGAATATGAAAATCATTATCTATGTCAGCATCTACACTTTGAAGAGTTATATTTACATTACTATCTAAAGATCTACATTTATATTACTGTCTAATATTAACAACTTATTGGCATAGCCTAGTAGCTAATTTAATATTGTAACTGTTCTTCCCATATCATTAATAGGTGTAGTATACATTCACTGAATATCTAACTAAACCTAGTATTGAGTTATTGAAGTGTTCTATTAGTATCAGTAATATAGCGTAGTCATTAAAATAATAGAGCTCTATAGTACTTGTCTAGACTAAACCATCAGAGTTATCCACCCTTATTAGGTCCACCCACTATACCCTTCTTAACAATGTCATGTCTATTTGTATCTATATTTATACTTGCTTCTAGTTAGCTATATATTTATGCTAACCAAATATTGAAATATACTCCCAGTCCCCACCTAACCTTCTAATTATAATTTAAACTACTAATGGAGGTTTCTATACATATTGTTTGGTTGCCTACTGAAATTTGTTTATAGTGCTGCCATGTTATTGATAATATTAAAACTACATTACTAATTTATTACTAGCTAAATAGTAGTCAAGATAATACATCTCTACCAGTCTGTCTATAGGGTTGTAAGTTATTGATATTTAACAGTCCTATTCATAATGGAAATTGGAGTAGGGAGAGAGCAGACTAAGATTAGGAGTTAGCTTTAGGTATGAAATAGAAAACAAAATTAAGACAGCAACAACAACAAAGAAAACAGTTACAACAACAGCCATAATGAAGAAAACAGTTTTCCTCTTGTATTTTTTGGATGTAAACATTTCTAGACACTGGATCTGTTGGTCATACAGTGTTCTGTCCAGCTACTGGTCCTGGGGATTTCCCAATTATCTGTGTGCTGTTCCCAGTAGGTCCTGGTGGCACCTGGAAGGTGTTCCAACTCTCCTCCGTGAGCTTGGCAGGAGACACTGGTTGGTGTTGTAATTCCTGCTCCGTTCATAGCTCCCCCTCTGCACTTGCCTGAGTCTTTCTTCATCTGCATGCAGTCCCCAGTCACCAATGTCCTGGGTAGGTCAAGTCTTCAAGTAAGGAGGTCTGGATGACTCTCACAATTCATAGCCCTTTGTGGCTACAGGTGCAGACCTGTTTATGTTTATGGCACTGTCTGCCTCCTTCCTGCTGTTTTAGGATACATGGATGGGGCTGATAGGATACAGGGTCCCCCAACTTCTCTCCTTTGTGTCTCCCGCCAGTATGGCTTTAGCCACTGCTGCTCGGTTTGCTTGATTCCACAGCTTCCTTGCATCTTCCACATCGGAGAAGACAGCCAGCTTCACTGCGGCACTGCAGTGTGTGGGTGCATAAAGCCACCAAGCTGCTTTCTTCTTCACATGCACGGCCAGAGGCCCTGGAGAGTGTCTCTCTCGCAGCATGCTGAAACTTCTGTCCCCACAAAGGACTTCTTCAGCCTGTGATTACCCAACTTTATTTTTACGTCTAATCTTTAGATTTTGTTATAGTCCTGAGTTGTATTTTCCTCTGGCTGCCTGCCCCTGTAGATGATTTCTTTTGGAGCAACCTTCTTGCAGTTTCTACCCCGATGCCATCTTGACTCCACCCCGCATGTATCACTCTTACAGGATGACTTTAACTCTTACGGGAAGATACCCAGAAGAGATATAGCTGGGTCATATGGGATATCTATTTTCAGTTTTCTCAGGTATTTCCATAGGGCTTTTCATGATAGTTCTACTAGTTTACAGTCCACCACCAACATAGGAATGTTCCTTTTCCCCACAACTTCACCAGCATTTGTTATTTTTTGAGTTGTTAATATCAGCCATTCTTAATGGAGTTAGATGAAACCTCAGTGTTCCTTTGATTTGCATTTCTCTGGTGGCTAATCATGCTGAACATTTTTTCATATATTTATTGGTCATTTGGACTTCTTCTGAGAACTGTGTATTTATTTCAGATGCCCATTTTTTTGATTGGATGTTTTATTTTGGAGGGCTGCATTTCTTTCAGTTCTTTGTATATTCTTGGCTTTCTTTATTCCTGCATATGTTTTTGACCCCTCTGTTGATGATCAGATGGCTAAGGATACTTGGGAAGGTCTCTGTAGCCTCATTTCTGTTTGATTGATCCTTTGTTTGAGGAGCAGCTGGCAAATATTTTGTCCCATTCTGTGGGTCCCCTCTTCCCTCTTTATTGTTACCTTTGCTGTGCAGTAGCTTTTTAATTTGATATAATCCCATTTGTTGGTTCTTGGTGTTATCACATGTACTTTGGGTGTTTTATTTAGAAAATCCTTATCTATACTTATGTCTTTAAAGGTTCTGCCTATTTCTTTCTTTCAACAAATTCAGTGTTTTCATTTTAAAGTCTAAGTAAGTCTTTGGTCCATTTTGATTTGATTTTAGTGCCCAGTGAAAGATGTGGGTCTAGTTTCATTCTGCATGTGGCTAGCGAGTTTTCTGAGCACCATTTATTAAAGGGGCTTTCTTTATTCCTGCATATGTTTCTGACCCCTCTGTTAATGATCACATGGCTGAGGGTACTTGGGAAGGTCTCTGTATCCTCATTTCTGTTTGATCCATTGTTGTGTTTGTGTGCCAATACCATGTGGTTTTCAATCACTGTTGCTTTGTAATATAACTTGATATCTGGTATTGTGGTGCTTCCTGCCATTGTTTTGTTGATTAGGGTTGTTTTGTCTCAGTTTCTCTGGTGCCATATAAATTTTCGGATCTTTTCTTCTAGTTCTGTCTAAAATGCTAATGTTATCTTAATTGAGATTACTTTGAATTTGTATATCAGTTTAGGTAGCATGGCCCTTTGGATTGTGTTGGTTCTGCCTATCCAGGAATAGGGAATGTCTTTCAATTTTCTAAAATCCTCTGATTTCTTTTTTCAGAGTACTGAAGTTTTCAGTAGAATGGTCCTTCACTTGCTTAGTCAGGTTAATTCCTAGGTATTTAGTTTTCTTTGATGGGGCTGGAGGAATGGCACAGCAGTTAAAGTGCTTGTCTTGCATGCACAAGGCCCTGAGTTCAATTCCCCAGCACCAGCATAAAGCTGGGCGTGGTGGCACACACCTGTAATCCCAGCACTGAGGAGACTGAGGCAAGTGGATTGTTGTGAGTTCAAGGCCAGCCTGGGCTCCATAGTGAGTTCAGGACCAGCCTGGGCTACAGAGTGAGACCCTGCCTCAAAAAAAAAAAAAAAAGTTGTTAATTTTCTTTGAGACAACTGTGAATGGAATTGTCTTTCCTGATCTTTTTCTCTGTGTTTTCATTGTTGCTCTAGAGGGATATTGTTGATTTGTGTGTTTTGATTTTATGTGCTGCAGCTTGGCTGAATTTGTTTATTAGGTATAGAGGTCGTCTAATGGAGTTTTTGGAGTTCTTTAGGTCAAGGATCATGTCATCAGCAAATAAGGATAGTTTGATTTTTTCCCATTATTATACATACTCCTTTTATTCCATTCTTTTGCCTGATTGCTCCAGCTAAGCTTTTGAGCATTTGGTTAAATAGATGTGGTGAGAGTGGACACCCTTGTCTTGTTCCTTGTTTGTCCCCATTTAGGATGATGTTGGCTGTAGGATTGTCATAAATTGCCTTTATCAGCTTCTATACCTATTTTGTCAGAATTTTGATGAGGGAGGGATGTTGTAATTTGTGAAAGGCTTTTCTGCATCTATTGAGATGAGCATGTGATTTTTGTCCTTGTTTTTAGTAATGTGGTGGTACATTAATTGATTTGCATATATTGAACCATCCTTGTGTACTTGGGATGAAGCTAAGTTGATTATGGCATGTGATCTTTTTAATAATTTCTTGCATTCTGTTTGTGAGTATCTTGTTAAGGGCTTACATCTGTATTTGTCAAAGAAATTGGCCTGTAGTTTTCTTTGTTGGGTCTTTATCTGGTCTGGGGATCAAGACGATACCTGCTTTCTGAAATGATTTTGGCAGTATTCCCTCTTTGAATTTCAAGGAAGAGTTTAAGAATCACTGGCACTAACTCCTCCCTAAAGTTCTGATAAAATTCTGTAGTGATTCCATCAATTCCTGGGCTTTTCTTTATTAGATCCATTATTACTACCACAATTTCATCCCTCATTATTGTTCTATTCAGGGTTTTTATTATCTTCCTGGCTCAGTTTTGGTATATCGTATGTGTCAAAGAATTTATTCATTTCTTCTGAGTTTTTGAATTTATTGGAATGGAGGTTTTCAAAATAGATTCTTAGGGGCTGGAGGAATGGCACAGTGGTTAAAGTGCTTTTCTTGTAAGTGCTAGGCTCTGAGTTCGATTTGCCAGCACCACATAAAGCTGGGCATAGTGGTGCATGCCTGTAACTCCAGCACACAGGAGGCTGAGGCAGGAGAATTGCCATGAGTCCAAGGCCAGCTTGGGCTACATAGTGAGCTCAGGACCAGTGTAGGGTTCAAAATGAGACCCTGTCTCAAAGGAAAAAAAAAAGGTTCTTACAATTCCCTAGATTTCACCAATGTTAGGATTTCACCTTTTTCATCTCTAATGGCATCGATATGGAGTTTTCTTTCCTTCTTTTGATGAGTTTGGCTAGAGATTTATGAATCTTATTTATCCTTTTGAAGAACTAACTCTGATTAATTGATTTTTGTTTTTAGTTTCAATTTTATCAATCTCTCCTCTGATGCTTATAATTTCTTTCCTTCTATTGCCCTTGTTCTTACTTCTTTAGGTCTGTGAGCTGCCTCATTGAATTATTTATTTGGGATTGCTTTGATTGCTTTATTAATAGCTATAAATTTTCCTCTTAGTACTGCTTTCATTGAGTCCCACAGATTCTGATATGATGTGCATCCATTGTCATTTGACTTTAGGAAGTTCTTGCTATCTTTCTTGGTTTCTTCTGTGATCCATTGCTTGTTTAATAATATATTATTTAATCTCCATGTATTTGTATAGTTTCTGAAGGTTTTTTTTTTGCTATTGATTTCTGGTTTCATTTTACTATCACTATGATCTGAAAGTATGGAGGGAATTATTTCAATTTTATTGTATTTATTTAAGCATGTTTTATGTCCAAGCATATGATCTCTTTTGGGAAAAGTTTCATGTGCTGCTGAGAAGAAAGTGTATTCTGTTGACTCTGTAACTATCTTTTTAAGTCTGTTTGTTCTGTGGTTTGATTTAGCTCTGAAAGTCTTTGGATGATTTTTTGTGTCTTTGACCTATCTACTTGTGAAAGTGGGGTATGGAAGTCCCTTGCTATGATTGTATTGAGGCTTATTTGGTCCTTCATGTCCAGTAGTTTCTGTTTTATATAGATGAATGCACTAAAGTTGGGTTCATATATGTCTATAATTGTGAGCACTTCCTATTGAGTTAATTCTTTTACTCATATATAGGGTATATTTTTGTCTCTTTTGATTTTCTTTCATTTGAAGTCTACAATGTCTAGGAATATTACAGCTACTCATGCTGTTTCCAGACTCCAGCAGCATGGAGTTTTGGTTTCCAGCCTTTTACCTTCAATCTGTGTGCTTCCTTGTGGATGAAGTGTGTCTCTTGCAGACAACAAATGGTTGTGTTTTGTTTGCATTCCATTCTTCCAGTCTATGTGTTTTGATTGGTGAGTTAAGACCATTAGCATTGAGAGTAATTATTGTAAATTTTTTACTGAATTCTGTCATTTTCCCTTTCTGTAAGTATTGGTTTATTTGCTTTTTCTTCTTGTTACACTTTCTCTTTAGATATTTCCTTCTCTCTGTGTTCTTTGGTGCTGCTCATCCCTGTCTGTCTGTAAGAACCTTCAAATATTTTGTGCATTGCTGGGCTAGTGATTACAAATTTCTTTAGAATTTCTTGGTTATGAAAATTATTTTTTACTTTTCCTTCTATTTCCAGGGATAATTTTGCTGGGTACAATGACTTGGATTGACATTTGGCTTCTTTTAAAGTTTGAAAGATTTTGCTTCAGGGTCTTCTGGCCTTAGGTTTGCATTGTGAAACCTGCAGTAATTCTAATAGGTTTGCTTTGGTAAAATAATATTTTTTTTCTTGATTCTTTTAAAAAGAAAGTTTGAAAACAAAATGAAAAACTTGAAAATCAAATGGAATATAGGAAAATGGACTATCACAGCATATCTGGCCATTGTAATCACATGTCTTTTTCCCAGCTCTGAATTTTACCGCAGGGTTGTTTCACATTTAGCCTTCTCTATGTCACTTTAGAGTAATCACATCGTTCTTCTTGCTCAAATTGAAAACCTTGGAGTTATACTAGTCTTTCTTTTATAACGTATGCAATTTATTAAGAAGTCCCATTGAGTTTATCTTCAGTACCTACTAAGAATCCAGTTCCTTCTCACCCCCTTCACTACTAATACCTTGTATTAGTATTAATACAGTATTAATACCTTGGTCTAAGCTACTGTACTTTCTTGCCTATATATTAGTTTTCTATTTCTGTGACAGAATTATAAGGAAGATTTTTTGGGGGCCCAAGGTGTCAGATGTTTTAGTCTATGGTCACTGGGCCTTGTTGCTTTTGGTCTGTGGTGGAACAGTGTATCAGGGAAGGGGAACATGGCAGAGGAGGGATTTTTACCTCATGGAAGCCAAGAAACTAGAATCCCAGAATCCCAGTGGTTAGAATCCCACTATCTCCTTTAAAGGCATGCTCCCAAGTGAACTAAATTCTTCTGCTATGCTCCACTTCCTGAAGAGTCTACCATTTCCTCATAAATTGGGTCGTGGTCTGGAGTCTAGACTTTTAACACACAGTGAGATTTTGGGGAACATTGCAGATCCAAAGCATAACACTCGGAATTTTACTACTGAAACTTCCTGAGTGAAATCCTTGCATGGATCCATGTAGGGATCCACGCTCCCCTTCCCCAGTTCAGTTTTTCAGCATAGCAGCCAGGATGGTATTTGTAAACCATAAGTCAGACCACAGCACTTCTTTGTTTAAAATTCTGCTTTGCTTACATGTTTATGCCAAGTGAAATAGAATCCTTCTGTGATACCCAGTAATATCTGTACCCCGTTTTTCTCTGACCACACTTCTCTCTCCTCTCTTCTCTCTCTCTCTCTATCTCTCTCTCTCTCTTCTCTTTCCTTTTTTTCTTTTTGGAGATAGGATCTCACTTTGTAGTTGAGGCTGGTTCTGAACTCACTATGCAGCCCAGGCTGGCCTTGAACTCATAGCACTCCTCCTGCCTCAGCCTCCTGCGTGCTGGAATTACTGGCAAGTACCACCACACTTAGCTTGTCTGACCTCATTTCTTAGGACTTTCTTCCTCATTAAGCATGCTTCATCTCTGTGACTCTCCCTGCTGTTTCTCAAATCTGCTGTATCTGCTTCCTGCCTTCAAGTGCTGGCTATTTCTGTGCCTGGGACACTTTTCTCCCAGTAACGTGGTTAACCTCTCATTCCTGTAGTCCACCTCAGTGGCTGTTTCAATAAGACCTACCTGACAGCTTTATTTAAAATTGTAGTTTGTACTCTGAACCTCTTTTCCTACTCAGCTTTTCTTTATAATAATTCTTACCTTCTGTAAAACTATGTAATTAAATTATTATAGCTATTGTTTATTGTCTATATAAACCGTTACACTACAATTTCAAGGAGAGCAGAAAACTGTGTCTGGCTATCCTTTTTTTCCCCCCTATATCCCAAGTACTTCAAATAATACCTGGCATATAGTTAACATTCATTTGTTTTTTGAATAAATTTATGCAAAGTGTAATGAACCAAAAGCACTTCAGTATTATCAGGGACCTAGCGTCACGCTCATTTTATCAGCTTACTCTTAAGCAGAGTAATGCCTAGGAAAAAAATAGCCATGGTTGCGTGGAGCTTTGCCTTATATAGAACTGCAGTTCTGCTTTCTTGCCATGGCAGTAGAAAGCAGAGAAAGCTCCATATGCTGCCCACATGTTCAGTGATATTAGAGGATTTATCTGCAGAAAACGAGTTCTAAGCAGCTGGACTTAGAACGCCCTGGTTGGGAATTTGAATAGGAGGGCTGCAAAGAAAGCTTAATTTCTCCACTTGATCCTAGCTAAAAGGCTGAGAAGCAATAAGGACTTAATTTCTTTAGGTGAGAATTGGGAACAAAACTGAGTAGGAGGGGCTAGAGGAATAGTTTAGAGATTAGAGTACTTGCCTAGCAGGCAAAAGGCCCTGAGTTAGATTTCCCAGCACCACAAAAGCTGGGTGTGGGGGCATATGCCAGTAATTCCAGCACTTGAGAGGCTGCTGTAGGATTGCTATGAGCCAGAGGCCAGCCTGGGCTCCACAGTAAGTTGAGGACCAGCCTGGACTACAGAGTGAGATTCTGCCTCAAATTTAAAAAAAAAAAAAAATGAGTAGGAACAGAGAGATGAAAAGCCATGTTGGAGGCTTAAATCTTTGGGAAGTGAGAAGAGTGAGGGAGACTCAGAAATTAATACTACTGGAGATATTCTACTAAAATCAATGTTAAAGAGAGGTTTAAGAGTTGATGTTGAGATATAGGCTGTACTGATTGCTTTCCTGTTGTTGGGACCAAATACCTACCTGACATGTACATTTAAAAGAGGAAAGATTTGTTTAATTACTCTCTTTCTCTCTCTCTCTCTCTCTCTCTCAGCCATTTTTTTTGTCACTGTGACTTCATACCCAGCATCTACAATTTAGGGAGGAAAGATTTATTGTAGCTTATAGTTTCAGAAAGTCATAGTCCATTCACAGATGGGTGGCTGGAAAATGGTGGAGTCACATGGTGGGGCCACAGCTAGAGCTAGAGCCAGACCTGGTGCTCTGGAGACAGAGATCCTCACAGCAGCATAGCATAACTGAGACCAGTTTAGGAGGAAGGGTGGAACCAGCACATGTCCCCCCAGGTCAAGCCTCAAGCATCTGCTGGTTCCAGGCATATCCCACCTCCCAACAGTACATAGTATCCATAGGAACATGAGGCTTCTGGGGGACATTCCAGAGCCAAACCATGTCTCTCTCTCTCTCTCTCTCTCTCTCTCTCTCTCTCTCTCTCTCTCTTTCTCTCTCTCCCTCTCTCTCCCTCTCTCTCTCTCTTTATTTTTTCTTTCTTTCTGAAACTGGGTCTTGCACTATAGTTTAGGCTGGCCTCAAACTCATAGCAATTTTCCAGCCTTAGCCTCCTGAGTGTTGGGATTATAGGTGTATACCACCGTGGCTGTCTAATTTTTATTAACTGAACCCAGAGAAGCTGAGCACTGAGCAAGTGCTTTAACCACCTAGTTATGCTCCCAGTCTAGAAAGGTTTATTTTATTTAGCTTACGGTTTCAGAGGTGTCCCATGGTTGACTTGCTCCAAGGCAGAAACATGGCAGGAGGGTGTAGTGGAGCAAAGCTGTTGAGTTTATAATGTCCAGGAAGGTGAGTGTAGGGGAAGAGCACCACCAAAATATATGCCCTCCAAAGACATACCTCCTGTGACCTAATCCTCTAACTGGACACCACCTTCCATCAACACATTCATTAGGATAAATACACAGGAGAGTACAGTGCACCTATGACTCGGTGCAGGAGTCTCTTAATCCAGTGAAGTTGACTGGAGTAACTGGTGCATAGACTTCTATTTTTCCTTTGAAGCTAGTTTGCTTTGGTATAAGGAAATTCTTGTCAGAGAATAGGAAAAGATCGTGTACCCTGAGCTAGACTCAGCACAAGGTAGGAATGGAGTGCACATGAGGACACTGGACATCTAGAGCATACATAATTAGGAAGACTCATGATGGAGTGGAATAAGAGAAAGGAATTTGGTAATGAGAAGATCATTGATGTTCTTGGAAAAAAGTAGTTCGTGTGGAATAGTATGGCAAAACCCAGGATCGAATGAGTTGTTGTGAATGGGAGGTAAGGAAAGAGCCCATACAAACAAACTTTGAAAGTTTGAACTTTAACTGTGACTCCAGGAAAATTTAGAAATACATTGTTTCTGGAGTGGTATTATCAGCACTTGTTTATATGCTAACAAGAAGGAATCATTAGTCTGGGGGAGCTGATGATATAAGAAGTGTTGGCTGATGTGATAAAGTAGTCTAGAGCACCTGTAGGGAATGGGAGAGAAAGACAGAGAAAGGATATAGCTCCAGCCAGGTTTATCATTGGGACAGTGTGTATATTGGTATTGTTAGTCGGGGAACTGCTCATTTGGTGGTGTTATCAAATAGTTTTCCCTTTGTTGCTTTATCTATCAATATACTTACCAGTGTTGATAGAATATAAACTATTGGTATTTTCTTTGAAGATCCAGGGCCAGATCAGATGTGTAACTTCTATTTTTTTTTTTTTTTTTGAGACAGTCCCAGGACCAGGGCCTGAACTCACTATATAGACCAAGCTGGCCTTGGACTCAGCAGCAATTCTCCTGCCTCACCCTCCTGAGTGCTGAGATTATAGGCATGTGCCACATGCCCAGCTTTACATGGTTGTAGGGAATCAAACCCAGGGCCTTGCACTTGCAAGGCAAGCATTTTAACTGCTGTGCCATTGTTCAAGTGCTGTAACTTCTAATCTCACAAGGGAGCCAAGACTTTTTACTATAATTTGAATTGTAGAATTTAGATATGGAATTCTAGTGAGTGTTGTGTATTATATATCTATATAAAATACTCAGGTAATATGATACAAACAGAACCACCCACATTTCTATCATCCCTCATCTTCTAATTCTCTTATGATCCAGGCCTACTGAATAGTTACTGATCCCAAAACCTCATCTCATATATACTCCATACCATGCCATCTGTGTGTAGTGCTGCACTTTCTCTCCTATTACTTTACGACATAACTCAGAATGTCCCCTCCTCAGCTAAGTGAAGCATCTATACAGCAATAAATGTTTAATCCCATCTTCTACTTCTAACATGACATGAATCAAATTTTATTAAAGTTCAACAGTCTGTTCCACCCATGCACTCTGAAGCCTGGAGGACAGGATTCATGTTTCACAGATCTCTTCATCATCAGGTAGTGCTTTTGGAATAATAGGTTCTCAGTAATGATTAGCTGATGTTAGTAAATGCTGGATAGTTGAAGAATTATCCAACCATCATCAAAATTTCTAGAATTGTAAATATTGCAAAAGAGCAGTTGTTGTAGGCTTTGGTGCATTTTTATTGTCTTTCTAAGAAGTAAACTGAACAAAATTCAGTTCTTTATAATGATTTTAAGGAAATAGTGATGCAGAGGTCTGCTGATGTCCTCAGAGCTCATTGAAATGTATAGATCTAGCCAGGTGTGGATGTTGCAAGCCTATAGTCTCAGAACTCTTGGAGGCGAGGTAGGAGGATTCCAAGTTCAAGCCCAATCTGGGCAACTTAATGACTTAGTGAGACTGTATTGAAAAAGAAAGTTTTTTTTTTTTTTTTTTTTTTTTTTTTTTAAGGCCTGGGAAGGTAACTTAGTGTGGGAGCCTGGGTTTAATCCCCAATATTGCCAAAAAATAAAAAAAGAAAAAGAAAAGGAAGAAATGTATAAAACTGTTGTATTAAACTGAATGGCTTAACCTGCTGGGTTTTGAAGTTATTAAATCTGTTTGGCTGCGTTTTTAGTTTTAATTTCATTCTCTTCCCTTTCCATTTTTTTCTTATCAGATTCATCAACTGAAGAATTTTTGAAAGCTAAAAATGTGTTTTATTAATGAAAATAACAATAAATAGCCTCCTTAGAGCTTTTTTGGGAATATACCTAGCATGGCGGCCCCTGGACTCCTCAGCTTTATCCATTCACTCCTTCTGTGCCCTTTTGGAGTCAGTAGTGCAATAAGAAGTGCTAAGACAGAGCTTGATCCTTGTCATCAGGTGTTCAGGGTCAGTCTTTCTTGGCACCTCAGGGACTTTTCTGTAGTTCTTAGCCATATTTCAGAAAATGGGTTTGCTTTCATTTATTTTATAGTTTGAATAACATATTTTGTATATGAGTAAGAGGGTAAAAGATGAATAAAGGGTGTTGTTTTAGCCCTATTAAGTTGGTCTAATATGGGACTGTAATGAAAACTGACCAGGTTTAAGACCCAGATTACAAAATATAATAAAGATAATGAAGTGCATATTTTCCTTTTTGTCTCCTGCAGGAAATACAGATGAAAAGAACAGCAATTGAAGCTTTTAATGAAACAATTAAAATATTTGAGGAGCAGTGTCACACACAGGAGCAACACAGCAAAGAATATATTGAGCGATTTCGCAGAGAGGGGAAAGAAAAGGAAATTGAACGGTAAGTTTACTTAATTTCCCTAAGTAAATCAGTGAGACAAGCTTTTTCTTCCCTAATAATTCCTATTTTCCCTGCTTTTATCTTCTCAAACTGTACAGTTCTGCTTTATAGCACTGCTTGCTCTTTGTGCTGATCACACTAAACTGAACGTCTTCTATGTTCTTTCTTCATCCCCCACATTGCTAACTCCTGCTCATTCTTTAGAACAGGTTCTAGGCCCAACTTTTTCTAGAAAATCTTCTGATTCCATAGACCATTTTCGGGGTTTTAGTTGGTGCCCCTACCATGTCTGGTCTTGATCCTGAGTTTGCTAAGTGCCGTGCCCACTCAGCTACAAACTCATTAACAGTAGGCATGGTGGCTTATTTTTTCTGATAAAGTCCCGTCATCTAAATAGTGCCTGGGAGTACGTAATGAGTACTCACCAAATAGTTTTTGAATTGATAATCAACTTTGACAACAGTCTAAGAGTAAACTGGAGTGGAACAGACTGTAAGCATGCAGACAGACCTGACTTGCAGGTTGCTGCTGGGGTGCAGTCATCATGTTAAAAGATGGAGAATGCCTAGACTGGCACATTGGCAGAAATGAAGGAGTAAATCAAAATGCTGAGGACTTGATCCTGCCTAGATATGATAGTTGTAGGAGAAGTCAAAAGATTATTTCTTGATTACTGATATGACTGGGAGATGGTGTAAAATTCACTAAAATAGGTAGGCCATGAAGAGAATTCAGGATTGGGGACTCAGTGAGTTTGAGGTTCCTGTGAGAACTCAAACGGAGCTGTCTAAAAGATAGGCAGCTGGTTATTTGGATTTGGAACTCAGGGTACACAAGGGATTCAGGAAGCCTAAGTGCGTGGATGATCATAGGTACTAAGAGTGAGATAACACAGAACAAGCATCAGGAGGATTACTGGATATGACAGTTCAAAGGATATTGGAAGCCTGTATCAGAAAAATTTGGTGGAATATTGGAAGACTGATTTTAGATATTAGTGGCTTGAGGAGTAAAAAGGCATGAAAAAAGTGGGTAATAAATAAAAGTAAATCATATGCATTGGCAAAGCAAAATTATTTCTCATCATTAGCACCACACTTGTTAGTGAATGTGTATATGTACTACATACTGGGAAGCAGGGCTAGATTAATAGGTAAAACTGTGGGCTTAAATTTGGTATTGGCTATTTACTAGATTTGTAATCTTGGTGAGATATAGAACTTCTCTTATACATAATTAAACTGTGGTACAGTATAATACCTTACTGAAGTGTATGAGAATTAAACCACATATTATTGACAAGTGAGTACTTTTATGTAAGACTTTGTGTGTTAGAAAAGCTTATAGCTGTCACTTATAAAACCTTACCAAGATGTGCCCAACAGTGTTCACGTCCTTCTACATGTATTATCACATGTATTTAACACAATAATTTAGTGAAGATAGGCCCTGTTATTATAGGTGTTCATTTTAAATAGATGAGAGAATGAAGCCATAGAGCAGTAAATAACTTGCCCACAGCCCCATAGTAAGTGATAGGGCAGAGGTCAAACCTAGGTAGATCTGACTGCAAAGCCTTTTTTTTTTTTTTTTTATAAATGGAAACAGTCTTGCTCTGTAAAACCATTGTTCTTAACTGCTCTGCTGTGCTACCTCTTCAGTACTATCTAGACAAGTTTTATTTGATCAGTCATGGCTAGATCTAGGACCCAAACCAAGGTCATTGGGATTCTTCTTCACATTGTCTTCTGGTTCACTTTTTCTCTGTGTTAGTGTTACCCTTAGGCAGGCTTTCCCTACTAGGTGACAGTGTAGCTGATGGGAATCCTAGAATCACATATTCATGACCTAGCAACCCTGGTGGAAAGAAGGACTCCCCTCCCCCCCATTTTATTGATATGTATAAGTGCAGAATTTAAGGTTTACAATGGAGTTGAGCATTTTGTGCACATACATTTCTTGTCAAAGTGACAAGGGCTTTCCTGCTCTCCTTTTGTCCCTCCCCCTACACTCCCTTCCCTCCATTCACCCTCCCCTCCTCCCCCTCTTTCGCTTTGTCTTTCGTTTAAAGTTCCATGAGATAGTTGTGATCTGGGTCTCATATCAGAGAGACCATCTGATGTTTCACCTTCTGCTTCTGAATCACTTCACTCTCTTTTTATAGTAAATCTAGCAAAAATTCTAGATTTGGCTGGGCATGGTGGTATATTGTGTAGTCTTAGATACTTAGGTGGCCTAAGGGAGAGAATCACTTCAGACCACAAGTTCAAGACCAGTGTCTGCAACATAGCAAGATCCCATTTCACAAATTAAAAACCTGGTGTGGTGATGCATGCCTATAATCCCTATACTCAGAGTCTGAGGCAAGAAAATAGTCTCATGCTTGAGTCCAGCCTAGGCTATATAATGAGTTCAAGGCCAATCTGGACTACATTCCTATTGCAAAAAAACAACAAAATAAAACTAAATAGTTCTCAAACCAAACTCAAAATCAACTAAGCAAACAAAGCCAAACTAAGAAACGTAAGTCTTAAAATACATGTTGGTCAATTAGTCTTCTTTTTTTTCGAGAGAGAGAGAAAGAGAAAGAGAGCTTATCCTTGCCCTTGCATCTGAGATGAGGGCAGAGAACTCTTATCCATAGGGACCATCAGAGTGCTATTTCTAGAAGAGAAATGAACCAGACAAAAACAACCAGTATTCAACCACACTTCTGATATTATATTATCCAGACCTTATGGTATGTAGCTATAGTCCCAGCTATTTGAGAGGTTGAGGCAGGGTGATCACTTGAGCCAGGAGTTCAAGGCCAGCCAATACAATACAACAAGACCCTGTCTCTTAAAAAAGAAAGATAGATATGTGGAACCATGTACATATCACAGGATCCCTCTGCTTGGTTGTTATTTTAGCTTTAATATGGCAAATATTTTTACAGGATTATGATGAATTATGATAAATTGAAATCACGTCTTGGTGAGATTCATGATAGCAAAATGCGACTAGAGCAGGATTTGAAGAAACAAGCTTTGGACAACCGAGAAATAGATAAAAAAATGAATAGTATCAAACCTGACCTGATTCAACTTCGCAAGATCCGAGATCAGCATCTTGTGTAAGTAGTTTGGGCCCTGCATGGGGAGGGAGACACCAGCATTAGACTACTGCTAAAATCTAAAGATGTTACAGATGCAAGAAGAGGAATGGCTAGTGAGATTATAAGAATTTAGGAACACAGCCCTCTTGGTAGTAAACATTGCCAGAAGCAGGCAGAGGTAGTACTGTGTTTTACACAGATGCCTTAGAAACCTTGCAGGCTTGTCTAACCATTGTCTTAGGGCCATATGTGGCCTGGGATGGTTTTGAATGTAGCCCACCACAAGTTTGCAAACTTCCATAAGACATTTTGAGATTTTTCTTTTTGCTGTGTGTGTGTGTGTGTGTTTGTGTGCACGCGCACATGCAAGATGCTGTTGTGTTAAATATATTATATGTGGCTCAAGACAGTTCTTCTTCACTTAATGTGGCCTAGGCAAGCTAAATGGTTGGACACTCATGCCTTCTTACATGTTGTCTGTGGAATGAGCAAAGTGATAGAGAGATTAAAAAGTACCGAATAATGTTTGCCTTAAACACAAAAGCCAGTCTTGTACGTGACAGAAATAGAAATAACAGGGGCAACCCACTTGGGGGACCCCCCCCCCCCCCGTCCATCCGTTCAGTGAGAGTTTTTACCCCTCTGTCCTTTGTTTGTAAGTAAACAAATACCCATTGTGTTTATTCTATATATTCTGTGCTGGGAGTAGGCAGTGAGGGCAGACCTAACAATCGGATGGCCTCTGAGGTATCTTGTTCACCCCGGCCCTCTCAGCAAAGCTCTCCCACCCGTCCTGGCTTCCTTTCCCTGAGGGTGAGGCTCTCCATCCTCAGAAGTGAGCCATTCAGGAGGTTGGTGACCTTTGTCTCCTCTCTGCAGCCGTCTCTGGTATCCCCAAAAGAGTGACCACCTAAAAGCCCTGATGTGCTGTTCTGTGCTTTCTTTTACTCTAATCAGTTTAGTCTTAGGCTCTTTAAAAAAAAAAAAAAAATGGCTCCTGCTTATGTCATTGCCTGTTATGGCTGCTGAGCACTGCTTCTGACCCAGACTCTAGGAGGCCTTTTCTAGGGGGAGCTCACATTGTGTTTTCAATATGTACTGCCTGCAGGCTCGGTTTTGTTGGAGGCTGGGAGTACCAGGTGGTATAAGTTCCCACTTCTCCCAGATCGGGCTTACCTCTGTTAGAGGTTCCTGACCAGCTCCCAGCTGTTTTCAGTCTCCCTTTGTCTGCATCCTAGGCTGCTGTTTAACTCTGCTTCTGATGTGTTTTGGTGGTTTTTGGCCTTCCCTTGATCTCCTTTCAATTGTTGGTGCGCTCTTCCTGTCCTAGATACATTGAACAGGCTGTTTTTGACTAAATTCTCAACTTTTTAAGTGAGTCCATGGGGAGACATTGTGCAGCTCTGTTACTTGGCCTCCATCTTGACCGAAGTCAGTCTGTTTTGTATATAATGTCATTTCTAAAGATATAATTGGGGTTGGAGGAACGGCACAGTGGCTAAAATGCTTACCTAGCAAGCACAAGGCCCTGAGTTAGATTCTCCAGCACCACATAAGCTGGGTGTGGTGATGCATGCCTGTAATCCCAGCACTCTGGAGACAGAGGCAGAAGGATTGCTGTGCATCCAAAGATTGCTTTGCCATAGTGAGTTCAGGACCAGCCTGGCCTATGGAGCCATATATATGTATTTTTTTTCCCTGCCTTTCCCCCATGCAGAGGCAGGGGCCAAAAAAAAATGATATGAAAACATTAGCTGTTTTTTCTTTCATAAGATAATTTCAGTATTAAGCTATGGAAGAGGTGATAGAGACACTAAGAGAAGTCAGTTTAAGACCACAAAATTAGTTAAGAATCAGAAATGGGTATTAGAATTTTTTGACACCTTGACTCAGATTTTTCCCTTAAATTTACAGCCTTTACATGTGATCACAGCATTTAATAACAGCAAATTAAGTATGAAGTGACATGTCAACTAAAGTTATTTGGCCTTTTTCAAAATGATTTTTAAAAGGATTGCCATGTGTTCAGGGTCAGCTTGGGCTCCACAGCGAATTGAAGATCAGCATGGACTACAGAGTGAGACCCTGTCTCAAAAAAAAAAAAGCTAGACTGTTCTTGTCTTTGTTAATTAATGTGTGAAAGTTCCAAACTGTATAATGAATAATCTTCCAAATAGACTCGGGAGGCATTGAGGAAGTGTCTTTGTTAAAAGGTAGGCAGCATCATAAATGGAGGTGCAATGAAAACATTTTTTCCTTTCTTCTTGTATGACCTAACTTCCCTTCTGTCAAAGAAATGCTCAGTTTAAATAGATTGGTGGTTAAAAAAGAAAATGCAGCGGGTGGGAGAATTGGTCGCCGGAGAAATAGCACCGAGGTTAAAGCACTTGCCTACAGCTCTGAGCTTGATTCCACAGCACCACATAAGCCGGCTGTGTTGATGCATGCTTGTAATCCCAGCACTTGAGGAGCTGAGGCAAGAAGATTCCCATGAGTCCAAGGCCAGCCTGGGCTCCACGGTGAGATCAGGACCATCCTGGACTGCAGAGCGAGATCCTGTCTCACAAAACAAAACAAATAGTAAATAAAAAGAATAATTTTAACAACAACAACAAAAAGAAAATGGGACCTCAGAAGAAACTGGTATGGTTCATTCAGTTCAAGCTTCTTATTCAATGTACTTGTCTCTTTAATAAAGCCAAGGTCAGTTTAAGAACCAGTGATAAGAGTGATTAGAGAAGGATAGATGAGTATTTTGCTCTGAAAGAAGTTATAGTGTGGGTGGGAGGTTGTTAGTAAATCAGTTTTATCAAAATAATGTTTTATCTATTTTCCAACTTTTCTAAGTTTTAAAAATGAAATCTAGATTAGCTGAAGGACAAGTCTGCCTGAGAAAGGCCATGAAATCTTCTACCATAAGTTAATTAGTTTAGAGACAGAATCTTGCTCTGTAGTCCAGACTGGTACTGAACTCATTACATAGCCCAGACTGGTATTAAATTTATGGGAATAATCCTGCCTCAGCCTCCTTAGTGCTGGGATTATAGATGGATGCTACCACACATCTCTGTGGTGGTAGCTAATTGAACTCAGAGCTGTGTGCTTGCTAGGCAAGCACTCTAACCACTGTGCTATTCCTCTAGCCCTAGAACTTTCAAAATTAGGTGTGATGCCAAGTTATTATGTTCCTGAGGTGAGAGTCAGATACAAGTTGTGAAGATTTTGTCAAAAGTAACCCATAAGTATTTAGTCTGTGTTGATCGAATACCCCCATGATGGCACTATTAAGACCACTGTGAATATAGCCGTGAAGAGGACAGAATCTTTCCTTTAAAGCAGTTTACATTTTAGTGCAGGAGACCAGTAAAAGCAATGAAAATATAAAATAATGAATTGTGGCCACATGTTATTAATCTGATAAATAAGCTAACTGCAGGGATTAACTGAGGACTTCTTGAGACAACTTCTTGAGGAGGCATTTGTGATGGGACCTGGATAGGGAAGAGCCTTTGCTGGGGGGTGGCGATAGTTTCATGAAAGTGTTTTTCACTCTACTCAAGCTTCAGGCCATTGGCCATCTAAATGTGATGGGTTACATCATTTGCTATCTAAATGTTGATATTTTAAGATACTATAATTTTCTTGGTGAAGAAGTAACTTATCATCTACTAGATTGCTACCTTGGATTTCCTGTGGATTACTTAGGTGCACAAATAGACCTTGAAATTTGTTTAGAATTTTAAACTTGATTCATTCGGCCATATGAGAAGTGGAGCCTCTGGCATAGTGGATATTGGGATGCTCCCCAACTTAGTGATTTCAGAAATAAATGTCCCACTGGATTTGAGTCAGGTGTATGTGTGTTGACATAAGCTTTTAGGAAAAAAAAAATGAAGGTGAGAGATAATGTCAAATTCTAAGCAGACTTTTAAGTTTATGGTTTTTTTTTTTTTTTTTTTTTGCAAAAAAACCAGTTCATCCTATTGTAAGTTGAAGAAAGAATCATAGACTAGTTTAGGAACCCCCTGGCCATTCTTTGTAAGATCAGAGACTGTAAGAAGCTCATGGGCTTTTAGTGTTGTGTTATCTTGGACATACCTGCTTTGCTTAGGCAGCTTACAGTGATTCTGACAGTGTCTTCCCTCTGGCAGATGGCTCAATCATAAAGGAGTGCGACAGAAGCGCCTGAATGCCTGGCTTGGAATCAAGAATGAGGATGCTGATGAGTAAGTTCTCTCTAAACTTTGGTGTCACAGGACTTTGTTGCCATTATAAGAAACGGATTCTCTTTATACATGCTAAAAGTTGGTTCTTACTGCACTAGAGACATTGAATCAAGAACTCGGTGTGTCTTTAAGAGTACTGTGTAGGCACCTGAGGTGAGACTCCTCCCAGTCACATGAAGCTAGATGCATAAATACTGCTGCTCACATACTCATGTTTCACCTTATTGGGTAGAATGTGAATTCTGTGCTTTGGGTACCACATCAAGTAGTGAATTTGTTAAGAAAATATCAACGAATGTCAGTATGCCATGTTATTTTTTGGTTAGAGGTTTTATTCATGAATTTGCTCTTAGATGTAAATAAATTGTTAGAATAATATTTTAAATATTGAAATTTTAGGACATATTTTGTCAATGAAGAAGATGAAAACCTGCCACATTATGATGAGAAAACCTGGTTTGTTGAGGATATCAATCGAGTACAAGCAGAGGACTTACTTTATGGGAAACCTGATGGTGCATTCTTAATTCGTGAGAGTAGCAAGAAAGGATGCTATGCCTGTTCTGTGGTGTAAGTCGTTTCTGGGATTACATTCTTTTTGAAATCTGTGTTGTCAGTAGGAATCAACCCTTCATATACTTCAGATGAAATGAAAGTAGAGCATTGACAACCCACTAGTATTTGCATAAAGAGAATGGTTTAGGGAAAATGATATTTAAAATTATCTGGGGATTTAACTTTACATGGTAAACACATTAAGCCCTACACTGTTGCATCTGTGAAACCCTAAATTGAAAAAATACTTGTTAGTCCTTTATTTTTTTTTTTTTTAAAAGACAGGTTCTCACTCTGTAGCCCAGACTGGTCCTGAACTCACTATATAATGCTCAGTAATTTTCTATATGCCTTATTTAATCTCCATTGTCAGATCTTAGAGAAGGCCTGACTATATGAAACTGTTTTTATTTCAAAAGAAATAGTAGTCTGTTAAGATAGTGATAGAAAATATAGGTGGATTCTCCTTTAATCTTATTATTTTGGGGACATGTCTGTTTTTCTTTACGTGGTGGTATGTGCCTGTAATCTCAGCACTCTGGAGGTTGAGGCAGGAGGATCAAGAGTTCAAGGACAATGTAGCATATAAAGTAAGTCTGTTACCACAGGGGAATTAAATTAAAAATAAAAGCAAAAACAAGGAAATTCAGAAATTTCACAGATATGTTAACAGTAAACAACACATTCCTAAATGGTATGTCAAAACCCCCCACAGAAATTAGAAAATACATTCAGATGAGTGAAAATGGAACCGTAACATAGAAAAAATTATGGGATACAGCTAACACAGTGTGCTAAGAGGGAAATTCACACTTTTAAGTGTCTATATTAAAAAGAATGACCCCAGGTTGATAACCTTTAATGAAGAAGAAACTAGAAAAAGAATAAAACTAATCAAGAAGAAAAGAATAATAAAGATAGGAACTAGAGTAAATGAAGAGAATGGAAAATAAGGTCATCAATGAAATTGAGAATTGATTCTGTGATGACAAATTACTATAATCAACATGAAAGAAGCCTCAGTCTCTCAGAATACTTACTATATGTGTGTACCACTTTTATGCAGATAAAATAGATAAGGGAATGTAATAAATGCTTTATATGTGAAAAATTTAAACAACTTATATGTATTGTTGGTCAAATTGCTAGAAACATACAAACTGCGGATTCCAGAAGAAATAGAAGATCTAAATAGAACTGTAAGAGGAAATGGAATTATTAATCAAAAATTAAACCTGAAAGTTGGGAAAGGTGGTGCAGGCCTGTGATTCCAGCATTGTGGGAGGCAGAGGCAAGAGGACTGCAAGTTCCAGCACAGCCTAGGCAACTTAGCAAGACCCTGTCTCAAAATCAAAACTAAAAAATGGACTGGGGAGCACAATTTATAATACCAAATCTTGGAAGAAGCCATATGCCGAGTACAGACGACTGGATAAAGATGTGTTATATATACACAATGGAGTATTACTCTGCCATTAATAACAAATTAGGGTCATTTGTAAGAAAATGTATGTACCTTGAGAACATTAGGCTCAGCGAAATAAATCAGACCCAGAAAAGTTAAATATCTTATGGTCTTTCTAATATGAGAAGACCAAACTATAAAAACTGTAAAAGTTACAGAAGTAAGAAGATAGACATTGTAGAAAGGGAAAGTGTGTGTGTTGGGGGGGTGGTGTAAGAGGGTGGGAAGGGGAAAGGGAGGTGATTTATAAATAAAAAACAAAATTAAAAAATGGCCTGGGAATGTAGTTCAGTGTGGAGGGACTGGGTTGCATCCTCAGTATTGGGGGTGGGGGAACCCACCACCACCAACCCCCCTACTTCAAATAGAAAAGTCCAGGCCCAGGTGGCTTTACGGGGGAATTCTACCACACATTTTTTTTAAAAAAAATTATCATTAATCTTGCATAAACTTTACTAAAAAACAGAAGTACAGAGAGTAGGGTAGGTTCTGGCTGAGAGTCCACTGAAGGAGCCAGGGCAAGGAGCATGCCACAATACCCCCACCTTCTGCTGGCTGTCTTGCTCATGTCTTTTCTCTGGCCTCCATTGGCCAGACCCCTCAGCCCCAACTGCAGGCCCCCTAGCAGCCCTTAAGTACCTGGGTAGCAGGACTGCCAAAGTTAGAGCCCCAAGTGTGTTCTTCACTGCCCAGTGCTTACTCCGGACTTATCCTGAGTCCAGGAATGCACAGAAGAGGAAAGCAAATAAATAAATTACAAGCAATTAGGTTTGAAGAAAACTTTTTTACAACTAAGATATCAAAAGGAGTTGCTGAAGAATTCCTTGGCTTTATTTTTTTATTTTTTTCTGAGACAGTCTCAACCCATAGCTAATATCATACTTAATGACAAAAGACTGAATACCATCTTATAAGGAAGACCACCAGGATGTCCTCTCTAACCATCGCTATTCATCACTGTAGAGGAAGTTCTAGCCAGGGGAATTAGCAAGAAAAAGAAATCAAAGATACTCAGATTGGAAAGGAAAAAGTAAACTATTAAAAGTGAGTTTAAGAAGGTTACAGGTTACATGATGCAGAGGTATACTTCTGTATACTAACGTTAAAAATCCGAGAACGAAATGACATGCCATTTATTACAGCATCAAAAAAATGACCTGGAATAAGTGAGAAATACAAAACATTGAAAGAAGTTAAGTAAGATTTTATTAAGTGAGAAGACATC
The DNA here is from genome assembly GCA_004027205.1 of Ctenodactylus gundi. NCBI lineage: Eukaryota > Metazoa > Chordata > Mammalia > Rodentia > Ctenodactylidae > Ctenodactylus > Ctenodactylus gundi. The sequence continues at coordinate 84,928 of PVKB01002152.1, forward strand.
CTTGGTTAATACTGAGGATAGCAACATTTCCCAAAGTATGCACACATTCAGCACAATTCCATCTCAGTCCCAGCTGGATGTCTGCAATGACAAGATGGTCCAGATGTTCATAATGAAAGCGTAAGACCCAGGATGCCAACGTGATCTTCAAAATATAAAAATAAGTTGGAGTACTCACACCACCTGGTTTCAAAACTTAACAAAGACATAGTAATCAAAACAGGCACTAATGATAGAAGTCAATGAATAGAGTTGAGAAATTCTTTACATATATGGTTGTTTGTATCTAAGCCAGTGGCTAGGTCTAGAAAAGGGTAAGGAGAACACAATTTTCCAAGCTTTGTCAGATTGACAAAACACTTCTGAGCTTCCTCTTTGAATAACAGTTTCTCAGATTTTTAGCCATTTATTGTCTTTTTAACCTAGTATTATCTGCCTAAACATTTTTCCTGTGTTGTATCATTGCAGTGCTGATGGGGAAGTGAAACACTGTGTGATCTACAGCACCGCTCGTGGATATGGCTTTGCAGAGCCCTACAACCTGTACAGCTCACTGAAGGAGCTGGTGCTCCATTACCAGCAGACGTCTCTGGTTCAGCACAATGACTCCCTCAACGTCAGGCTTGCCTACCCTGTCCATGCACAGATGCCCTCGCTGTGCAGATAAAGAGGGAATAGGAAGAGAGGTGGCTCTCTAGCATTTTTCTACAATTTTTATTAGACTATGATGAAGGCATTCTTTCTACGTAGACTGCTTGTTTTGCACAAGAGGTGATTCTGTGAATGTGAAGTGGAGAGGCCAAGCAGTAGCTGGCCAGGATGGGGAGATATGGGGCCCGGGGTCTCTGGGACTCAGTGGTGGTGCCGCTGCACTGACATAGCAGGCTGGAAGCAGATGTTTTTTGGAAAGTGTTTCATTGGGTGTTTTGTTTTTGTTTAGCCAGGCACCCTCAACAGAACATACTAGGCTGGATAAGGGTAAGGGATGGGATTTTGAAGCCTCTTGGTCTCCCAACTCTACTGAGGGTTCTTTTTTATTGTGGCAGGCTTTCTTTGACCCCAAACAAGGCTGTTTTGGTTCTGTGATAGAATGAGCTTTGGTTAAAAAACAAAACAACAAAAACCAAAGGAAAATAGGGAGGCTTGGGATTTTATTTAAATAATCTAAGCCAATGGGGTTAAGAAAAAAATACAGCAGACCTTCAAACTGAAGGTACTTTATTTCTTACCAACATAATTTAGGTATTACCATCTCATTATCTCCTACTGCTAGAAGAAGCATTCTGTTTGGAAACCAACAAAGCATGTTGCCAGACCAAGGTTTAAGCAGAGAAGAGTGGCACTACTAGCTCAGTGGATGCTTCTGTACCACAGCTTCAAATTAAGAAAACAAGAAATGTGAGTTTTAGCCAAAAGTAAAGTTGGTCAATGTATTTTCAAGACTGTTCTGCCATTGTTTCTCAAAAATGAGAGAAGCTTTTAACATTTTTTTTTTCTCATGGGGATAGTGAGCTTTGAAACATAAAATGAAGTTGGTGCTTGTGTGGTGTTTCCTTAGCCTAAAGAATGATCTGTTGTTTGAAACCTTTGTAATTTGTTTGTATGAGTAAAAAGGTGCAATTCAGTGCTTTTAGATGGCTTACTATACCAAATAATGTTATAGAACAACATTCTTATATGTGCTTCCCTGACTTTAAGCCCTACAGAAACAGTATGATTTAATTTACATGTTTATTTTCCCTTTACCTCCCCATGTGTTGTTGGGTATGGTTTAGGGAGCCATAGGTGGCTGAGGAAGGGACTAGACTATGGGCAAGGACCTTAGGATATCACAAACCCAGAGGCTGATGTCCAGGGTAAAGGTCATACTACATTACACATGTTCTTCCATACAGTGGTTCCTGAAGCTTTTGCAGGGAGAAGATGGCTTGGAGTTTAGACTGTTAAGTAGAACCACCAGGAAGCTTTTGTCTTTGCCTTTTTTGTGATCTTGCCAATAAGGCAGTGTGCAGTCTGCCCTCATGCTCCGGTGGCTGTGATTTTAGGCCAGGAATCTTCTGCTCCATGTAGCTTAAACTTTCCAACTGAGTGAAGCTAGGCAAACAGGGTGTAGAGCAGGCATCTACTCCTGATTCCATTGTGCCCCACACTCATCAGTCAACACTAATTTGACAAATAGAGTACAGCTGCCTTTGAGCCAATCCTGGAACCATAATGGACTCAGTGTGAGTCAGCTGTTTGAGCCCAGAGCTGTTTAGTCAAGCATCCTGGCTGAGCTAGAGGAATAGCCAGTGCCTGGGTCTTGGTACATAAAGCTTATAGCTAGGAAGGCTCGAGTCATGGAACACTTATCTTGGTGACAGTATCTGGAGTGGACCATGATATATATAAATTTCTGGAAAAACATCCAGTTACTAGCAATGATGATAGACAAGAAAGGGCTTATCTTTGGTTTTTCCTTGTTTACACTGCTGATTTGGGATTGGACGAGACCAAGATAAAGGGACACCCTCCAATGTTACTGTCTTGACTTAATCTCTTAACCGATAGCCAGCATATCCTTTCCCCAAACTGCCAGATTGAAATCTTGTTGAACATTTTACTGAGTAATGCCAAGCTAACTGCTGCTGGGCATATGTAGGTGATTTTGCATCTGCTTAATAAGCAGTTGATAGTCAAGATTAGGTGCAAGGAATCTTTAGTATCTCTCTGGTACTAAAATTTTAGTGTACTCAGAGTGTCTTTTAAAAGCAAACCAAAATGGACTAGGATACATACCTGTATTGTTGAACAATATGTCTACCTTGTTGGGTAGGCATGGAGTATATGCAGGTGTCTATACTAGGGCTGGCTTGTGGAGAAAGGCTGCTGTTTTGAGTCTTATATCACTTCCACCCCTTTTTTTTCATTCTTGATTTCATTACCTTGTAGGATCTAAGACCCAAAGATCACTTGAGAAATTAGAAGGTATCTTTTCTGACCAGTTGTCAGATGATTTGCTTGACCCTGATCCAGCAGAAATGACACGGGGACCAGTTTACCAATCACTGGGCCCCATGTGTGTGTCAGGGGAACATGCTGCTCTTTTACTCCATAGCTTGGGAGCAAGTCTGAGCCTCATGTTCCAGGATCTGGGCCCTGGGAGTATCTTGTTTGGCATCTTAACTGCAGTCTTACTTCAGCAGAGGTAAAGAGACAGGCCAGAACTAGAGGGACTCATTATTCTCACAGCTAGATAAGCCAGCCACCAACATGAAAGCACATGTGGCTAGACGCAGGCCCAGGCTCTTTGTTTCTAGGTGGAGCTTTCATCACAGAATGAGGACTGTTTCTGTGACTGGCCCTGGATGCCAAACCTTCACCACGGTTCAGCCCTCAGTGGTTGCCTGGATCCTTGTCATTGATCTGGCCAGTGACAGGGACTTCCTCACGTTTTTGTTCCTCTCACTCCAAGACTTTATGAAATCTCCCATGGCTTTAGAGCGCAGAGTCTGAAGCAGCTTGAGAGTCAGCTTGGTGTCTTCCATGGGTCTTTTCTTGCGTTCTCTTTAGCCCGAAGTCCTGGTTTCTGTGATCGTCAGGGCTACTTGTGAGGATTCCAGAGTGGGCCTCTGTGAGGTTTCAGTGGACTCAGCCACCCGACGGTCCAGATGGCTACCTACCAGGTCCCCCGGCTGCCCACTGCTCAGCTTGCTTTAGCTTCAGCCACCTGTGACAAACAGCCTTGTTTCCTTACAAATTACAGCATGTGATTTTGGTGCCCTGTTGTTACTTGTGAAAAACCTATTCTGTTGTCTTTGATGTAGTCTCAAAAAGATTCATGTAGTTTACATAAAATGATTCACAAGGAAGCCAACTGTACGTCTTGTGTTGAGACAATTCATAATGTAGTTCCTAGGCCACTTTGCAAATTGTTCTAGTCACCAGACGTGTTTGGACATTGCTGTGCAGTTGTGGGGTGGGTGGAGGAAGGTAAGGGGAGATACCATTTGGGCATTTTTTTTTTACCTTCTCCAAGAGGGGATAGTCTGGCCAGCTTGCTCCAATACTGCAATAAAGACATTGCAATAAAGCACGCATTTGTCTTCATGCTGTGGAGGGGTGGGCTGGGGACAGGCTTGGGGAGGGGCAAGATAAGAGGATTGTGGCGTTGAAAGTTATTAAAACTCCCAAGCCTGTTTTTCCAGTAAGCATCAAAAGGCCAGTCCTAGAGCTGAACTGGGGCCACCACAGGTGTTCCTCCACTTCTTAAAGAGTCAACCTTAGCCATCATGATGGGGTCTACCATGATCTGCCTACTCAAAACCAGACACCGGGAGATTCAGATACTGGGAAGATTAAATCTGAAAGGCATTTTCCCTCCCTCACTTGTCTGCTGGTTTTTATCATGTATGTCTTCCCAGAAATCAGTATGCCTATATTTCATTTGGAGGCTCAGGGCCCTTGTCACTCTCCTTTCAGGCACTCTAAGGTTCCTGTGTTGGGAACATAATCAGCACACATTCAACCACCTCTTTCTTACACAGGATATTGCAGTTCTCATCGTTTTGTAGGCCTTACTCAACATGGATCGTCAATTACAAAGTTGGATTGGGCAGGCTAATGGTCTGTCGTGAGTGGCTGTGCCTTTGCCCTTCCACCCATTTATATTTTAGCTACACTACTCTCAAGAGTACTGCTGTGAACTGTGGGTGATTCTCCCTAATCCTGAGTAGTTCCTACTTCTGTGCTTGGACATATACTTTCTTCTTCTCGCTTCTGAACTCTGCTTGCTGGCCATCTCTTCTGGGTCCTTGGGTATTCCACAGAGAAAAGCTGTGCACTTCACAGAGGAAACACATGGTTTGTGCTGGTGTGTCCCACCATTAAAACTGCAATGTCCATATACATAACTCCTTTTCTTCCAACACCTGTAAAATTGGCAGACAGTCCTCTTTCAACTAAAGTGAACCCCTCCACATGTGGTCTGGACTATACTTTCTCCCACCCTCTTAGGTGTCTCCTATGTTCTATGACCAGTTTTTTCATTATTTTTCTCTCTCAACTGGATCATCCTCATTGGCAGCTAAATATGGTTGTTTCTTACTCTCCCTCCCTAATCCCTACTCAGTCTCACAACTTTTTTTTTTCTTTCCCAAAGTCAAGTCCTTTGAAAAATCTACCTGCCTTTATTGCTTCTAGGTTCCTTCATTACTGCTGAAACTGCTTGCTGGCTGGCTTTTTGTTTGGTGTGTGTGTATGTGTGTGCGTGCACAAATTTTATTAAACCTTATAATGAATGCTATGGCAAATCCTTTTCCATTGTGTAACAGTTTATTGGCTGGCATCAGCATACAGTACTTCGTTCAGAAAGTACACAATGGAAAATGAGAGATGGGAGAAAAACTACTTTGCAGTGATATATGAGAGCAAGAAAAGGACTTGTGGGTGCTGGATGAGGTAACAATACTTATACACTGCAACAGTAGGGAACCATAACCATTTTAAAGGTAGATATTAAGGAAACCAAAACTGGTCATCAGTTATCCTTTTTTCACTTTCATCTATCACTGCTTGCTATTTTTGGTAGTCATCACTGGTGAGTTGTTTTCTTGGAATGTTTTCATTGACTGTTACAACTTGGTCACCTAGTTTTCCTCTTTGTTCCTTTTTCTCTCTCTCTTCTCACACTTAGTGCATTGGTTTCAGCATTGGGGGCTAAACTCAGGACCTCTATGCTGAGCTCCATCTTTATTTTTTGTTTTGTTTTTGAGATAGTATCTCTCCTAATTAAGTTGTCCATGCTAGGCTTGAATTTGTGATCTTCCTGTCTCGGCTTCCTAGATTGCTGGGACTATAGGTGGCCTGATAATTTTATCCACGTGCATTAATCCATCTACTGTATCTAGGCCAGTTAAATTTTTTTCTCTGCCAAGACCTCTACTGGAAGACAGCTCACATTCAGCACAGTGATTGTAGTACTATAGATAGGGTCATTACCTGGCACTGGTTCTCTTCCCTTGTTTTATGTTATTGAATGGAACCATAACTCATTTGGCTATGTAAGTCAGAAATACGGTCACTATTCTTGGTAGCCCTAATTCTTATTTTCATGAAACCCTTTGCTAACTTACATAAATTTCATCTTCTAAATATTAATCAAAAATCATTTCTCTAACTTCACTGCTTTGCTATCATGTCTAACCCTCATACTAAAAGGCTTCCCTTTTCCATTCTTATGCCCCCAAATCTATTCTCATTATACATGAGTACTCCGCAAACCAACAAACTTGAAACTATAAAACATTAAATAACTTAATTGTTCACTTCTTCCATCCCCTCTCCACAGTACTAGGGATTGAATCCAGGACCTTTGCCCAGAGTTATATCCCCAACTCATTTTTATTGCTTATTTGAGACAGTTTTGCTAAGTAGCCCAGGATGGGCTCTAACTTGGGATCCTCCTGTCTCAGCTTTCCATAGTGCTAGCATTAAAAGCCTGCGCTATTGGGCCCAGCTTTTTTTTTTTTTTTTAAATGAGATCTCATGCTATATTTTACAGCTGATCCCAAATGCCTGGCTCAAGGGATTCTACTCCAGCCTCCCATGCATCTGCCACTATACGTGACTGAATTTTTTTTTTTTTTTTTGAGACAGGGCCTCGCTATATAGTCCAGGCTGGTCCTAAACTCACTGTATAGTCCAGGCTGGCCTCAAACTCATAGCAATCCTTCTGTCTCAGCTTCCCTAGACAAAATTCTTTTGAGACAGGGTCTGTAGCTCTGTAGCCCAGGCTGGCCTTGAATTCATGGCAGTCCTCTTGCTTCAGCCTTCCAATTGCTGGGATTATAGCAGTGTGTCACCATGCCTGGCTAATTTTTATGTGGTGCTGGGGAATCAAACTCAGGGCCTTGTACATACTAGGCAAGGGCTTTAACCACTCAGTTGTACTCCACCCCAACAAAATTCTTAAAAATGACCTGGCTTCATGTTTAGGCATCTCAATCCCCTCCTTAGCTCATCTTTTCATTGGCTGTCTCCTCAGTTAATCCCAGTGTCTTAAGCTTAAACTCTGTACATTCTCTGGGCAATCTTTGTCTCATACTGCCTTAATCACCATTACTTCCTGATAGCTTCCAAGTCTGTGCCCAGTTTCCTACACTTCCTTCCTCAGACTAGAGCTGTCTCTTCACTGTTACTGTCCTAGTTGAGACAACCTGAGGCACTGTACCACCTTCTGTCTGGCTTGAGCACTTCAGTCTAGCCCACCTACGTGGCAGCTACTGATCTTCTTAAATCACAAATCTGATCACTTCCCTGAGGTTGCCTTTCAGAAATTATTCCTTTTAAGTAACCGAGAAGTGTTTCCTCAGGGGGAGCACCACTGGCACTTCGGGCTGATACCTGGTGCATTTGCTTTCCAGGCTGTCTGGTGTAGCTGTGTTTCTTTTCCTACTTCTAAGCTTTCAAGCCAAACATAGCAAGATCTATTTTCTCCCAACCACTTCACCTGGGGTTTGGTGTTTCTGACCAGATTCTGGCAGTACACATGGGGCATTCTCCCCTTAGCTCCATCGTTCTTCTAGATAATGATGTACGACTCGTCTTCCCAATGTCCAGTGCAGGGAGTAACTGAAAGAGGAAATGAAATTTAGAAGACTCAAGTTTGAAACGTGGGCTTTGCCATTACAGGCAGAGCATGCCCTCTGGTGGTCACTGCCTTTCTACTACAGGAATAACATAGGGCTATGAATGGTAATAGGCACCAGGCCAGTGGCCCAGAGGTACTTTCATAGTGTCTCCTGTCCTTTTGGTGCTTCCCCTTTGGACCTAGATACTGGATTGTGGCTCAGTCAGTATACCTGATATAAGATAGTTCTGTATCTGGCATCATCACAGAGGTACTTCTAACTGTGGCCTCTCACCAGGGCCCGCTTCCTGCTGTGTATTCCTCACTCCTGGTCACCCTACACCTTGACCTGACTAAGGGTTGCACACAGTATCTGTGTTCAGTGCTGGACCTGTCACTAGCCACAAGCACTAAGGATTTATTATTAAATAGAGACTTTCTGTTTTTAACTCACTTCTCAGCATTTTGTCAAGTTCTGTGCATTTTGAAACTTTCCTCTTTTAAATTTATGATTCTGTTCTGGTTTCTTCTTGGATTCTTCTTTCTTTGCCTTAAATATTAGTATTCCTGAATGTATTACTGTTGATGCTTAGATGATACTCATCTTCCTTCTGTCTAGTCTAGATTTCTCTCCCGAATTCCAAACTCACATATCCAGTTCCTTTTGGATGTCTCTCAAATAGCTCAAATTAAATATATCCAAACTCAGGCTCCTCAAGTCTTTGTTCATTTTCTCCTCATGCACTGGCATTCCAGGGTAGGATATGATCATGGGTTCCAGAATCAAGAGACCAGATTCTAATCTAAGCTCTGCATGAGATGCTTTACCCTAGGCAGCAAGCCTGTTTTTCCTTATCTATATAATGGGATGCTACACAGCCTTCTTTGGTCCTCAGTCACCCACATTAATTCTTAGAAGACCATATGGTATGGCTCTTACCTAACATGCAGATCCATTTCCACTCTGAATTTTTCATTCCTCAAATATACCAATATATATGATGGACTTTGGACATTATTTTCTAAGCTGATGCCTACTCTTCCAAAGCCAGCACGCTACTACCTGTCACCTATTCTTATGTTTGGGGTCAGGTATCTTATGGTCTCTGAGAAGTGATGCTGGATTAGGTGCCCCTGTCCTAAGTGGAAACTCACCGCTGTATTTCTAATCAAATGTATGATGACTGGAAGACAGAACAAGCAAAAGACAATGAAGGTTTCCGACAGCATGTATTACACAGGTCGAAGTGCAAGAAATGGCAAACACTTGCTATGTCTGCTTAAACAGCTCATCTGGTGCGAGTGCGAAGTCCTGATGTTTATGATGGCCCCGATTCCTGGACTCTCCAATCAGGCTTGGCCCAGTTTCCTGGGTGAGGGGGCAGCTTCTGCGTGGAACATCCTGTTTCTGGCCACCTGAGGCACCAGGCACTTTGGTGATACTCATGGGTGGCTCTTCTTTCTCTACTTGGGCACACTCCGGCTCCCATAGCCAGCTTTGGGTGGGAACCTCACAAGGTGAGCGGGCCAACCCCAGAACACTAAGTGGCTGTGACTCCCCCTCCTGTCCAGAAGACAGGTTCTTAGGTTGGGCTGGAGCTGTCATGTCCGAATCCTCAGGATTGGCTAGCCCACCTGCCACTGTCTTTTTACTAGGGAATGCTCTGTCTGGGCCCTCCACAAGGCTTTTCCAGGACCATGTGCCTGGCTTCCCAGAGGTAGAGGTGACAGCAGAGCAGCTGGTGGAGGTAAGTCCTGAAGAGCTGGGACAAAGTGCTGTTAGTGCCTGGGTGTGAAGGTCCTGGGCCTTCCAGCAGCCTTCAGTAGGGAAGGAATCTGTGGGTTCAGACCTACTCACACTGGGGGATGCTGAGGAAGAGTCGGTAGCCTCCTCAAAGGCTTTTGGGCTCTGGAGCCTCCTATGGGGGACATCAGAATCTTCTATTCTAGAAGGCCCCATTATGACTCCTGTCAACAGTCCTGGGACCAAAAGACTCTGCTTCCTTGGGTCCTTGGGCAAGAAAATTTCCGCTTTCCCACCCTCTCCTGCTCCTCGGGAAGGTAGATTTTGTCCCACTTCTGTGGTGGGTATGAAGCTGGGATCCTGTATATTCTGGCTGTTCTCAGGCTCCTCATCAGTGTCATCCTCTGAGGAATCTACCTCACGGATAGCTTCTTGCTTCTGCAATGATTCCCGTCGCTCAGCTCGGTCCTGCCGGAGAGTGCCTAAGGCCCTTGAAGGAGCAGCCTGCAGCACGCCTTTCCCTGGCAGTGCACCTTTTCCAGACAGCACAGCCCTGGTTCCAGCCACCTCCAGAGGGCTGGCTTCCCTAGGTGGCAGTTCCTTCTTTAGCTCACAATGAGACAGGTCAAGCCCATGCTTATTAGAAGGGGCTCGCTTCTTTTCGGAAGCAGCCAGTGCAGCTGCCAGTTTCTCAGCAGACTGTACCCTCTTAAGTAGTGGTGAGCGGGGTGGCTCTGCACTCTTGGGTCGTGAGAGTTGTCTGCCCAGTGGAGGAGAGAGGTGAAGTTTAGTGAGAAAGGTCTGGGCTCCGTGGCCAGACAAGGGTGATGGGGAACGCTGAGGTGAAGCTGCTGGTGGTGGAGAAGGGGTGTGGGCCAGTGGTGACAGTGGGATGCTGCCTGCTGATTTGCGCCGTGGAGAGCGGTACTGGCGTTGAAGCTTGGGTGCCAGACCATGGAGGGAGCTGGGCCGTGTATGTGCAGAGCCAGCTGGGGAACTGGGCACACTGGAGCTTGGGGAGCTGCTCTGTGATGAATTTCCTCCCACTTTGGACAAAAAGACAAAGGCAGATCAGTAAGTAGTGATTGAGAGGCAAGGCAGGGTACAGCCCTGGAGTATTCTAGGATTGTTGATATTACCCAACCCATGGACCACAGCCTAGGCTACAGAAACAAGGTCATTTCCCCTCCTCCCACTGATTCCTCCCCAAGACCGCTGGAGCTTTCAGGGATGGGCTGAGAGAAGTTCAGGGTGGGTCATATGGGAAACAGTCCAGGCACCTTTCCTGTTTCCCAGGGGGCCATCTCTGATCTGCAAGGAGTCCTATGTACCTGAGTGTACTGCATCAGGGGTCACCCGGTAGCCCTGAGTGGGAGATCTGGGAGAAAGGCTGTGGTTATGTGTGGGAGAGCCTGGCCCACTCTCCCCTGATGACAAGGACCGGTTGAGTGAAGAAAGGCTGCGGCTGGTGTGCAGCAGGGAGGCCTGCTTGGTGATCTTCCGGAATAGGGAACTTCTTTTTCTGCTATAGAAATAAGGGTCCAAGGCTCAGTTACAACAGAGGGCACAGCACACTCTGGACCTGGGGCTAAGACACCCAGCACATGCTAATATCCAGGTAATCCACCTGCCTCACCTTTCTTGCCCATCCTTGCCTCGGCTTCGTTTGCTCCTTCTGGCCATCTTGGCCTTGTAGCTGCCTTTGCGAGCTGGACCAACTTTAATGGAAGTATTCTCCAAGGGAGTTGTTGAAATAGATACTTTGTTTCCACTCTAGGGAGCAGAGCAGAGGATGAGGCCTCTATGCTGTGGAAAGTGGCTATATTCTTACCTTTGATCCTACCCTTGGGCATGGCTCTACCACAGCCTCCACTTCTACCCCTGCACCAAATGTCTGAATAAGACCCACCTACCCTCTCACCAATTAGGAAATGGCCCCCCTTGGTGCCTCAGAGTGGTTTTGGGATGGGAAGCAGAGAAGAGGTTCCTCTGTCCTATCTGCTAGTCTTCAAAGCTCACCTGGACCTGTGCTGTCTTCTGGAGAAAACCTTCAGCTATGCCAGACTCAAGTTCTGCCTGTCCCTGCCAGATATGAGTGCCCAACTCTCCGATTCTCCTATGGCCAGTCCACACTCACAAGGCTGGGGTCATTCAGGGACCAGAGCAGACAGCATTTCCGGCACTAACCTTCAGGATCAGTTCCACCACTTCTGTGTGTACCAGTCCATGCACAGGCTCCCCATTGACATGGGTGATAAGGTCTCCCTGACGAAGCCCTGCCTCGCTGGCTGGACCTCCATCTTCCACATGCTGCCCCAGGAAAAGAACGGTCTTTAGTCTGGAGCTTGGACACGAACAGGGAGGCCTGGTTCTGCTTATTAAACTGTGACCCCCTCACCACCCTATTCACTTCCACCCTTTGACCCCTGTGAGTAGTGAGAACAGTGAAAGAAGGACATATGGGCTTCTCTTAGGGGAAGGAAGAAAAGTGACCAAGCTGGAAGACAACAAGTCTAAATGGCCAGACATACCCACACCATGTGGTGCACAGTGTAGACATCCGAGTCGCCCATGTAGACACGAATGGCCCGCAGAGTGAAGCCATATTTCTTGCCAGCTCGGTGGATGATGATGGGAGGTCTCAAGCTGCCAAGGGCTGGCAAGAAATCCCTACTTGGAGAAGAGTCCCTGGATGACGGGTTGGATGACTGGGAGTGTGGGGACATGGGGCTGGCCAGTGGAGAACAGGCGTGGTGTTCTGCAGGAGAAGAAGCCAGGACTTAGTTGGTCATAGGCCTTGGCCTAGCCATGGTTTTAGGCTGGCCCTTTCTACAATCTGTTGACTGCTACCCAGTTCTAGTCACAGACGGAGCTGGACACCTGGACACCTGGTATAGTATCCTTAGCCCCTCACCCTCAAAGTCGTCTCACCTGCTCAGTTTCCCAGGCTCTGATGGTGAGAAGTGATAGCTAGCACTTACGGATTTATCAGGAATTATATAAACTCTTCATATGCATTTAACCATCACAATTTGCTGGCAAGCAAGCTACTACTAATATCCACATTTCTTGAATGAAGAGGCTTAAAAGGTTTAAACAACTTGTCATGGTCAAGAGCCTTTAGAGGTGAAGCTAAGATTTGAATATTAGCTGTCTCCCTCAAAGCATGGTGCTGTTCTGACCATGGTTGCGCACCACCACACACCAGTGCACACCTTCAGAGACTTCTACTTCATACCAAAGGGACACACACACACATACACACACATACACACAAGCCCGCCCATCACTCAATCCTGCAGCAGGCCCATAGAGAATTCAAAATCCTTCTCATAGGTTTTATCCTAGCTCCCTGAGCACCTCACCTGCAGGAATAAGGAGAGAAAGGGCTGTGGCTGAGGCAGACTTGATTACTTTGTTGACAGGACGAGTGGCACGCTTCTCTATAGAGTCCCCGGAGAGCAGCCGATGGCGGGCCCGACGCACAGCCAGGTCACTGATGGCCTTGGCTGTGCCTCCTTCCACCAGCTGTGGAGTCCCACGGCTTCGGGTCTCTATGGCTGTGGGCCCAAGTGAACAATGAGAGCTGTAATGTAGCTGAGCCTCCCTCCCTGCTCTTTGGCCACCAACTGTAGCATACCTGGGCTGGGACTACTGCTCTGGCTAACAGGATCCCCATCCAAATTCAGCTGCTGTTCCACTGGCCGTTCAGGGACTGGTCCAGATATTCCCTCTCCAGATGGGGGTGTCAGGAGCCATATACCCTCCTGCTGCTGCCTCCTGGGGTTGTTGCTAGCCTCCTCAGGGCCCTCAGGGAAGTGAGGCACATCCAGAAGGCCTGAGCAATAGCGGCGCACTGTCATTGGAGGGCTTGAGTCACTCTCTGTGTGGGATGATTCAGACACCGACAGCCTCTTCCGTAATCTGTGACACATGAGGCCTAGGGTAAGATGACCAGGTAGTCTCCATCCTTCCACAAGGGCATATAAGAGTTATAGTCACATAAATTTTCTCCTGAGATAATTTTTCTAGGTATGCCTTTGAGGATACCAACATTGCTCCACCCCAATATGCATCTCTAGACCATCTCCCAAGATCTATAACAACTGAGGATTGACTGCTGAGCTCTGGGTGCTCACATCTCAGGGGAGCCAATCACCCAGCTCCGGTCTCGGCCCTTTAGCCCTGCCAGGCCATCGGAGCGATCTTCCTTCTCCTCACTCAGGCTGCGCTTGGTGGGAGGTGGTGTCCGATGTTCCTCAAGCAAGGAGAGCCGCTCCATGCTACTATATACCTGTGGGCACCAGGGATACACTGGAGACAGTTATGACAGCCACACTTCCCACAAGACAAAAGATAACCTTGGCACCTGAAATCCAGAAATTTTATTTAGTCCTTTCCAGGTAAGGAGTTATTCCCTAGAAGGGACTGGTTCTGGACTGTTCTGACTTGGCCTTACCTTGGTACCTCTTATATCAGGAACTAGAAGCACCCTGCTATATGTAGCCCCAGCCCTCTGCTCCTCTTTTGCCGGAAGTGTTCCTGGCATCAGCTCCCTAAGCCTGCCGCAGGTGAATCCACTGACAGGTCTCTCCTTCCCACCCTTCAGTCGCACCTTGCTGAACCTGGGAGAACAGGATGAGAACTGGCGGATCTCAAGGCAGCTGTCCTCACTCACTTCCTCCTCATCTTCTGAGTCCACATGGTGGTATCGCTCTGAACGGGCTGGGCCAGACACAACAAGAGAGTTCCCTTCAGAGGAACTGATGGCAACATCCTTGTGATCCTACCAGACTTCAGCAGGGTCCTGGGAGGATGGTCCCAATGCCAAGTATTCATAGCTGTTTCTGGGCAAACAGGTGGAACCTGTGCTTCACCTCACCCCACTAGTGCCCTTACTGTCAAAGTAGCTGGTATCGTCCTCTGACTCCAGCTGAGGAATAAATTCAGCCTTCTGGCGAAGAAGTCCTGTCCAGTCCAACCCCATGAAGAACGAGTGCTGCTTCACCTCATAGGCACTACCTGTGCACAGGGAGGGCATTGGCCAAAGGGTGGAGTAAGTTGTGAGGAGCCTGGGTCAGCAAGTCAAGTAAGAAGCCAGACCTTGAAAAAACAGGCCTGGAAGCCTCAGCTCCAGTACTTAACCTTCTCTGCCCACACAGGGAGTATGGCAGTTTCAGGAGCCATTGGGACCTGCCACACATACACCTGAACATGTGTATATGGACTCACCTCCCTTCCCCCTTTTCACTTGGCAAGAAAGGAAACCAGGGCATAACCTACCTGTGCCCAGTCGCTCCAGAGGGTTCTGGTGGAGCAGCTTGGAGGTGAGGTCTTGGGCATCTGGAGGCAGGGCTTCATCACCCTCAGGCCAAACAATCTCATCTAAAGTCATCAGGAGTGAGAAGGAAAGCAGAAACTGTGAGTGGAGAGATGGAGAAGGTGGCCCAGAATACTCTAAAGAAGGAAGGCAAAAAGAGCCTGGCACAAAGTCTCTAAAAGCCTTGCTCGAGACCCTCATTCTTCAGTAAATTTTTATAAGCTCTTCCTTAGTGGGATCTCATACTCCCTATACCATGGCTTGTTCTATGATCCAGACACGGTACTGCAAAAACAGCAATGTTCCCTTTTCTGAAGCCCCAGCTCAACTTGATTTAGTATCAAATATATCACATACACACGGGAACTAGATGAACACAAATAGAATATAAGCCCCAAGGGACACAGTGCACATGTGCATACACATACATCCCAACTTGAGAAGCACACCAAACATACACATTCAAATTCAGATCAAGAACTCAAGAGCTTAGGAAGTACATGTATTAAGTATTTGTGGATCCAGACTCTGACACTGGGCCAGGCAATGATACCTACCACTGATAACTTGCCCAAAGAGCTCTTCCGGAGTGTCTCCAAAGAAAGGGACGCAGCCCACCAGGAACTCATACAGGATTATGCCCATGGCCCACCAATCCACTGGTTTCCCATAGCCCTGACGCAGGATCACCTCAGGGGCTATGTACTCCGGAGTCCCGCACACCTGGGCACAGAGAAGCCAGGCTGGCTCAGCACCCTGAAGCAGCTCACTGATGGGACGGGAAGAGGCTGGGGCGGGGGTGCTGCCACCATAGAGCAGAAAAGTCTCTGAAAGAAGACTCGGTATACCTTAGTAAATAAGTAAGATCAACAGGTTCCCTAGAGAACCAGAGTTAGACTCTCATTGGAGTGAGTTTAATTATTTCCTAGTTAACCGGCATATCTAACTGTGGCTAGGAACTGCTACCCTTGTGCTCTCGGCACCCTTTCAGGCATCTGGTTCCACAACTGGTCTTTGGCCTCCAGCTTCCCAAATAACAAAACTTGGGCTGGGGAATAGAGCGCAGAGGTTAGAGCACTTGCCTAGCAACCACAAGGGCCTGAGTTCAATTCCCCAACACCATATAAGTCAGGGGTGGTGGTACATGCCTGTAATCCCAGTACTCAGGACGCTGAGGCAGGAGGATTGCCTTGAGTCTGAGGCCAGCCTGGGCTATATATAGTGAGCTCATGACCAGCATGGAACACAGAGTGAAACCATGTCTCAAAAACAAAGTAAACAAACCCCCCACACCAGTCATGTGATTATTACAGGGATTTGTGATTTTAATGTCAAATCATGGCACATTCCTGAGGCTAGTCTCAGGAAACTGGGCCATAGCTTAATGGAAATTTGAAGCTATGTTGAAAGAACAACCAGTCCTAGGATCTAGGAGAGTCTTGATCTTGACTCAGGCTGGAGGTTCAGAACCGATCCCAAATGAAATCCTGCAGCTAATAGTTACATAACCTATTTTCTCTAAACCCTCAGAAGGAAAGTGATCCCCCCCCCCCCCCCCCCAGGGTCTCACTCTGTTGTCCAGGCTGGTCCTTAACTCTCTGTAGTCCAAGCTGGCCTAGAACTCATGACAATCCTCTTGCCTCAGCCTCCTGAGTGCTGGGATTACAGGTATATTATACCACGCCAGTTTATATGGTGCTGGGGAATCAAACCCAGGGCCTTCACACTCAGTTACATGTCCAGCCCTTTCTTTCTTTCTTTCATATAACTATTTTCCAGCTTTTTCATAAAAACATTTTTTAGAAATAGGGTTTTGCTAGGTCACTAAGTTGGCCAGACTGGGCCAAACTTGGTGATCCTTCTGCCTCAGCCTCCCAGAGTGCTGAGATTACAGCTATGGAACAGGGTGCTTGACACCACCCGGTTTTCAAATGTGCTACTTTAATACTTCTCTGGAGTGAAATGTGGAAAAGACAGGAGCTTCCAGTCTAGCCACAGCATAATCATGTGGCTCCAAGGACTTATTTTGAGGCCTAGAATTCAATCTTCAAGAATTCAATCTCACCTAACTTACCTGTTTGTCCAGGAACTCTCGGGCATCCTTTTCAATGTGGCCCTCATATAAGTTGGTTGTCAGACTCATGAGGCCAATTTTAGAAAGTCCAAAGTCAGTGAGTTTGATGTGCCCCATGGATGTAATCAGGAGGCTGTGGGACCACAGGGAGAAAAATGAGGTTATTTTTGGTTTTCCAAGAGTGCTGATATTGGTATTTCCATGTTTTTCCCCCACTCAGACCTCTATGGAGTACTGTGGGACAAAAGCAGACAGGCAGCTGTAAAAAAATATGCAGTACTGGCTTTACAAGTGCTGCCGTCTGTACAGGCAGTTAACCTGTTTTCTTACCATTCACACAATGTTTCTCTTACTGGCCACCTGTACTCTACATGGGGGGAAGGCTGTCAATTAGTGGAGGAAAGACCTCTTGCAGAGATGAACTTATCCTAAGTCTGCTGCTCTAGCTATTCCTAGTTTCCTTTCTTGGGTGGCTCATAATTCTCAGTTCTGGGACAGGGGAAAAAATACATATCATCTGGTTCCAGGCTCATGTCTGTGTTAGGAGGAAAGCTGATTGGGAGGAACTAGAAATCAGATCCCTTATATATTCTGGAGGAGCCATTTCATTTTATGTCAAAAGCTTTACTTTGCCACCCCCAGTCTAATGATTCTCAAATCAGTATTCAAATCTGACTTCTTTCATGATTCCATGTTTACCACATACCCAGATACCACAAATTCAATCAGTCCAAAATAATGGCATGCCTCTCAACTGGTTATTTTCCTCAGTGAAACACCGTATTTTTTGTCTTCTAATAAGCCCTGTGATAAATGTTTTTAAAATACTCTAAAGCTGGGGGTGTAGCTCAACAATACAGCAACTGTTTAACATGTATAAGGCCCTAGCATCACTTTAAAAACTCAGACTTCTGGCAGGTTTTCTAGATTAGCTAACTCAGCAAAGGCAGGTATATTCTTATTTTAGAGAGGAAGAACCTGAGCGCCAGGGATATTTTATTAACAGACAGTAAGGACAGAGTTAATAACCATGAATGCTCATGTGAACTCATGTCTGTCTACCATCAAAGTGACTTTCTACCACAGAGGCTTATCACCCTACACCAGTCCCAAACTAGGTATCTGTGAGGTACCCAAGCCTCCTCCTGTTTTCTTGCTCCCCGCCCCTTTTTTTTAACCCCCATTGACATTTTATCTGTTCCTATTTTCCTACATTATACACTCTCTTCATCCTCCTTCCCTAGCACGATATAGGCATCACTATCTTTTGTCTGGTCTTCTGAAGTGGTCTCACTCTTTTTCTACTAGCAGTGATCTTAAATCTAAAGCAAAATCTGAGAATGCTATCTATCATATCTTAGTTAATAGGCCCTTCCAAGACTCTATTGGTCCTTTTAAAAGAAAACCCAAACTTAGGACCTTGATGATATAGCCACCAATATCTAGCCTTTTGTCTTATTACTATCACCTAAGCTAAAGCCATATTGTATGTACTATCTGTAGTTCCTGAAAGGGTCATATTCTCTTATACCTGTAAGTCTTTGTACATCCCGCTCTCCTGCTCTACAAAGCTCCTCTCTCATTTTTCCACTTAAATGATGCCCTCCAAGGAGTAGCCTATATAAATATATCACCCTGCCTACCACACTAGACTTTAGGGAGTCTGTTTGAGGGAGTATAGTGCTTGGCAAAGAAGAGCTGTCAGTGAGTGTCATGACATGCATTCAGCCATCTACCAGATGTGCAAATGTGCTGGTTCTTTTGTTCTTGCTTGGTTTCTTCAGTGGAGCTCCTCAGTGACTCTCTCATGTCACCGAAGCCTTATAATGCCACTGCTAGATCCTGCGGCAATGTTCTTTACATATAGGACGGTCAGGGGCTGGAGTAATAGGACTAGAAGGACACATACACACATGAGCATTGTTTCCTAACAGCCATTCTAGGACAGATTCATATGTGCTATGCTTGTCTGCATTTATCTAGAGACTCAAGAGGAAGACCTTGGACAGTGGACCGAGATCATGAACGTACTTGTCAGGCTTGAGATCACGGTGCACGATGCCATAGTTGTGTAAGTACTCCAAGGCCAGCACGGTTTCCGCAAAGTATAGACGCACCATGTCCACAGGCAAAGCCCCAATGTTCTTCAGTAGAGTGGCACAGTCTCCGCCTATAATAAATTCAGGCTACTGTGAGGGAAGGGTTCAGTTCCCTGCTGCAGCCAGTTCCAGGGCTTCTAAGTCCTGAAGGTTCCAGAGGAGAGGCTCATAGAGCACCCTGGTGCTACAAACTGTGATTCTTGCTCTTTGCTACTGACATAATTGGAAAGGGATGTGGAAGAGGGTGGGAAATAATCTGCTAATGGTTGTTAAGACCATAAATTAGGCCAGACAGGGAAGGATCCCAGGCCACATGGCTGCATGGTGCCTTATACGAATAAGACCTGTTATTTTAGGATAGAAATACTGGATACTGTAAACACATCTGGCTGAGACCACCACTTGTTCATATCCTTCCTTCCTATTTCCTTTCCTTTAGTTTCAGAGTAAAGTAATAATAAAAATTCCTAGAACATATGTACTGAATTTAACAAAGAGTTTTGTTAAGCTTCAATTTTAAGGCTTAGGGAAACTCTTTGGGAACTGTATACAACAATGAGAAGAAAGAGGGTGGGACTCTAGAAAGCTGCTGCCCCGCTCCAAAGATCTTCCCTATGTTGCACTTCTAACATGAATTAGAATGTTCCCAAAACATCGCAAGTGGCTTCAAAAGGTGTCTTCTTAATAGGCTATCAACCAGGGCACTGGCTTTTTTTATTTTTTATTTTATTTTATTTTATTTTATTTTATTTTTGAGGGACCAGATACAATCCTCCCAGCACCTGGCCTCAAACTCTTGTGGCTTTGCTACTTCCTTTTTTCCTGCTTGATGCCAGCAGCAGCAGGTGTGCAGGCACAGGGAGGCAGGACTCTGCAGCTGCTGGGCTGCTGTATCTTGTCTCAGCATACTTTTCATTGTAGCTGACAAGGGCAGCTGCATAGTGAGGCAGGGAGTTTTGTGTTCACCGTGGCTAAATGGTCTGAGATCCTGAGACAGAAACCAACTCCAAAGAGGGCTTGGAAGTTGGGCCCTGAAACTTCACTCCCACATTAAGGTTGCTGGTTTCTGCTTAAGGCTCAGGCTCAGACTCTACTATGTTGCCAATACCTTCAACATACTCCATCACCATGCACAAGTGACGCTTCGTCTCAAAGGAGCAGAACATGCTGACCACAAAAGGGTTCTCGGCAAAAGTCAGTATGTCACGCTCCACAAAGGCCTGCTGGATCTGGTTCCGTAGAATCAGGTTCTGCTTGTTTATTTTCTTCATGGCAAAACGTTGCCGTGTGGACCTGTGCCGCACCAGGAATACGGCCCTAGGAAACACAACACAGCCCAGCCCAGTACCCACAGCCTTAGTACCTGAACTATGTGCTCCACCACCCAAACTACCTCCTTTTAACTTATAAATAATTTAAAAAGGGAGAAGGGGTGTATATATTAATGAGAGGGACCTAGCGCCCTTTACAGATACAATTCTTAAATTTCCTGGTAGTTTATGTCTTGAAGACATAGCTCAATGATTTTAGAGCTCAGGAAAGGAGGATGTTATCAAAGAGGGGTATGAATCTTGCCCAAGAAAGGAACAATGCTCCAATGTCAGAGGAAACTAAACTCATGCCTCTCCATGAGGTTCAGGGAGGGAGAGGGTCCTCTCTGAAGCACCTATTGCCTAACAATGCAAAGTACACATTTTCTGAAGGAAGAGACCAAGGGCTAACTCAGTTCCAATTCTGGTCATACTCTAACCCCTGCCTTTACCCATAGGCGCCATTGCTGATGAGCTTAATGGTTTCAAAGTCCTCCTCAGAAGGAGTCTTCTTAGTTGGCACAGATGTCCCACGACCCTAGAAGACAAGGGGAAAGGCAGCATGCTTCTGAGAACCCATATGCTTGGGGAAACTGGGCTCCCAGTCTCATGTCAGCTCTCAGCACTGCTGAAATCTTCTGCCCATTCTTCTCCAGAAGTGGCATACCTTCTCAGGTTGCACCTGCCAACTACACATTGCTTCTTTCTCCATTCTCTTAAAGAGAATTCACAGACCTTTGCTTCATAGGGCTCCGCTTTCAGGACTGTGGCAAGGGCCAAGGTCTTTACCTCGACGGAATCATCTGTCTCTGGAGTATCAGGACTGTCATAGCTGCTCAAGTGGACCATTTCTAGAAACACAGCAAGGACACAAAAGAACAGTGTGCATGGCAATGTCAGGTAGCTCTGAGTACCTGCAGGTGACACATTAGGCGCGCACAGGATAGGCACTAATGCTTTTAACATAGACCTGGGTATACAAATTCAGTCCTGGGGCTCTATGCTCAGCGCAGCCATAGTTTTTGAAACAGGATCCAGGCTAAATGCTATTTTACCACCATTTCTAAAAGTTTGGTGCCATTAATAAAGACACATCCCATAAAAGCTTCTCTCAGACATGGGACATATCCCTGGAAACAAGGACTAAAGCCGGACTACCAGTCCTCATCCTGTTGACCAAACTGCTTTGCTAGGCCTAGGAAGCAGTGAGACTTTAACAGGATAATTAAAGATTAGGATGTGAAAATTACGGTTTATGCAGTGGGTCAGCATGAAGTCCTGAAAAATAGAGATATACTGAGTTGTACTATCCCAATGACAGGAGGATTTATAAGGTGGCCAGCAGGACAGGAAGTATACAGAGGAGGTAGTCATTTTTGAAAATGCAATTGTGGCCCTTTATTATTGATCTCATTTGATTGAAGGCTCTAAATCTAACACAGCTGGACTCAAGACAATACAGGTGGGACACTGCAGATAGATGCAAATAACAATTACAAAAGAAAGGCTGTTATGACAGTGAACACACAATGCCTCCTATAGTCTTGAAGCTCCTGATACCAGGTTGTGTCTACATCCCAGCTTAATTTCTTCTTTGCAGTTATCAGGTGGCACGCTTACCTTCAAGGGGATCCCGTGTAAGGCCAAGCTGGCTAATGATGTAGCGGGGAATGTCACATTTAATTCCATGTCCCTCTTTGGCATGGCCCTCGGCTGCTTCTAACAAATGGTAGAACTCTTCAGGGTCAAACTCCTGTACCAGGGCAGAGAGGTAGTAAGTGGTGAGAGATACAAGTAAATACTTCTTTGGCTTTTTATCATATAGCACAGGGAGATGAGTAAGACTTTCTCTTTGTGACATGACACACTGACTCTTGAATACCCAGATACAATATGACTCAGGGATCATGCAAGATGAGTAGTCTTATAGGTCACCTCCAGATGACATCTTAAGCATGTCTTCCCAGCAATAAGAACAAGAGCTTTTAGTTTCAAAAGAGCTCAGCCTGTTCATTTGGCCCTAAGCCTTCCAGATGGCATTGTTAGCTGTACTCAGGTACCCAGTCCATACCAGTCCTGCCACACAACTGCAGCTCACAGCTAGTGGTGCATATATGCCTTCAAATATTTACCAAGTATTTCCTGTGTGCAACAGGCTGGAAATCTAGTCCTAACAAGAGCACAGTCCTTGTCTGCATATAATGACAGAGGCTTCACACTGTAGTGCCAATACTCTGGGTCAAGTCTGTCTAACAATTCTTTTACCCCAGTGAGAAAAAATACAGCTAACAAGAATGTGCTGACTTGTCCACAGTTACAGATGTAGGCAGGAATGGGAAACCCATACACAAACCTGCCTGGCTTTATGCCCCTGCTTTACCACAGACTCCTTGGTCTTGATGAAGAGGCTCTCTGCTTGCTTTCATTCCTTCTAGTCTATTTTGGAGAACTATACTGCTACCTGTTTGGATAGAACCTAAACTAGACCTTGAAGTCCTTCTGACTTCCTATTCTTTTACAACCCTGATCTGGTCAGAATGTTTACTTCATAATCACTTCTCTAATCCACTTTTCTTTTCCTCTACCATTGTCCAGGTCTTGGCTACTCCATCCCATGAATTGACTTCCCTGGTACACTCTGTCCTACTATTTCAATTTGCCATTCATGTTGAGGCCAAATGTTTCTCAGAACTAAAACTGATGGAGTATTTAGTGAGAAGCATGAAAGATTTACAGACACACACAACATGTATAAATCTCAAAAGACACTATACCAAGTGAAAGAAGTCAGAACATACTACATAGTTTCACTACGTGAAACTGTTCAAAGACAAATGTATCTATAGAGAAACAAACAGATCAGTGAGCCTGGGAGCAGGATGGGGAAAGCACAAAGGAACTTTTTAGGAGATGGAGATGTTCTCTCTAAACTATGGCAGTGATTATACAGGTATAATAAACTCAATGAAGTGAGCTGGAGGAATGGCACAGCAGTTAAAGCACTTGCCTAACAAGCACAATACCCTGAGTTCGATTCCCCAGCACCACGTAAGCTGGGTGTGGTGGCGTATGCCTGTAATCTCAGTACTCAGGAGGCTGAGGCAAGAGGATTGCCATGAGTCCAAAACTACTCTGGACTACAACAGTGAGTTCATGACCAGCTTGGACTATACAGTGAGACCTTATCTCAAAAAAATTCAATGAAATATATATCCCAAAGGGATATAATTTACTGCATGCAAATTATACCTCAATGAAGCTAAGAAAAAAGTTAACCTGACCATGTCATCCTCTAACCTAAATTTTCTAGTGGCTCCAAATGGCTTTAAGAATATTAAAAATTTCAGAGCCATGTTCTTGAATGGCCTTCCTTCCAGCTTCATCCTTCCATCTCCTCAAACACACCCTCTGCTCTACCGAATGTCCTATCTCATCCCTTACCTGGCACACCTGCAGTCATCCTTCAGCTTGCTGAATAGGCTACATGTCCCCCAGGGAGCTTTCAAAGCACATTCGTTCTAAGGAGTACTACAGCACTTCATTAGGTTCCACTGTATCTTGTACTGACCTCAGTTTAATAATTTTATAAGTTATTTACATGAGCACAAGCCTTATACTTGCAATGCCACTACAAAGGAAGCACGTATCTCCAGTGTTTAGCAGGAATTAATACTCAGTAAAGTGTGGCTGAATGACTCAATGAAGAACTCCACTAGTGTGAACTAATGTAGCCGATGTTCCTCAATGATCCTGGTCCCAACAGCTTCCAATGATCTGGGGCTGATTCAGGGTAAGAGTGGCCAGGCTAGTATTTCCCCTTGCCGTAACTTTCAAAACCATCCGTGTGTCCTTAAAGCAACCTGTTTAGTTCTCTAGTGTTAGTAAAGAAAATTTAAATAACCAAATGGTGGTGATGCCACTACAGGTTACTTACTCTGCAGCTCCACCCCTTAATCCCCACCTAACCTTCCAGAGTCCACTTACCAGACATTCCAAGAGTCGAGCAGGGCGGGCAATGATAATCATCAGCTTTTTTACCAGCTGCATCACAAAAGCCACCTCTGAGCTCTCCGAGCGTTCATGAGCCTACAGAGAAGATAAAGGAGGCTTAACAAATAATGGTTCCACAGTTAAAGTGCTTGCCTAGCAACCGTCAAGTCAAGCACTAAGTACCCGAGTTCAATTCGCCAGCACCACCACATAAGACAGTGTGGTAGTGCATGCCTGTAATCCCAGGACTGGGGTGGGGGTGGGGGGGGTGGGGGTGAGGCAAGAGGATTGCCATGACTGCAAGGCCAGCCTGGGCTCCATGGTGAGTTCAGGACTAGGCTGGGATACAGAACAAGACCCTGTCTCACAAAAAAAAAAAAAAAAAAAAAAAAAAAAAAAAAAAAAAAAAAAAAAAAAAAAAAAAAAAAAAAAAAAAAAAAAAAACAAAGAAATGTATTGGCCCAATGTGGCTGGCCAGACTGGGTAGAACTGACTATAGGGAGAAATAATAGGTAGTAGAGAGAGCTCAGCAAAATAAAGAATTCAGAGAAGGCTAGTTGGCTTTGAAAAGGGACAGGTTGTTTACCTGGAACCACTGAGTTTTAGAATATTACATGACATAAGGGAGCGTCACACTGACACGTGGCTTTACCTCCTCTTCCATCCAACAAGATTCACGTACCCTCGAGACCCCAGCTCAAGCAGCAACTCTCAATTGAGCTGTCTCTGATGTTCACTTTGTACCCCATATAGACTGTAAGGAACAGAAAGACCCCAAAGCTGGGGAGTAATATGACCAAAGAGGTGTTTCATAAAGATCACAGTGGCTGTAAAGAGGATGCACTAAAAAGAGGGTAAGCCTAAAAGCAGGAAAACTCATTAAGAGGCATGTGGAATGATTCAGATGAAAAACAGCTCAGGTTTCCAGAAGCCACATTTAATTGTGTGCCTGCATCTTACCTCCTACATCCAAGAGCTGATCAGTGTGATTGCTTTCCTGAAAAATTTAAAATTGGACAGGAGCTACAGGAAAAGTAGAGCAGTTAAAGCACTTGTCTAGTAAGCTCAAGACCCTGGGATCAATTGCCCAATACCACATAACCTAGGTATGGTGGCACATAAATAAGGGCTTTAAAATATTAGTTACGAAATTTAAAAACTGGGCAGCTGGTAACTTTGCTTATTGTTTTAAGATTAATCTCAGCACTTGGAAGGCTGAGACATAAGGACTGTCTGGGCTACATAGTAAGCTGTCAGGACCAGCCTGGACTATGAATCAAGACTCTGCCACAAATAAATTAATAAACAATTAAAAAAGGGACAGGAAAATAACTGTTAATATCAATGTAGTAAGATTATATAATTTATACTTGGGTGAAAAGGAATAGTCATATCTATCTCAGAGACAGAGAAAAAGAACAGAGAAACTAGTGATGAAAAGAGGAGAATGAGTACTTGCTGAACATGTCAATTTTTTGGTTTCTGTTACCTTCTTAAATTTTGGTTCAATCCTACCTCCAATTCACTGGAGCGCAGTCCCTTTACTGTCATCAGTTCCTTCCTTTTCCTGATAAACCTACTGAGTCAACGTGGTGTTAATTATAACGAAAGAGTATGAACTCATATGGAGAAGTCAAAGACAAAGAGTCCAGTAAATAGCATGTTGCTGAAGGTTTTTTTTTTCTTTTTGATTTTTGAGACAAAGTCTCGTTCTATAGCCCAACCTGGTCCTGAACTCAGTACGTAGACCAGGCTGGCCTCGGATTCCCAAGTGATGGGATTATAGGCATGCATCATCATGCCTGGCTTCCATGCTGGGGAATCAAACTCGGGGCCCTGCACTTGCTAGGCCAGCACTCTTAATTGCTGTGCCATTCTTCCAGTTGCAGGTTACCGATTTGAAGCTCAGAGAACAGTAAAGGTGCACATGGTACTGCTAAATGGATGGATGAAAATTCATGCTCTGGGAGCAGATGAGGTTAAGCAGCACAAAGGTGAAAAAAAAAAAAAAAGGAGAACAAACACTCTATGGTGTGTCATGTAAAACACTAGTATTCGAGATAGGCAAAGAAAAAAAATGGTGAAGTAGCAGCAAGATCAGAGAGAAGAGTGATGTATTATTGTGTTTTGTGGGAGATGAAAGACGAAAAAGAAAGAGGCCATGGATTTGGCAGCTGGCCAATTAGTTCTTTGATGACTTTTGCCTCAACAGTTTTAGTGGCATCTTCTCAGGCAAACGAGAAGGCAGAAGGCTGAGTAGGAAATAGGTTTAAGAAAAGAAAAAAAGCAAATAAGGGCTTTAAAATACTAATTATGAGATGGAAAGAGTGGGCAGGTGGTAAAATCCTGCTTATTCTTTCAAGATTTAGCCCAAATATCAACTCAGTGAAGTTCTAACTTCCCGTGCCTCTAACACAGCATACACACACACAAAGAGTAAGTGGCAACACTCTTTTCTCAGTTCCCATTTGCTCACAGAACATGGAATATCTAGTTGTTTTATAGTGACTTGTCTGCCTTTACAGCTACACCCTATGTCCTTTGGATAATTAGACTGTATCTTTCCTTTTTTTCCCCTCTCACATGCTATGAGCTTAATACAGTACCTTTTCCAAAGCAGAAGGAAAAGGCAGAGGCCAGACAATGCTTGCTGGCTACATGTTTAAACTATGTTAGATTCTCAGCAATCCTCTAGCCTCAGCCTCCTGAACTGGAATTACAGCCACTATGCACAGCTTATGTGGTGTTGGGGGAACTAAACTCAAGGTCTTGCACTTGCTAGGCAAGCACTTTAACTACTAAGCTATGTCCCCCACCTCCAACTTAGCTCTTTTAAGCTTCAGCTTTCCTATCTGTAAATTTAGGAATTAGATAAATTAAATGAGGTAATGCAATATCTAACATGTATTAAGTACTCCATAAATGTTAGGAGTCTTTATTACGTTGTTTTTCAATTTACCACCACTAGGTATATAGCTCAGTGACAGAGTGCTTGCCTAACACATGTGAGGTCCTGAGTTCGATCTCTGTACCAGAGAGAGGGGGGTAGGGGGAGGAAACAGATAGAGAGACAGACGGACTTCTCTCAGTGATTCAGGAGACTGGGAGGTGATCTATGTCCTTAATAAGTACCACACTTGGTGGCCTCTGCATACAAACACTGCTGCTGATTCCTGTTTTCAGTCTACAGAGGTTTCAGCCCAGCCTCCACACCAAGATACTCACATCCTGCAGAAGTTTCTCTAAATTCTCTTGAAGTTCATAGAAGTAGTGTGATGTAATGAGGCCACTCCGAGATTTATCCAGGCAGTCTCGGGCCATCTCAATCACCTGATGATGAATAAAACTCAAGGCTCCATCTGCCAAAGGCAATACATTGTCTGGAGTGTTGGAGGAAATGAACTCTGCTAGTCGCTCTTCCATCTGTGCAGTGGCCTGGGAATAAATGGAAGAAAGTGACACTTTCTTGGCTCATTGTGAACCTGGTTTCCTTATGTTGCATTTGGGAAACCTCATGACTACAGACATGAAAAGATCACCTTCAAGTCAGGTCAGAATGACCCAGCATGATGCTGAAGGCCCTCTACTGCCTGGCTTTGCCTGCCTCTCATGGTTCCTTGCAGGGCACATTCTGTTGTCTGCAGAAGTGGAAGCTTTGCTCTTCTCCTTTACCCTGCTATTTCATGCATCTGTTCATGCTATCCTGTGATTGTGGCCTTCTCACTCTCAGCTGTTTCTCACAAGCTCCTGATACTCCTCCTCATTTGATTCAAGCATCATCTCTCTTGAGGGAGTGTTTCCATGCCCGTGGCAAACAGGAGTTCCCTTACCTCTGTCTTTGTTCTACTAAGCCTCCCAACAAATATGGATATTGCTGGTTTCTGAACCTTTCCCTAATCTGGAATGTTTTACAAGTCAGAAAATTTTACTATCTCAGGATCCTGTTACTCAACCTGAGGACATGCTTCAAGGGGTTCCACTGAGGGACAGGGGGATACCGTGGAGACTAAAGCACTTTCCTAGCTAAGTGCAAGGGTTCAATTCCCCAGATCCATATAATAGAACAATAGCTGGGTATGGTGGCACGTGCCTATAATCCTGGCAGCCAGGAGGCTGAGACAGGAGGATTGTCATGAGTTTAAGGCCAGGCTGGGCTACACAGTGAGTTGAAAACCAGCCCAGGCTACAAAGTGAGACCTAGTCTAAAACAAAACCAAACAAAACCAAATAAAAAGACTAAAAAACCAAAAAAGTGGTTGTGCTGAACATAGCCAAGCAGGTGCTCAGAATATCTACTAAAGGTATGAATCTGCCTGATCTCAGATGCCAAGCTAAGCAGAGGGCTGTGAATGGGAACACGATCCTGGCCTGATTCCCAGCAAAGTATAATTAAGACTTAACTTGATCCAGAGCCTTCTTGGGGGCTTAAGCCAGATGGCTATGTAAAAATGACAGATATATATGTGAATAATTTAATAGCTGTCTAAAACTGACTTCTTTCTGTTGCTACTTGGTGGTGATTTCTGATCACCACTGTGTTAGGGCAAATGTATACATGTATGTATGTGTATGTGGTGAAGAGGGGAAGGGGGGCAGAAAAGGAGAGGGAGACATAGGGATCCTGATGTTTACAGTAAAAACTCAAGCCTCCAATGCTTTCTGTCCCTTTAACACATGGTGGGCTACCTTTCTGACATACTCTTCTAGTCATCTATCCTTTCATGGAGCAGAAAAACAGAGGCTTTGCAACTATATCCCCAAACTTATAGTCTCTGCTGCCTCCTGTTTCTCAGACAGTTTGGAAGCCCGCATGTCCGAGACTTCTTCCTCTGCATGGTGTATTTCTATTCTTTTGTTTCAACACTTCACCTCCTCACTCTATCTTCTCACTAGGCTGGCTTTTAGTAGCCATACTTGGGGCATTTCCTCATCTCCTTTTAAACAGATCCTTACCTTGGGGAATCTTTCTTTGTACACATGATTCATCATTATTATTTCACTGTCAAAAGTAACTGGAGACCGTCCAGGACTGAAAAAGAAAGAAACAACTGAGTTACTTTATTGCTATGAAACTATCAAAGAGAAAGATGGCCATCCCCTGAGCCCTGCCCGCCCACTGTTTTCAGTACCCCAATTACCCCCTATTTAACGAGAGCGGAATTCTAAAGCCTTTCTCATTCCTAGAGCTCCTGCCACACCAGATTCAATTCAAAATGATGCCATGTGGGAGCTAGGCAATCCTTTTGCAATAAGTTAGATTTTCACACAGAACTCTGTCAGGGCCTGGAAAAGTTGACAAAGGAGGACTTAAGCCATATGGCTATGTAAAAATGACAGATATATATATTGGGCAATAACTTCGTAACTGTCTAAAATTGACTTCTTTCTGTTGCTACTAGGTGGTGATATATATTGGTGGCTTTCACAGGATGATCTCCCCAAAACAGAACAGAACAGTCCTCATAACTTTGGCCAGTGGGGCTTGATATATCCCAGTACAATCTCCAAAGCATCCAAAGGAAGACTCTATACATCTATTTCTTTTTCCAAACAAGAGAACCAATGAGGTTAACTTGGATTCTGAACCAAGAGACAAATGAGGCCAATCCAGTCTCTAGTGAACTATTAAGCATGGGTCATCTTTTGAAGAGAGCCAGGATATTTTTAAGCTTTAAATTATTATCTTCTCTAGTATTTAATTCCTCCATCTGGCCATGCGTGTGATTAATCTCTATAAAGGATTTAAAATTTCGAGCCATAAAGTTAAATGGCTGTTGAGTCCTGCCCAGTTTAGTAACCCCAACAGATCTCAGCTGGTCTAGCTTCAGAAACAATCCTCGCTTTCCCGGAGTTCTGTCCACTGCCTTAATCACACTGACCAAGTATGTAAGAGTAGGGACTTTCCTGAGTGCCTCAGTAGTTCTCTCAATATCAACTGACTTACTCTGAGTTGCAAAGATCACCAAGATTTAAGGGTTTTCCTGTGAGATAGCGAAAGAACTGGTATCCACACTCATTCATTTATATTCTTGATCTTTTGCACTTAAGTTCCATCATCTTCAATTTCTGAATATGAATTCAGTCTTTCTGGTCTGGCTTAGTTTACTGCCCGTCAGTCACTGCGCCAACATTATCCGGAGGAACACTTCCTAGAATGGACTAGTCCTCTGGAACCCTACCTTATACACGTTAACCACTTCATCATTCCTAGAGATCCTAGAAAGCTAAACTAAGTTAAGCTAGTCACTACAGCCATGCTTATTTCACTCTCCACCCGACTCCTTAATCTCGAAAGTCTATACAGACAGACCAACCACTGGCAAAAGAATTGACAATAGGGAAATTTGTCTAGGGCATAACTAGAACACTTGCCCACTACTCATGAAGTACTAGGTTCAATCTCTAGCATCATTCATTGATAAATCAGCTGTTAACATTTATTTGGTTTGATGAAGGGACCCAGGTGACTCAAGGAACTGAGTTAGATTCAGGTGGGCATTTAAGTCTACTTTTAAACAGCACTTCTTCCCCAAGCCAGCCAGCCAGTTGTGCCTGCATCAGCAACTTTTCAGTTAGCCTAGATCACATGCGCTAGGACCATGGTTCTGTAGCTAGGTAACCATTAGAAGTGATGACACTAATACTCTCCCTTTAACAAATGAAGCCTAAAGGAAAAAAAAATAAAACAGATCACCTGACGTTATAAGAGAGCTCCTGGGATGATGGGCTGAGCTGAACGTATAGCCAAAAAGGGCCTGAACACCACTAGACCTGATTTACTCAAGTTAGCTAATGTGCTCTGTGATGGTCTGACAAACTATAGCCTGCACATCAAACCTGGCCTATTACCTTTTATTTTGGCAAACAAATCTTCTATGTTACCTGTCGCTGCTCTCATGCTACAAATAAAAGTAGAGTTAATCAGTTGTGACAAAGATGTATGGCCTGGGAAGCTTGACATACCCACTAATGTCTATGACAACAATGAGCTAAGGCCCACAGGTAGGAATGGTGGGCGAGAGCACCCCTCACCTGAGGCTGCGGGAGCGGGGCCGCAGGGCTGGGGACTGCCGTCCCTCCTCATCCGGCACACTCTCTGTGCTGAAATGCTTTGTCAGAAAGTGCAGCTCATCAGCTGTAGGCTGGAAAGGTAACTGATGCAACTTTTCTTGAGAAGAACATGATGACTAGAGGGGGTAAAAAAAGCATTAAATACATGTGGAAAGGCAGTTCAAGAATGGAAGAACTTGACAGAATAGCTCGGGGACTTTGTGGTCAATATAAACCCAAAGCAGGTCTCTCTTTCCAGCTCCATCTCCACTGGGCATGACCCTGTTCACTGCAAGCCCTCCATGGCCCTCAGTCCTGAGGAAGTGGAGACACTGGAGTCCTTCAGGAGTTGTGCTGTGAACTGGACCCAGACCTTTCTGAGGTGTGAGAACTCCTAACATTGAAGAAACTCTTGAGATGGTAAAAAGCAGATTCTTCTGCATTGATTATTGCCCTTCCTTCATTGAAGGTTCTGACTAGCTGGAATGGCAAGTGATTAATAAATTGTACTTCCTAGTTTGGGAAATATTCCAGGTATGTTAATGAGCAAATGACATCCCCTGAGGTTTTTCCTTTCACTGTGGGGGATGGCTTCGCAATCCTTTTCACTGTTTTCCAGAGGAAAACTGGCTTTCCTAGAGATGGAAAAGCTGTGTCCCAATACCAATGGACAAGGAAATCTAAAAGGGAAGAAAATTGCTTTCATATATGAATCCAAAGATTAGACTTGATCTGAAAACAATTACGAGTTCTAACCATAGCTCAATGATAAGATTCCTGACAATAGCCCATCAGCCAGAACAGACCATTTGAGGGTACATCCCAGTGTTATAGCAGGAATTCTACAGATGCAGCTGCTGCCATGGGGACCCACACAGATCAGCTCCTGGGTCAGTAAGCTCTCTTTTTACTTATCAAGACTGGCTAAGACAGTGGTCATATTGAATCATTATGACCCAATTTCTACTTGTGAACTAATGAAGTATTTTGGGTTTTAATGTCTACATTTATTTAGGATCCAAGTTGCAGTACCACACAGAGGGAACCTGGTTGCCAAAGGGTCAACACCAAGTGAGAAATTAGTGCCATTTGGGTTAACAGTGTATGGGCTATTACAGTACATAAAGGTGTAAATAGACAATGTGAGGTCTCCATTGGGCTTAGTCATATTTTCATAAATGGCTTGGCTTGGCTTGAGGCTGCAAAACAGGTTCTTCATCCAATTGCAGCTAACATGAACCAATGGATCAATATAACTATAGCAGTAAAATTGGTATTCTGAAGGATTCCAATAAACAGAAGTAATGAGTTGAGTTTCTTAAATTTACTGAGCAGGAATGTGTGTATATGTGTGTGCACTGTAGACACATATTTATATTTGTATTCTTTCTCTTATCTTGCATTTAAAAAATATCACATTAGTAAAGGACTATGGGAACACAGGTGTTTGGGGGAAAATATTTAAGATTATCTGCCAAAGACCAATGAGACTTTTGGAATAATTTAAGAGTAATATTTAAGTCAAGGGAGGAGATCATATTCCTTTTCCTGCTTGGTATTTATAACTACAGACAAACTGAGCAGAGATTACCTGAAGACAGGCGGAAGAAATGGGAATAAAGTCATCAAGTCTATGGCTTATAAAGTTCAAAACACTATTTAGTTCTTTTTTCTTTTCCTTCCCTCCCTCCCTCCCTCCCTCCCTCCCTCCCCTCTTTCCTTCCTTCCTTTCTTTAGACAGAGTCTCACTTTGTAGCCCAGGCTGGTCCTGAACCATGGGCCTTGGACTCAAGCAATCCTCCTGCCTCAGCCTCTCGAGTGCTGGGATTACAGGCACGCACCACCACATCCAGCTTATGTGGTGCTGGGGAATCAAACTCAGGTACTTAGCACTTGCTAGGCAAGGGCTTTAACCACTGAGCCATTCCTCCAGCCCTATTTGGTTCTTTATGAAAAAGAAGTTTGCCAGCCTTGTCATCCGGGTTTAAAAAAATTTGCTCAAGGAAGACTTACTTTAGGGACAGTTGTACATGGGTTAATTATCCATGGTAATTAGCACAGCTGTTGTCTTTTAAGTTGAAAATCTCTAAAAAAAGGTATGTTTTAAAAATCTCTAAAAGAAATATAAGTAAAGTTTAGAAATAGGTCTAGCCTTTTATTAATACATATCACACTTAGAAGTTAGGTAATATTCACTTTTTCCTCCTTTTTGAAAGAAAAAGGTAAAAAAAGGAAGGGAACATGGGAGGAATGATCTTGGCTGCAGTTCTAGAAATAGGGCTGGAGAGTAAGGGAACCATGCTTAGATGCCCCTACGTGTGGTTTCAGTAGCAGAGCAAACATCTACCCTTAAACCCTCTTCAAGGATCCATCAGGAAGAACTGACTCATACAGAGGGTAGTTAATCTTTTTATAGGAATTTAAGGCTAAGGCTGTGAGGGGTCACTCGCCCTTTGCAACACTGACCGCATGCCCAAGTAACCTCACTGAATTTGGTCTTGAAAATTTGAGAACCAGTTTTCAGCACTAGACTAACATGTAGGGATCCCAGTAAAGTAGGTAAAGATTTAGAGATCTGGCTACTTACTGAGACAGTGGAGCTAGGAGTATTGGTTCCATAGCCTGAAGAAGGCAAAGAAGCCAAAGACCAGCGCCGTCCATCAGTCCTATGCAAAAAAAAAAAAAAAAAAAAAAAAAAAAAAAAAGAAAAGAAAAGAAAAAGCAAGTTTCTACAGGTCCTCACCCTGAACCCAGGACCTGCCTGGCTATGTCCATCAGCATTTTGAGGCTCTTGATTCTCTGGTGATCTTCTCCTTGTTTCAAAATAGCACTGTTTACTCTAGCAGGTACTGTCATGTCTTTCCTACATGGGGCCTGATTCGTGAATTGCCCACTGCCCAGACAGTCACTTATGGCTATAAAGTCCATGGCCTCAAGCAAGAAGTTTTTATATAACACTGTGGTTCCTGAATAAATATTTTATTATTTTCAACTTATACAAGTAATGATATGGGGGGGGGGGGCCTGTAAGAATAGCTCAGTGGTTAAAGTACCTGCCTAGGAAGGTTAAGACCCTGGATTTGATTCTCCCGCACTACCTAAACTGAACATAGTGGTATACCCCAATAACCCAAGCACTCAGGAGGCTGAGGCAGGAGAATTGGCATTAGTTCAAAGTCAGCCTGGGCTCATAGTGAGGTCAGGACCAGACTGGACCACAGAGCAAGACCCTGTCTCAAAAAAAAAAAAAAAAAAAAAGGCAATGATATGGGACTCTAGCTGATGACATTATCATTACAAAGACTGAACTACTACTGAAATGAGGCTTACTCTTTTTTCTTTGAAACTGAGTTTCACTATGTTGCCTGGATGGCTTAAGCAAACCTCCTGCCTTAGGCTGTACAGTAACTGTGATTATAAACATGTGCTCCCCTTCCAGGCCTTATTCCCCAAACCCCACCCACCATACTAGGGACTGAACCTAGAAGTGCTCTACCAATAGTGACACTCCTAGCTGATTTTATCTTGTATTCTGAACTAGGATCTCACTAAGTTGCTCAGGCAGACTGGAATTTGTGATCTTCCTATCACTGCCTCCCCAAGTAGCTGGAACTATAAGCATGTGTGCTTGTGCATCAATTTTATTTCCTTTTTTGAAGGTTTCATGTGAATGGCTTTTTGGTCCTCGTAGGCCACTGGATAGGCAGTGAGGAAGAAGTCAACAACCATCTGGCTATGAATTGAAAGTTAATTGATCACAAATAGTTGAAGATTATATAGGATCTATCAGGACCCATAAAACCAATCTTTGAGAATGCCTGTCAAAGAGTGACAGTAACCTTGCCAAAGGAGGTAGGTGATATACCCTTGGCTGTAAATAAGACTTTGAGGAGGCTTCCTGCTTCTCTCAAAAGAATGTACCCGTAGCTCCAATCACAAAGAACCACAATTATGTGCTTTCCTGTAGCAGAGGAGAACTAAACAGGTATTTAATTTGAAGTTTTTATAACATGGACATGTACTTTGCCTGGATTATGTGATATAGCATAAAATATTCTTTCTTATGGAGCTTGGGGTGGCACAGCCTGCTGAGGTTGAAGATGGATAAAAGCTGTTACTACTCAACAGAATTTTAGAACATTAGAAAGGGAGAATCCTTAGAAATTAAGTTCTCATAATCTTCAGAGAAAAGACCTAAGACCCAGAGATTTGGATGACTATTCAAGGAGTCATAATTATGGTGGGGGTTTGAGGAAAGCAGGAAGAAAATAGAAATGCATCTTCATAGGGCTTCTGCTGTGGTACTTGTCCTCATTCTCGCTGATATTGAGCAGCTTTCCTACGAGGTGCTATAAAGGCAAAGGCCAGAGTTTGGTGCCACATGCACATGACTCTTAACATCATGCTACCCAGGCAGCCAGGACATGTAAATTCGAATTCTGCCGGAACCTCATCTCTGAGGCAGAGAAATATCCAGGAGAGTGTCGGAACATGATGTTCTCTGACCTCTTTGCTGAATCATAGTCATTCTACTTAAAAAAGTCATTTCATTCAGTAAAACAGAGCTTGGCGAAGATGAGACAAGTGTTAATTTCCCAGACCCCCCACCCCCTTTTTTTTTTTTTGGTGGTGGTGGTGGTACTGGGGATATAGCCTAAGAACTTCATAATGAGCTATAACCCCAGCTCATCTTTTATTTCTGATTTTGAAACAGGGTCTTGCAAAGTTGCCCAGGCTGGGCTTCAACTTGTGGTTCTCTTGTCTCAGCCTCCCACAATGCTGAGATTACAGGCCTGCACCACCAAGCCTGGCTACTTGTCCTACTTTTGTTATGTGACTGTCAACCTTTAGCTACAAATGAAAACCAATTACATGGCAGTCAACATATTCAGAACATAATGCCACCACAAATGTCTTGTTTTCCTCTGTCTGGCCTTCTCACTGGGATATTAAGAAAAGTTGTGAGAATGAGGGTGACTTGTTCCTAAACTGAGAAGCTTGAAACTGTCCAGCAATTCCTGCCTCCAAGCATACGAGCCCTAAACCTTGGTTCCAGCAGGTAGCAAAAGATCCTGTAAGGCAAGGCCCAGTGTTCATACCCTGTCAGAAGACAGCATCACAAGCAGTTCTCCACCAAGCACAAAATCACAAGCCACATTTTCTGGCCATGCGTAGCAGGAGCCCAACCCCTCTCCCCAGCATACCCACTGTTACCTGTCTGCTTTGTGCCCATGGCTGCATGAAAAGATATACATTATAGTGAGAAACAAAGAGAACAACAGATTCCCAACATTTGGTCTAGTTTGTTATGGGCTAATCTTCTGTTTAGGAAATGTGTGACAGTGTGGAGTGAAACTGTAGGACCAATACATCTATCCTTAGCATTTCAACAAATCTCTCTTTTTGGTAATATTTCAAACCATTGTAACCCTTTAAGGCTGCAGCTTGACTTAATAATTAGGAACCAACTATTTCTCTTTGATTCCCTCTTTGGCAGGGGTAAGGCACTCTTTTCCACCCCACCAATTAAGTACGAGCTTTTCCTACTAGGATTCTACAAAGAATAGCCCAGGGTTCCATGTTCCATGCATAGAACTCAAACCTCATGTCTTCTAGCACAGACATTTTGGAGGTAATACCAGATCCCAAAGCCTCCTGGCCAGTCCCTGTCTTAAATGAGGCATATACAAGGGCACCAATGGCACCTGCTGTTTCCTTTGCCTAGAAGAGGCATGCCTATCTCCTCATGTACAATGTAGCAGGTGCTTCTCATCCTTCAGACTGGCCTGAAGTGGTCTCTAAGGGAGGATTCTTCAGCACCACTCTATTCCTATTTGCACATGCAGCATCACACTCTTTCCCTTCATGGTGCTTATCATAACAGTTTAAAACTATTTGTTTGCTTGTTCATTTATCTTCTGCCTACCTTACTGCTCATCTGATCAATAGGAACTATTTATTATATACCAGGAGATAGTTTTCAAGAGATTAAGGCATCTATCTTCATTAAATGTGATTCTAGTTTGGACTGAGATAAAACATGCAACCAAGAACCTACCAGTCATTGAAAACATTAATCTGAAAATAAAAGATGATTTAACGGAGAATAACAAGGGGATCCTTTTAGGACTGTGTGGTTAGGGAAAGTCCTCTAAAAGAGGTAACCCTGAATATGAGAAATGAATAACAAGAACGAATTAACAAAGTGAAGATCTGAGGTAGCAGTATTCCTCACATAAGACTGTACCTAGTAAGATTATAACTTTCAGAAAAGAAGGGCTGATGTCTAGTTTGTTTTGTTTTGTTTTTGAAACAGGGTCTTGTTCTGTCTTCCAGGCTGGTCCTGAATTCACTAGTGTAGCCCAGGCTGGCCTTGGACTCAGGACAATCCACCTGCCTCAGCTTCCCTAATGCTGGGATTACAGGCAGGCAGTACCGCACCCAGCTTTATGTGGTGTTAGGGACGTGAACTCGGGGCCTTGTGTTTACAAGGCAAGCACTTTAACCACTGTGCCATTCCTCAGCCCCTGATGTCTATTTTGTTACTCTATGATAAAGCACCCAGCTAGTGCCTTGTTTAAAGCTGGTGCTCAGGAAATATTTACTAAATGAATGTAAAATGACCCAATGACACTATGGGGATCATGTCACAGGTCCAACTGTCCCAGTTCATACTTAATGTGAGCCTACAGTTTATATATGGTCCAGGTAGAAATTCTGGGATCTTTCCCAACTGGGCTGGAAAAAAAATGTGTCACTCCAGAATATTTTTATATTGTAAATGATGGTACCTGAATGGTTGATTAGCTAATTGAAAGTGCTCAGAGTAGGAAAGGTAAGTTATGGAAAAAATCTGTATGAGATTTCCTTTGAATTAAGTCAGGTCAAGATAGGCACCTAAGTCAGTCATCAAACATCTCCCTACCTGCCCAAGTCCTTTTTAGCTACAGAGAATCCTGGAGAGAAATGAGGATGTATTATTTGAATAGTAAGTAAGTAAGTGCTATTTCCAGCAGTCTATTCTTTTCCTGTTATGTCTTTTTAAAAAAAATAGTCTACATATTAAAATTGTTATTGCCTCAAGGTATACTATTTTCTACATCCATAAAGAGTTCCAAATCTGGAGTCCCAGTTTTGGAGTCTCAGTTTTTCTTAGTCTTTATACTAGAGACTCTGTCTAACCAAGAAAAAATTTAAACTAAAGAAAAATAAATAATATACTAAAAAAAAATTGAACTCTGCTATCAAAGAATCTTAGAAAAGCTTCTGGAAAGAAATCGTGTGTGGAGTCTTGGCATGCAGTCTGGATAAATATCATCAGCTTAAACTTCTCCAGAGGTCAAGTAATACCCTGGTCATGGCTGGAGCTGTCAGAGTTGCTATCCTGGGCCAAAGACAGGTCTACATCAGTTTCAGAGAAGAGAAAACTGAGAGGAGTATAAGAAAGCCTTTTCATGTGCCAAATATTTTTAAGTTCATGGGAGGATAAGTGAAGACCTTGCAATCTTTTTACATCCACCTTGAGCTCAAAGCCAAGGAAAAAGGCATGTTAGGCCCTCCTAGCCCCTTGGAATCAGCTGAATTAGAAGATAAAGAGTTTAACTATAGATCCCTTAGAGAGGAGAGCTCATTTTCTCATTGATCACAATAGACAAACTCTCAAAGGAGGTATTGTACTTTGGAATATACTCTTAGGACAGCAAGGGCTCGTGCTTAGGATTATAAAAATCAATTCACTTCTTGTATCTGCTGTCCTGTACCTAGTAAGACTATAACTTTTAGAAAAGAAGGGCTGATGTCTAGTTTGTTTTGTTTTGTTTTTGAAACAGGGTCTTGTTCTGTATCCCAGGCTGGTCCTGAATTCACTAGCGTAGCCCAGGCTGGCCTTGGACTCAGGACAATCCACCTGCCTCAGCTTCCCTAATGCTGGGATTACAGGCATGCACATAATATTCAAAGGCAAATATACAAGTCACCTAGGAAACCAAACTTGAACAAGATGGTTTTAATCTGGGAGAAGAAAGCAGGGAAAAAATTTTGATGACTGGTTGCCCAAGGTAATCTATGTATAAGAAAACTCAAAGGAGGAATCTGACATTAAACTAACATTCATGTAAATAGTGTTAGTCACAGAGAAAATTTTACAGTAACTTACCTACGGGCAGGAACAAAGGAAAAGTGAGCAGGTGCATTTGGAGAGAAATTCCGGGGACTGTCCAAAGGACTGTTGCCTGTGGATGGGTAAAAGCAAAGAAATCCTTCATGAGGTTAGCTTCTAAGTAGGACCGGTATGACCTTCAGGCAAAAAAATTCCCCTCTGGCATTAAAAGTCTGGCAGCCCTGAGGCCTTCCCGCTTGTTCCCATAGTGCCTATAACAGCCCACATCTCTTAGACCACTCTAGATCTAGCAGCAACTTACCTGTTTCCTGCTCTCCTAGTAACATTCAGACTCCAATCTGTCTTGTCAAGTTAACCCAACCTTTGAAAGGTTTAAAGAACTCATTCACTGCAGCTGATAGAATAAAATGCTTACATTTCTCTCACAGCAAGAGGATTCCTAATCTAAGAGTCTCTGCTTCTGCCCAGTGTATCCAATGGCTAAAACCAGAAGTGTATGTGCTTAAAGGGGAAACAGAGGTTTAGGATGATTGTGTACCTTAAAAATAGACCATTCTCAAGGCCCCAAGTTTGCAAAGCAAACCCAATCTCTTCATGATGTAGAAATTACTACCATCTGCTCAGTTTTTATGTGTTCTTTGCTAACTTCAAACTAAGAAGCTTTGTACAAAACTGTGTTCTTACTTTTATTCTAGTCACACTATTTTTTTAACATAAGGCTGCCATACTTCTCTGGTCTGTCTGAAGCTGAGGCTGAACTGAGGAGGCCCTAATTGGGGGAAACTGTCCATACGTTTCCACTCAAGAAGCTGTGCTGAAGTAAGCCATACTCTGTGATGTGCTGCCTACTTCCCAATTCTAATTATCACATCTAAGCCACTATCAGCTATGAGGAATGGAAGCTACTCAGAGAACTAGGAGTTCACTATGCACTAGATCTCTCTTATATAGTTTGTTTCCTAGGTAGAAAATGTTTGCTCCAAGATACCATGACGCTGCCCATTATTTCCCATTAACTCCAATACGGCCTAGTCTTTCTGTACTGACATACTAAAAAATTAGCCTCACAATCTGTGACCACATTCTATGCATCATCTTTGTGTCAACAGGAAGAGGCATTCTCAGCTTCCTTTCATCCCCAGGTACACAAGAAGTACTAATTTATCTAGTACCTTTTCTCAAACTAGTACTAACTCTGGGCTCTCCATGCTCTCTGTATTGGGCTATCCATCATACTCCATTCATGTTAGCTAGTATTGCCCACCAGGGTGAAAGAGACACAATGTGAAATAGGCACTTCCTTATCCAGGTCTTTATAAAGATCAGGTTTCCTTATAAACATCAAGCTTAAAAAAAAAAAAAAGCAAAATGTTAAGCTGTATAGGTCACCAGATGAGGTCTGATGAGGTCCCTCAAAAAGGAGATTGGGACCTCAACTCACCCCACCTATAGTAGGTTATAAGTTTGTTGACTTGTGTCACAGAAAAAGAATTCTCAAGACAAGTCAGTGGGGTGGCATAAAAAGTATTTTTGTTGTTGTTTTTTTGAGACAGGGTCTCATCCTGTAGCCCAGGCTGTTCCTGAACTATGTGGCCCATGCTGGGCTTGAACTCACAGCAATCCTCCTGCCACAGTCACCCGAGTAATGGGATGACAGGCATGCACCATCATACCTATCTTATGTGGTGCTGGGAAATCAAACTCGGGGCCTTGCTAGGCAAGCATTCTAACTGTGGTGTTATTCCACCAGCTCATAAAGAAGTTTTTTAAGACATAATTTTATTTTTTCTTCTTTGAGTCAGGCTATTGCTCTGCAATCCAGGCTGGTCTTGAACTCCCAGCAATAGCAATCTTGCCTCAGTCTCTTTTAGTGCTGGTATTACAGGCATGCACCACCATGCCCCGCTTATGTGGTGCTGGGGAATCAAACTTGGGGCCTTGTACCTGCTAGGCAAGTGCTGTAACTGCTATGCTAGTCCTCTAGCCCCTTTAAGGCACATTTTTAGAAGTAAACCCTCAGAACAGTGAGGGCTCTCAAGAAAGAGATACACTATGGCCTTGAGCTGGGTTTACTTACGTTGTCCTGGGAGTGTCTTGAAGATAGGTGAATAGGTAGGTGTATCTTATGCTGACTCATCATATTCATCAGTGCTTCATCTATCCTGTTTATTACACAAAAACTAACAGACACATCAATGGATGGGGGAGCTAGAGATCAGGGTACATTCTTGTCCTTGGAGCTGTCTCTCTGCCTCCTAGCTGCCACAGGATAAACAGTTGTCCTCTACTAGACTCTTTTATTAGACTGTTTCTGCATTTGAACTATCTGACTTTGGACTGGACCCACTAGAAACTGTGAGCCAAGTAAACCTCTCCTCCTTTAAGTTATTTTGTCAGGTATTATGTCCCAGTTTCAGAAAGGTGACAGCCAGAACTGGACAGAATTAAAGGAAAAAAAAAAAAAAAAACCAACCGGCTACTGAATAATTGCTTGCTGGCTGGCAGGTAGAAATCACTGTATCTTCTGGTATCAGGTAAGTGTTTTTTTTTGTATCTAAGATGGGCATGGTGGCACATGCCTGTATTCCCAGCACTCTAACAGACTGAGTTAGGAAGATCTCAGGCCAAATCCAGCATGGGCAACTTAGTAAGACCATGTATACAATTAAAAAGGGGGTGAGGATGTATCTCAATGTGAAGGACTTACATTCAAAGCCCAGTACAAAAAAAAAGTACTGCCAAAAACAAAACAAAACAAAACAAAACAAAAACAATCTTCAAAAAGACAGGTGTCCCCAAGGAAGGAGTGCATGTTGAATCTATCTATTATGCCATAACACTCATTTATCAATTTATTCAAGGATGAGAAATGTCAAAATAGTTCTTAGTAAAGATATTATAACTTAGCATTTTTAGCAAACAGTTTTAATATCAACTGAACCTTACATCTGAAAGATTAGAAATATTCTATTTCTAATGTCTTTAAGTGGTAGATTAATTTTAGAGGTGGCATATATTGTCAACAAAATGAGAACATTTCCAAACATCCATTTTCTAATTGCTTTCTCTGTAGCAGAAATTTCTTTCAAAATGTGGCTATTTTTTCACTCGACAATGAGATGTCACATTCACCCTAAAAGGACAGAAAGTATTTGTTATAGGTAGTATACCCCTACCTCAGTATCTCCTAAATATTACTAAAACCCACTTGTTAGCACAGAAAAGGTTAGAAATTTGGAACACTTGACATTGTCTAAAGGAAAACTGATTATATCATTTAGGTTAGTCATTCTTTTTAGTAATTTGTAACAAGACTCTTAGGTTAATTTCTATCTTGTTTGACATAGTTCCACAGATCTCTCCATACCTCTTATAAAGGACTATTATTAGTTATTATTACTGTCTTAATAGAGATTCAACCCAGAGCTATATTAAGCTACATTCCCAGCCCAGTTTTGAGTTTTGATTTTGGGCCATTGCTTCACTAAGTTGTCCAGGCTGTTTGAACTTGGAGTCCTCTTGCCTCAGCCTATTAGAGTATAGGATTACAGACCTGTGATGCCAGGGCAGACTAAAGTATTAAAAAAAAAAAAAAACAACAAAAACCCCAAAAACCTCAATACTGAAAAATTCAATGCTGAGGGGGATTAATGACAAGGTGTATATCATGTAACTCTATTCTAGGTCATAGGTTGCACATCCCTGATATAGCAGAACAACAGGCACAGAATGTTACATTAGAAAGTGTCTAAAGACTATAATTTCAGAGATCATTTCTATAGTTAGTTCTTCACTAGAAAGTGTCTAAAGCGCCATGGTGGGACATACCTGTTATCCCAGCAAACTGGGAGACTGAGGCTAGAGGATCTTAAGATTGAGCCCAGCCTGGGCAACTTAGTGAGACTGTCTGATAAAGGGAAAAGCAAGTAATAAAAAAGGGCT
The DNA here is from genome assembly GCA_004027205.1 of Ctenodactylus gundi. Taxonomy (NCBI): domain Eukaryota; kingdom Metazoa; phylum Chordata; class Mammalia; order Rodentia; family Ctenodactylidae; genus Ctenodactylus; species Ctenodactylus gundi. Next base: position 128,185 of record PVKB01002152.1, read on the forward strand.
GGGATGTAGCTCAATATGAAAGCCCTGGATTCAATTTTTAGCAACACATACACACATTTAAAGTGTCTAGCTCTGAAAGTTAGAATGAACTGAGTACAGAAAGAAAATGTTTTGGAGGTTTCTTCAGTAAGTGATCAGTGTTTCCTTATAAGGTGAAAATCTGAACACATTCATCCAGTTAGTTCATAAAAACTTCTGTATAAAAGGCTTTCTCTGAATCTTAGTTGCTTTCTAGATAACATCTACCAGAACTATACAGTGTATTCATTCTAGTGTCAATAAGCACTCATTAATTTTTAATCATCAGTATAAAAAATAGCATGTTTTACTAAATGTTTTTTACAATTCTGTAACACAAGAGTTTGCGGAATCATTGAGCATCTATGTCCACCCCTTTTCAGAGGTTCTCCACTTTCCTATCTGACCACTGCCTCTCTTTCTACCCTGTCATTCATGTTGGGGCCTTTTTATGTTATTGTTTTTGTGCATTTCATAAGAGAGACACCCATCTATAGTCAGACTTTTGTGCTTGATCCATATCACTGAGCATCATTGACTCTAGGTGGCCCCATTTTCACTCAAATGCTTCATAACTGTCTTTCTTTATGGCCGCATAGCATTCCACTGGGTGTAAGGACCACATCTTCTTTAATCATTCCTGTATATATGGGCAGGCAGGTTGTTTCCAGGATTTGGTGATTATGATTTGTGCTTCTATAAAAATGGATATATACATGTCTTTTTGGTATGCTGACTTTATTTCTTTTGGGAACATGCCCAGTAGGGCAGTAGCTGTATCAAATAAAATTTCTATTCTCAGCTTTCTAAGGAACCTCCAGACTGCTTTCCATAATGGTTGTACCAAGCTGCATTTCTACCAGTAGTGAAGTAGAGTTCCTTTTTTTCCACACCCTTGCCAAAAATTGTTTTTTAAGTTCTTGATGTAGGCCATTCTCACTGGAGTGAGGTGAAACCTGAGTGCTGTTTTTATTTCCATTTCTCTGATGGCCAATGATGAAGGACACTTCTTCAAATGGTGTTGGCCATTTGTACTTCTTCTTCTGAGTTTTTCATTTCAGCAATCCACTTCTTGATGGGATCATTAATTATAGCAGGTTTTATGATTTTCAGTTCATTGTATATTCTGGATATTAATCTTTTGTCTGAAATGTTACTAAATTTATTTTCCCACTCTGTGGGTTGTCTCTTCACCGTGATGATTGTTTCTTTTGCTGTCCCATTTGGTGATTCTTGGTGAGATTTCTTGTGGAGTTGGTGTTTTGTTCATAAAATCCTTTCCTGTCCCTATGTCTTCTAGGGTTTTACCTATTTTATCTTCGAGTACGTTCAGTGTCTCTGTTTTGATGTCCAGTTCTTAGATCCATTTTGATCTGATTTTAGTGTGTGGTGACAGGTATAGATCTAGTTTCATTCTCCTGCATGTGGAGATCCAGTTTTCCCAGAACCATTTGTTGAAAATGTTGTCTTTTCTCCCATGGATAGTTTTGGCCCCCTTTTCAAAGGTCAGGTGACTAAGGGTGCTTGGGTTTGTTACAGTATCAATTCTGTTCCACTGGTGCTCTTGTCTCTTCTTATACCAGCATCATGTAGATTTAACCATTTGCTTTGTAGTATTTTCTGAAGTCTGGGATTGTGATTCTTCCAGCATTGCTCTTGTTACTCAAAATTGCTTTTCTGGTTCCATATAAATTTTAAGGTTGTTTATTCTATTTCCATTGAAGAATGTAGTTGGTATTTTGATTGGTATTGCATTGAATCTGCATAGAAGCTTTGTGAGTATGGCCATTTTGACAATATTAGTTATTCCTATACAGGAACATGGGGTGTCTTTTCATTTTCTAAAGTCCTCTTCAATTTCTTTCTCAGGAATTTGTAGTGTTCTCTGTGCAGGTCTTTCACCTGTTTGGTGAGGTTTATTCCAAAGTATTTTATTATTTTGTTGCTATTGTGAAGGGGGTTGTTTTCTTGATTTCTTTCTCTTTGGATTTGTTATTGGTGCATAGGAATGCTATTGATTTGTGGGTACTGATTTCATACCCTGCTACTTCACTGAATTTATTTATTAGTTCTAAGAGTCGTTGGATGGGATTTTTGGGGTCTCCTATGTGGAGTATCATGTCACCTGCAAATAGGGATATCTTATTTCCCAAGATCTATATCTATCTATCTATCTATCTATCTATCTATCTATCTATCATCTATCTACATACCTACCTACCTATGCAACATACATTTAAAATGAACTTGAATATTTTGTGTGCATATGTATCACAACAATATTATAATCCCTTTCCCTCACTGTTTTTGGTCCTCCAACACCCTCCCCACCCCCCTGTAACTCCCATTATCACTCTCATCTGGTTCCATAGAAGGTCTGTGTTCCGGGTTTCCCAAATCAGAGAAACCACGCAACATATAACATATTTAATCTTTGGCATCTGACTCACTTTATGACTCAAATCATCTACTAGTTCATTTTCTCACCCCTACAATGGGCTGCAGTGGCCATATCTTGATGCCTCTTTTCTGAGCCCAATAGAGCCCTTTATTGAGGTGATTTGCCAAAAGTTTTCTTTTTCTGTATCTTATTATATCTTCGTTGAGATTCTTAAATGTGGTTACACTCACCAGTCTACATAAGAAGAGAACTGTAACAATGAAATTCATAAAGCTAGAATACATGAGAAAAAAAGAGAGAAGTTAAATTTCAAATTCCTTAGCTCAGTACCGAAAGGTAAATGTTTGTACATTCAAAAGACATTCAGGTTGTCACTGCATCTATCAGTTTTCTTAGGATAAACTAACATCCAAGATCATTAAACAAGCTTAAGTCTATACTGAAATGCTACATTAAATGAACTTAACTCTATATTACAATAAAGTACACTACACTTAGAGCAATAGAGTGGCATGCTTAATTATTTCAGATTTTAACTTTCATAAATTATTTACTCAGATTTCACTAATTACTAACATTTTGCCATACATGGTTTATTATTTTACCTACCTATCCATACCTAACTTCATGCGTACATATTTTAAAAGATTTTCTACCAATTCCCCAGGTTGAATATAATTATGTTTTGCAAACTTATATACTGTTAAAAACAATAATTATGGGAGAGGATCCACAGATTTTATGAGACAGTTGGTACCGTTTTAGCAGGATACCAAATGATTCAAATAACTATTTTTTTTTTGTTATACTTTCTCTTTAGTTATTTCCTTTCTTCCATGTTTTTTTGGCGCTGCTTGTCTCTCTGCTTCTCTCAAAGATTCCTCAAGTATTTTCCGCAGTCCTGGGCTAGTGGTCACAAATTTCTTAAGGGATTCTTGGTCATAAAAATTTTTTACTTCTCCTTTAATTTTCAGGGATAATTTTGCTGGATATAATAACCTGGACTGACACCTGCTGTCTTTTAAAGCTTGAAAGACCTTGCTCAAGGCTCTCCTAGCCTTTAAAGTTTGCCTTGAGAAATCTGAAGTAATTCAAAGGGATTTGCCTTGGTGGAGTAATGTTTGTTTTCTCTTGCTGATTTTAATATTCTCTCTTTATGTTGTACCTTGGAGATTTTGATTATGGTATGTCATGGCGAGTCTCGCTGCTGGTGGAGATTGTTCTATAAGCTTCTTGTACCTTAAAATTAATTTCTTTTTCTATATTAGGGACATTTTCTTGCATAATTTCAGTGAATAAATTCTTTTTATTATTGGTGCTGTCTTCTGCTCTTTCTCCCACACCCATAATTCTGAGATTCTTTCTCTTTGAACCATCCATCAGCTGCTGTATCCAGCTACTTTGCTCATTTCTAATTTTGGAGTTGTGCCTAATTATAGCATTTGCATTTGTTTCCTCAGCCTTGTATTCAAGGCCTGAAATTCTGTCCTCACAATATTCAAGTCTTCTTCTCCTACATTCACATATATTTTTCATATGTTGAATTACAGCTAGATTTCAGATTTTCTATCAAAATGTTCCTCCATATCTTGTATTTCCTTATTTACTTCAGCCAACTTTTTATTTGTGGCTTCAATATGCTCAGTGAGCTTTGTCTCCATTAGGACCACTATTTGATTAGTATATTCCTCTTTAAGTCTGCTGATCAAGGCTTGCATTTTTTTTTTTTTGAGAATATCTTGTGTGAATTAGTTGTTTGATTCATTTATTTGCTTTTTGACGTCCTTCCCTAGGAGTTTATCTCAGGGCCCAGGATATTAGTTTTTGGGGTCTCAAGCATGTCTGTGGGTGTCCTGATGATTTGTCTTCTTCCCATTTTTCTGTTGTTGAGGGATTTCACTTTAGAGGCCTAACGAGAGGTTTCTTTGAATGGGTATGATGGTATTTGTCAGGGGGAAGGGGGGGAGCTGCAATTCCTCTGAGTTCTGTGCTGAGAGTAGGCAGCGAGGGCAGACCTAACAGTCTGATGGCCTCTGAGTTGTCTCATTCACCCTAAGCCCCCTCAGCAAAGCTCTCCTGCCTGTCCTGGCTTCCCTCCCCCAAGGGCGGGGTTCTCCACCCTTGGAGATGATCCCACTACCCTGAGCTGTGTGGTTGGTGGCCTTTCTCTCTTCTCTGCAACTGCCACTTTCTTTCTAGGCACTGATTAAGAGTGAACTCAAAAGCCCTGATGTGCTCTTCTGAACTTTCTTTTCCTCTTCTAATTAGTTCAGTCTCAGACTTTTTTTTTTTTTTTTTTTAAATGGCTGTAGCTATGTCATTGCCTGGTATGGCTGCTTCTGATCTGGGCTCCAGGAGGTCTTTTCTAGGGGGAGATCATTGTGTTTGTAGTATGCACTACCTACAGGTTTGTTTTTTTGGGGGGTCAGGTTACCAGCTGCTGACAATTTCCATTTCTCCTGGTTCAGCACTTACCTCAATTTGAGGTTCTGGACTCTGGGATTTCCTTCATCTGGTTTGTGGATGCCGGCAGCCCAGGGCCACACCCAGTAGGCTGCTGTTTTTCTATACCTCTGATATGTCTTCAGGATTCCTGACCTTCCGTGGCCTCCTTTCAATTGTTTGGGTGCTCCTTCCTCTCCTAGCTCGGTCAGATGTTCCAGGCTCCATGTAGGCTTTTCTTGTCTGCAGATATCTGCAGCTGCTAGGCATTTGCAGGAGGTCTGGGGCAGCTTCCTAGGCTGCTGCTTTTTTCCTCTACTTTAAATATTCCTTCAGGATTTTTGATCTTCCCCTGGCCTCCTTTCAACTGTTGGGTTGTTCCTCCCTGTACTAGTTGCATTGGACAGGTGGTTTTTGACTAAATTCTCAATTTTTAAAGTGGGTCCACAAGGAGACATTGCACAGCTCTGTTACTCAGCTACCATCTTGACTGGAAGTCCCTCAGGGTATCTTTACTTCTTCCCTTCCAGTGTGTATTCTTTTATTCCTTGCTCATGCCTGATGGCTCTTGCCAAACTTTCAAGTACTATGCTGAATTGTAAGGTGACAGTGGGCATCACTGTCTTATTCCTGAATTTAGTGTGAATGCTTTCAGTCTTTTTCCATTTAGCATTATATTGGCTGAGGGGTTGTTATAATTAGCGTCAATCATGTTGAGTGAAGTACTTCTATTCCTATTTTCTTCAGAGTCTTTATCATAAATGGGTGCTGGATTTTGTCAAATGATTTTTCTGCAACTGTTGATATAATCATTTGATTTTTATCTTTGCATCTGTTAACATGGTGTATTCCATTTATTGATTTACAAATGCTGAACCATCCCTGCATGTTCAGGATATAGCCTATTTGGTCATGGCGTATAATCGTCTTTTGATTTGCTACATTATGTTGGCAAGGATTTTACCGAGTATTTTTTCATCTATATTCATTATGGGTATCGGACTGTAGTTTTCTTATTTGTTGGGTCTTTGGTTTTGGAATTAGAGTTATGCTTGCTTCAAGAAATTATTAGGGCAATTTTCCTTCCTTTTCAATTTCTTTATAAAGCTTGGTGAGCATTGGTACTAAATCTACCCTAAATTTTTGATAGAATTCTGCTGAGAGTCCATCAGGTCCTGGGCTCTTCTTGGTTGGAAGTGTTTTTTTATTATTTTTTCAATTTCATAGGTGGATACTGACCTACTCAGATGTTTAATTTTTTCTTCATTCAGTTTTGTGATTAACATATATTTAGAAACTCATCCATTTCTTTAAGATTTGTAAATTTACTAAAGTAGAAATGTTCAAAGTAACTTATTATCCTTTGGATTTCCTTGTTATCTGTTGTACTTTTACCTTTTCATTACTGATTATATTGATTTTGTTTTCTCTTTTTTGTGAGTGCAGTAAGGGGTTTATCAATTTTGTTTTTTCCAAAAAAACCTTTTTGTTTCATTTATTTTTTGTATTATTTTAGTTTCTATTTCATTAATTTCTGCTCTAAGTTTTTAAATTTCTTTCCTTCTGTTAGGTTTGGGGTTGGCTTTATTTTTCTAGGTCCCTGAGTTATGAGGTTAATTATTTATTTGGGCTTGCTCAGCTCTTCTTACATGTGCATTTATGAAAATAAATTTTTCTCTTAATCCTGCCTTCATTGGGTCCCAAAGGTTGCATTGTGATGTGCTGCCATTGTGTGTCTCTCTGAATATTTTAGTTTTTCCTTGATTTCTTCTGTAACACATTGTTTATTTAGAAGAGTGTTGTTCTCCATTGGTTTGAATTGTATCTTTTGTTTGTGCTGTAGCTGATTTCTAGTTTTATTCTACTATGATCTCACAGAGTACATGGTATTATATCAACTTTCTTGTATGTTTTTAAGCTTGTTTTGTGGCCTAGCATGTGATCTATTTTGAAGACTCTTTCATGGGAGGCTGAGAAAAATGTGTGTACTTTGGTTTTGTTGGATTAAAAATTCTGTATATGTTTGCTAGATCCATTTCTTCTATGATGTAGTTGAACTCTGCTATTTCTTTGTTGATTCTGTGTCTAGTTGACTGTCTTCTCGGGATACAGGGGTATTAAATTGGAGTTGGAGTTTATGTATTTATAAAGTCCAATAGCTTTTGTTTTATGTAGCTGGGTGCACCAGTGTTTGGGGCATAAATGTTTATAATCATCAGTTCCTCTTGCTGGACTGTTCCCATTACAAGAATGAAGTGACCTTCTTTGTCTTTTTTGACCAGTTTCCACTCAAAGTCCACTTTATCAGCAAAGAGTACTGCTACCCCTGCTTTTTTTTTTTTGTCCCCAGTTGAGTGGAATATAGAACTCCAGACTTTCATCTTGAGTCTGTGTTTATCTTCATGCTTGAAATGTGTCTCTTGCAAGCAACATAGGGTTGGATTGTATTTCTTAATCCAGTTAGCCAACCCATGTCTTTTAATTGGTGAGTTAAAGCCATTAGCATTTAGGGTCATAATATGTGTGTCTTAGGTCCTTTCCATTTTGGAACCCTGTGAACATTCAATTCTTTTGTTTACTTATTTTCTAGATGTTCTCTCTACTAAAAATAAACCTGCCACTGTGTTCTTTGCTGTGGTTGTTTCCTGTTTCCCAATCCAGCAGACCTTTGAGAATTCTTTGTAGTGATAATTTGGTTGTCATAAATTTCTCCAAGGTTTCTTTGTCATGGAAGGTTTTTATTTCATTGTCGATTTTCAATGGTATTTTTTGCCGGGTACAGGAGTCTTGGGCCACAATTACTATCGTATAAGGCTTTGAAGACTACACGCCAGTCTCTTCTGGCTCTAAGGATTTGTGCTGAGACTCTGCTGTTACCCTGATAGGTTTGCCTTGATATGTCATTTGCTTTTTTTTTTTTTTGACAAGTTTTAGAATTCTCTCTCTCTCTCTCTCTTTTTTTTTTTTGTATTTCAGTGAGTTTTATTATACCACGTCTGGGGAAGCTTCTCTTTTGATCCTATGTAGTGTGTGTACAGCATGCCTTTGTAACTTGCATGTCCACTTCATTTTCTACAGATGAGGACTTTTCTCTTATTACTTCAGTGAATAATTTCTCAGTTTTTTAGTATGGATTTCCATTTTTTCTTGTATTCCTGCTATTCTGAGATTAAGTTTCTTTGAGTCTTGTATAATCTCTACCATTCCATTTCCTTGTTGAATTATTCCATGGTTGTTAACCATGGGGCATTATTACATTCTTGTACTTCACATCTGAAATTCTCTCCTTTTGTGTTATTCTGTTCCCTAGACTTTCCATGAAGGTTTTCATCTTTTCATGCTTTTCTTTTATCATTTCATATTTTTTGGAATTCTTTAGTGTACTTGTCACTCACTTCCTGTATTGACTTCTGTAGTTCTGCTAGTTTTACATTTACTTCTTCCTTAAGTTCTTTGGTTAAATCTTGTTGGAGTTCTTCAAGTATTTTGCATAAATTGTTGTCAGAGTCTGTCTTGTATTCTTTAAGCATTTTGTGTAGTTTGAGCCAGTCTTGTATTCTTCTAGTAGATTAACCATTTTTGTTTCAAAGTTAAGGAATTTTGGATCTTCCTCTGGTTCTGAGTCTCCCCTGGTGGGCTGGGGGGTTACTGCAACATCTTGCCCTGGTGTTTTCTCATCTTGCTGATGAGTTGTCCTTTGGCTTGCTGTGGTTAGGTTACCCTTTGAGCAAACTCTAGGTTTTGGTAGTGGAGAGTGTTGTTCTATGGTTGTGTAATAAATATGCTGTGTTACTGAGGTGGGTTCCTTGTTACAGAACAACTAGTTTGTTCTTTCTCGCTTGGTAATTGCTACTACGTTTGCTTTGGAGAGGTTTTTCTGCTATTAAAGCTGCCATTGTTAGCACTATCAAACCTTTTGACAGGTTATGTGGGGGAGTGGATGCTTCTGGGTGCTTTTGCTGATAGATGTCAATTAGGCCCACCTGTGTGGGCTCTGAGACGCAGACATAGGTCTAGGCACAGCTACATGGATGCCTCTGGCATGCAGCAGAGATGGGTGCCAAGCAGGCCCTGTTGCACTGCCTCTGAAGGTACAGGTAAGGGCCTGGACACAGCTACCTGGGTGTCCCTCATGCGCAGTAGTGAGGGGTAGGGTAGACCCAACTGCATGAGCTCTGGAGTGTGGGTGGGAGGACTGGGTGTGGCTACCTAAGTGCTTCTGGCACACCGCGATGATTGGTGCCCAGTGGGCCCAGTCACGTGGGCTCTGAGGTGCAGGTGGGGGTCCGAACATGGCTACCTGGATGCCTCTTGCCCAGTTGTGTGGGCTCCAAGGTGTAGGCAGAAATTTGGGTACGGCTACCTGGGTGCCTCTGGCATCCACCCCCTGAATCTGGAAGCCCATGGGACTGTGCCTTCTTGTGCCCTTTCTCTGTTGCACAATGGAGGCATCCAGGTAATTGCCAGCACTCCTCTGCCTGTATCTGGGAGCCTGAAGGACTGGGCCTTCTCATGCCGCATCCTTATTGAGCATCAGAAACATCCTAGTAGTTGCCAGCACCCCACCATCTGCATTTAGGAGCCTGTGGGACTGGTCCTTCTCACGCCCAGACCCAATTGCCAAGAAAGCCCAGTCATAAGCTCCAAAGGTATAAATAGGCAGGGGTCTGGGCTCAGCTACTTATATGCCTCCCTGTGCAGCAGCAATGGATGGAAGGTAAGCCCAGCCATGGAGACTCTGAGGTCTAAGAGGAGGAACTGCCAGCATGCAATATGTAACCCAGGCTGGCCTTGAACTCATGAGAATCCTCCTGCCTCAGGCTACTGAGTGCTGGGATTACAGGGATGCATCAACATGCCCAACTTATGTGATGTTAAGGAATTGAATTTAAGGCCTTGCTCTTGCTAGGTAAGCACTTTAACTGCTGGGCAGCAGCACCCCCTAGTTCGTTAGAAATTTTTAAAAAAATGTCTATAGCCCTCCACAACTTGTTGCCGACCCTATCCATCCATGATCTATTAGTACTTTATAATACAGAAACACAGACTGTGATAGTCTCTACTTCTAATTTGATGCTCATAGATCTCTTTTCTTCTGTGCTTGAAATGAATGACCTTCTTACCTTCACGTAATGATCTAAGAAAAGAAAACCACCTTGCTTAAACAAAGGCTGGGAGGCATCTTCTTACTAATGTAGTCCCAGGCACCCTAACAGACATATAATATAGTCTTTGAGATTTTAGGTTGAACCTTGACTATCTCCTGTGGGCATAGCTTTCTTTGCAGCTCTCTAAAGTGATGACCGCTGGCTTTCACAGTGTTGGGGCACTGAACCTAGAGACAGGATTGGTATCCTGCTGCTCCTCATTTCCTCTTCCTGGCATTCTCCCTTTTATCTCCATAAAAAAAACCCAGGGGTAAAAATCATGTCATCACATTGTATCAGCCTTTATCCCTCCTTGCTAAAGTTAACCCTACACACTTTGGGACACTCCTCTCAACTCTTGAAGTAATTTTACTCCTCCAGAATAGATGCTCTCTTTATCATAATTTCTGTTAGGAGTAATTCTTACGTCCTCATAGATGACATCTTCAACATCTTCACTTCTAGACCATCTTCTAGAGAATGCCACACACAAAGGCTGAGTAGTCTCTTTACACTCAGGATCACTAACCTTGGCTCTTGACACTGCTGGAAATCAGACATTTCTTACTCTATTCTTTCTCCTATCTGCTTAAGACACAAGTCAATCACTTCACTATTCATTTCAGTGAGAAAATAGAAGTAACCAGAAAAAAACTTCAATAGTCTCCATTTTCACATTACCTATTATTATTTGAGCCACATTCCTCATGTCTCTCTTGTCCTACCATGGAAGAATTGTCTAGGCTCCTGACGAGGACCAACCATCTGCTTATTTACTAGATCCCACAGAATGGCACTGTGACAGCCATTTCTGCTTCTCCTGCATTATCAAATTTTTTATCAAGTCACTTCTATTAACAAATAGCAACATCACTGTATTCTTTCTCAAATGAAATTCTTTACATTTCTACTCATCTTTTTTATTTCATTCTTGCTTCTTTCTTTCTCATTTAAGATGCTGGGAACTAACTCCAGGACCTCACACAGTCAGAGTTACATCTCTAGCCCTTACTCTGCTCTTTTTACCAAAACTCTGATGATCATTATTTCTTTCTTTCTGTCTATCCCCTCCCCACTCCCTCTTTCACCTGCCTGTCTGATTCCCCCCTCCCCTCACCTTGAGTCCAGGCCAAAGGATCACCCCTATCCCTTAAAGTGCTCCAGGACAGCATACTTTCTAGTATTTTCCCTTTCCTATTTGCTTTTTCTCCATTTCCCTTAAACTCTAAGAGCTGAAGTACTTCAGTCTTTTCTGTTTATGCTCATTCCCTAGGTGACCTCATTCAGATCTACAGCTCTAAAATTTTTATATGCTCAAAGTTCAACATTTATAATTCCTGCCCTTACTTCTTCCTTGAAATCAAAAAGATGTGCAAAATATATTTCCATTCATCTAAGAATCCGATAAATGGAAGTCCTAGGATAAAATGGTTTTTTTTTGGGGGGGGGGGAGATGGGGTTTCTAGATGACATGGGCTAGAAAGATTGGAGGTGGTACCTACAGAACAGGAAGAAGCAACTGAAATCATGGAGACAAGATCTAAAGAACAGGTCTAGGATATGAATGTCTGAGGTAGAATGAAAAAGCAGCTCACTGGAAGACTGGAGTTTAAGGCCTAAAAACTGGAAAGATCAGTGATGAGTGTACTAAACTAAACCATCAAAAATAATACAGTAGAATGAAGTAGAAATGAAGAGAGTAGTATGAGCCAAGAGCTAAAATTTTTAAAAGGTAACATGTGGACATTTTTAGAGCTGCAATGATAGATACCAACTGATAAAAATTTAATGGTATAAGAATCAATGCTTAGGGCAATTAGGAAAAGAGAGAGGACAGTGAAAATATAAAGAAGACAGTAACTTACTAGACTCAACAATAGTAGTGTAGGAGTGAAAAGAGCTAATACTTGAGCTGGCTGCAGAAAATCAGTGTTTACCCTTATTTTACTCATTACTAATGTTGTACCAGAACAGGAAGAAGGAAGAAATGTTCAGAGAACAGATCAGAATATAGGAGATTTGCTGATAATGGACTATGTATACATAAAAGGTCTAATGGTAGGGTTCAATTGGCAGAGAGGAATGAGATAGAGCAGAGAATGTTTAGAGGTTTATATCAATTAAGACTTTAGGAGTTGAGGGGAACCTGAGCATTCCTGTGGTGACTGACCCAAATAGGAATAAGAAATGATGAAGTTAGTTCAAGAGGATTCAAGGCTGAAAGAAGGGAGGAGAATGCAAGTGTTGGGGAGTAGAGAGGCATCGATTACTAGGTGTCAAGGAAGTAGTCATTATACAATCTGCCACCTGCTTTTTGGATTGTACAATCTGTACCTTGGGTCTACAGCATTCTCATACATCCAAGCTGAATGTTGAGCTATGATTTGGCCACAGATTCTTCTTCCTTATTAGAGAAAACTTTCCCCATTCTGAGTATGCAGGGAACTTCCTTGTACCTCTTAAGTATGTGTCAGTATGGTACCTCCAACACATACACCCACAAGGAAGACACAAGGATCTTTGCCTATAGCGGAGTGAGTGGTGTACCACCCTACATGAGCTACCAGTGGAATCCAATAAACCAAGGGAAACTGATGCTGTCCACAGATACCATTCTTAACGTGTCTCATTTCCTTTTTCTGGGCAAAGTGATGTTCCAATCAGTGCCTTATATGTTGACTCCTCCTTGGTAACGTGAAAACCCAGAGTCAATGGGCTGAGGTATATGGACTTTTACTGACGGCTGGCATTGGTGTACTCTTTGCCGTTTTTCACACAATGGGGGTCTTCACCAAGGACAGGTAACTGGATATCCTGCCTGACAATGGGTCTTGTGCTTCAACTAGACTGACGGAGTCTGAAGGCTTTAAAAAAAGGCAAACCCTTAGTCCTGGAATATTAACTTAAAATTAGTTGGATGATATGTAACAAATACTAAAATATGCATGCTTTCATGCTCTCTGATCTACTGATCTTCTTTTTATCTTTTTCCTTCGGTGCTGGGGATTGAACTGAAGGCTGCTGAGTTCCATTCCCAGACCTTTTAAATTTTTATTTCTGAGAAAGGGTGTCTCAAAGTTGTCCAGGCTGGTACTGAACTTGCAATCCTCCTGACTCAGCCACCCTACTAGCTAGAATTACGCATGTGTACCATTGATTCTAGTCTATTCTAAAACTCAGCTATTCCATCCCAACATATAAATCCTATAAAAAGTTTTTGTATATAGATTTAATGATCACTTTAATGCAACTCAGCTCAAATTCATAATTCAATACCTACTCTGCAAAAAAGGAGGAATTCCTTTAGGTGCTTATCATTTATAATAAGAATTATGTTAATCTTTTCTTTAAAGCGCTAGACAGACACTGTAAAATAAAGAGGCTTCCAGTTCTAACTCCACAATATGTGATCTTCAGCAGTGTGGGAAGGAGAATATGTGATGGCACCCTGCCCTAACTACATGCTGACAACCTTGCAGCCCTGGTCCAACCTGCTGATCATCTTTCCACAGCTCTACCTCTCTGTGTGCTGAAGGCCTGCCCACACTACTGCCAACTCCCTCTGCTTGCCTGCTCCATGTCTTTTCCTAAAGGACTTGTCTTCTGCTTCCTTCTTTCTGCACAATTTGTTCCAGGCTTCCTGGAATAAATGGTCACAGTAGTATGCTCACCTTGCGTACAGGTCTGGTTTTGACTTGTCTGTCCTCCACAGGGCTACCTCCTGATTGCCCATTAACTGTGGACCTGCTCTGGCCTTGGCAAACAAGATAACATTCCTGCCACTCAGGGGGCAGCAACCACTTTTTTTGAGATAGGGTCTCACTCTGTAGTCCAGGCTAGTCCTGAGCTCACTATGTAGCCAGGGTAGCCTCAAACTCACAGAAATCCTTCTGCCTCAGCCTCCTCCTGAGTGCTGAGATTACAGGTGTGCATCAGCATGCCTGGCTTATATGGTGCTAGGGAATCGAACTCAGGACCTTTCATTTGTTATGCAAGTGCTCTGAACACTATGCTATTCCTTCAGCCCTCCATATTCCATATATCCAGTATACAGGAGGTCTGAACCTTAACCTAGAGCACACGTCTTCCAAATTTGTTTTTCCTTAGATACTCTCCTTTAGCTCTGTAGTGTCACCTACTCAAATCATTGTCTGGCTTCTACCCTCTGACTGGGCCCAGACTAGTAGCAATAAACATCAATGAGAAGATGAATACACATAGCATAGTACAGTTACACAACAGAATACTCACCAGTTCTTATGAGCTGGATCTGAAATGTCCCCAGAAACCCTCACAGAAAATTGATTCAATTATGGGGGTTAATCTACTGATTTCCTAGGTTAAGAGGTGGAGCACTGGGGCATGACTAGAAGGATATACTTCCCTTGTTAGTTCTGCCCTTCCCTGTCTCTGTTTCCTGTCCTGTTATGTTGTAAACAACTTTTCTTCAGCTAGACCCTCCCCCATGAATTACCACCAGGGCCAACTGCCCATGAATGAATTGGGACCTTCTGAAAGGTGAGCTAAAATAAACCTTTCCTCCATTAAGTTATGAGAGTCAGGTATTGTGCCCAACAACAAGAAAGTGACTAAGACACCAGCTAATAAAAAAAAAAATGACAGCCAGTTCCCAGTCAGGTATGTAAAGAGCTTAGCAGCTGCCACTCTGTCCAAAGAACAAGTAAAAAGCTGAATAATCTGAATAAACAAATCTTACACCTGCGAGGAAAGTGAGTCATCGGACAAAACACTACTCTTCAAACTAGAGAAATACAGAATTTACTGGTTCAGAAACTCAGAGGCAGAAATCTTCATGAAAACCAGTGGCAGAGTTGGAAAACCAGAACTGTAAGTGGTAAGTTGGTAGAGACAAAATGTGGACTATGTTGAAGGTTAAAAACTCTAGGGGATCCAAAGTGTTTGTGAGATCTATCCACAGATACTTTACTAGGTCCTGTTGAAAAGGGAAACATCTGGTTCTAGTTACCTATAGCTCTCTTATTCCACATAAGGTGGAAGAGTAAGGCTGAGAACAACTAGTTCATAATCCAGGGGGAATAGACCCACCAAAACACTGAATCTTAATCACAAGACTACAGAATACTTCCCCTCTATCCATACCATACCAATACATTCCTAATGGTTTACTTGTACTCATCAACTAAAAAAAAATACAAGGCATACTAAAAGGCAACAGTTTAAAGAGTTGGAAAAGGCATCAGAATCACAGTCTGATATGGTAGAAATGCTGAAATTACCACAAAATTTTTCAGGTTGGCCTCAAACTTGCAATCTTCCCCCCTTAGCCTCTAAAGTAGTTGGGCTTATAGATGTGTACAACCATAAGTAGTGTTATGGTTTGGATCTGGAATGTACCCCTGTTGTGGTTAGGATCTGGAGTGTCCCCCAAAAGTCTCATCTATTTTAATGTAGTGGATTGTCTATGGAACCATGTGATGTTGGTGGACTGGGGTCTAGTCTGGAGGGGTGGATTACAGTTGAGTTAAGACTAAAGGCCTGTGAGTTAGGATTAACGGCGTGTAGTGGTTACACCTGGATGCAGGAGGGACTAATTACTGGGCGGAGACCTGAAAGGATACATAAGCTGCACCTGCCTTCCTGGAGGACTGGGACTAGTCTCAACTGGTCTCAGCTTGCCTTCCTGTTTGTGATGTCCTTAGAAGCTGCCTCCACTTCTGCCTCTGTCCTGTACTCTGATTGCTGTCGGCCGCCCCTGAATGGATTGTGACCATATGAAACTGTGAGCTAAAAGGTTTACTTTCCTAAATTTGTGGGTGTCAGATATTGAGTCACAGCAACTAAAAAGTAACTAAGACAACCCCCTAATACTCATGCATTTGGATGTTGTACAATATATATGGAACCATGTGCTGCTAAGAGGTAGATCCTGGTAGGAAGGGGTGGAACACTGGGGCTTTACCTGGAAGGGATGGACCGCTGGAACAAGAACTGAAGAATATATGCTAACCTCACCCTTTGTTGTGCATGTCACTTCCTGTCTTCCATGCTATGATCAGCTTTCCTCCAGCTAGCCCTCCGTCATATGTTTCCACCATTGCCAACCACTCATGAACGGACTGACACCTGAAAATGTGAGCTAAAATAAATCTTTTCTCATGTAACTGGTGGATGTCAGATATTGTGTCCCGGCAATGAAAAAGTAACTAAGACAAATGGCTAAAATTTTTAAAATTAAGATTAAATCAAGGGAGCATGTTCAGTGGTTACAGTGCTAGCCTGCTTCGATTCCTGGGCACCACAGAAATTGGGCATGGTGCTGCACACCTGTAATCCCAGCACTCAGGAGGGCAGGTGAGGAGGATTGCCCTGTGGTCAAGCACAGTCTACCTAGTGAGTTCAGGGCCAACCTGGACTACAGAATGAGACTGTATCTCAAATAAATAAAATAAACCAAAAAAAGATTAAGTGAAACCACGTGGTGTAGTCCTGTAATCCTAGCACTCTAATAAAAATAAAAGATATGACTAACATACCAAGAATCACATAAGAAAAGTGAGATAGCATACAAGAACATAAGGAGCCAGTTGAAAATTCTAAAAATCAAAAGGAAATTTTAAAGAAAGAATAACAAAATGCTAAAGGTAAAAACACTGTTATTATAACAGAACTGGAATTAATGACTTTGATGGGCTTATCAGTAGAATAAAAATATTTTTTTCATTCTGTCTGTCACATATTCCTTCTTGAGATAGGGTCCCCCTTTGCAGTCAATCCAGGATAGTCTCAAATTTGTGATCCTATGCGTCAGCCTAACACATGCTAAAATTACAGGCAAGTGCTACCAAGCCCAGCCATAAAAGTTAATTAAAACTGGACATGGGAGACAAGATGGTGGCCAAGTAACAGAACTGCTTACTGGCTATGTGCAGGTTCATTCAAAAAGATGAGATATAGTTAACAACTGCCTGCTCAACTTAGCCAGCACAGGAAGAGCGCTCCAGGAGTTACAAAAAGGCCAAAAGGTTGGACACCTCATAGGTGTGTCAGAAGCTGAAGAAAATGGCAACCTGGGAAGACACCCCAGGCTGCCTGGGAAGGACAGTGAGCTGCCAGCATCTTTACACTGAGAGAGCCAAAAGCCACATGGGATGCATGGGAATTATAGCTGCTGGCAGCCTCAGTCTGAGGTAAGACTGGATCTGGAAGATGTGGGAATTGACAGCAACTGGCAGACCCAGCTTCCAGAAACAAGACTGCAGGTAGTGCAAACTGTAAATGCATTATGAGCTTTCCCCTGAAAAGGCCTGCTGGAGCTTAGACCATCTAGGGTGAAGCAATGCTCTGCAGCCATACTAGGCAGTGACACAGGCAGGCATCATTTTGAAGAGAGACTGAGCCTGAGCTATTTAGGATAAAATAAGCCACAGATGGGCCACATATCAGGGATCTGGGGGATACTCAATCAGTGCCTATGAAAAAACTGGCATAAGAGTCAGTTGGCAAAAAGGAGAAGGTTTGCCAATATCCCGAATAACTCGGGTGGTAGTAGATCACTTCAGAGGGTGGAGAGGCCAGTCCTGAGGAGGGAGGGAAGCTAGGACAGACTGAAGAGCTTTGTTGCGGGTGGAGTGTGAACGAATCACCTTAGAAGTCAAGTCATTAGACTTAGACTTAGAATCCCCCTCAATGCTTATGAGCACAGAACTCAGGATTTTTCAGCTGCCCCCATACCATATACACATTGAAAGAAAAATCTCAGCTAACCCATTAAAGTGAATTCCCTCAGCAATACAAGCATGGGAAAACAAGGCAATAGGACACACAGAGAAGGACCTGAGACCCTAGAAGCAAATGCCATGGCCCTGAAATAGTGGAACTCATAGGAAAAAGTCAAAAATCAAACAGACCAGTTCGTTTCTGTGACTAGTCAGTTCAAACAAGATATTCTGAAAGAAATGCAAGTAATAATCAGTGGGCTTAAAGAGAAATTTACTAAATAAATTGTTTTAATGAATACAAAGCTTACTGAGCGTACAGAAGACAGAAAAGGTTGGCTGAGATAAGTAAGACAAAGTAAGAAGAAACATTTTGATAAAGAGGTAGAAAATCTGAAAAGAAATTAGCTGAAGTTCGGGATATAAAAAATTAATTTGACAGCAGAGGAAGTTATCTTGTTTGTAGAAAAGAGAAATTAATAGTCAAATTCAAGAAGCTTATAGAACACCAAATAACTGAGCAGAAAAGAAACTCATCCCAACATATCATAATCAAAATCCCAGACACTCAACACAAAGAGATAATATTGAAAGCAGTAAGAGAAAAACAGAAGTTATTTTACCAAGGCAAGCACATTCAAATTACTGCAAATTTCTTAATGCATACCTTAAAGGCCAGGAGAACCTGGAGAAAAATCTTTCAAGCTTTAAAAGAGAGCAAATATCAACCGAGGTTATTGTATCCAGTAAAATTACCCCTTATAATTGAAGGAAAAGTAAAAATTTTCGATGACCTAGAAACCCTGAAGAAATGTGAAACCACTAGCCCAGCATTGAAGAAAATATTCGAAAGAATCTTAGGGAGACAGTAAAGCAGCACCAAAGAACACAGAAGAAAGGAAATATCAAAAACAAAAGTGTAAAAAAAGTTAAGAGCAGGGCTGGAGGAATGGCTCAGCGGTTCGATTCCCCAGCACCACATAAGCTGGACGTGGTGGTGCACGCCTGTAATCCCAGCACTCGGGAGGCTGAGACAGGAGGATTGCTGTGAGTCCAAGGCCAGCCTGGGGTCCGAAGTGAGTTCAGGACAAGCCTGGACTACAGAGTGAGACCCTGTATCTCCCCCACCCCCCCAAAAAAAGTAAGTGCAAAAATTAATACTTGAAGAACAAGACAATAACAGGACTCAGTAAAAATCTTTACTTTCAATGCTAATGGTCTGAATTCACCAATCAAAAGACACAGACTGGCGAAGTGGTTCAAAAAATAAAACCCAACCATTTGTTGTCTACAACACCCATAAAGAATAACACAGACTGAAGGCAAAAGACTAGAACCTAGTACTCCATGCTACTGGTGCTTAGGAAGAAAAAAAGTAGCTACACTATTTTCAAGCACTGCAGAAGCCAAACCACACCAAATCAGAAGAGCAAAGATGGACAATATATAATCGGTAAGAGGAACAATCCAATAGGAAGAGCTCACAATTATAAACATATATGAATGTACTGTAGGTGAACACAATTACATTAAAAAATCCTACAAAACACGAAGGGGCAAATAAACCCAAATATAATCATATCAGGGACTTTGATACCCTACTTCCGCAAGCAGACAGGTCAACCAGACAAAAAAATTAACAACAACAACAAAAAATCAGAGCTAAATTACACCACGGAACGAATAGACTTAACAGATATCTATAGAGTGTTCTACCCAAAATCAAAAGAATACACTTTCTTCTCAGTGACACATGAGACTTTTTCCAAAATAAACCATATCCTTGGACATAAGACATGCTTAAATAAATACAAATGAATTGCAATCATTTCCTGAATACTTTCAGATCATAGTGGAATTAAACTAGAAATCAACAGCAAAAGAAATTACAGAAATGATAGAAATACATACAGATTAAATAACATATTATTGATCAAACAATAAATCTCAGAAGAAACTAAGGAAAATAACCTAACATCAAATAACAATAGAAGCAAATTATACCAGAATCTGTTGGACACAATGAAATCAGTACTAAGAGAGAAATTTATAGCTATCAATGCACATAGGGAAAAAGCACAACAATCTCAATAATCTCATGATGCAGGTCAAAGTCCTAGAGAAACAAGAAGAAGCCAAAACCAAAGGCAGTTAAGGAAAGAAATTAAAGAATCAGAGTGAAGATCAACAAAACAGAAATTTTAAAAAATACAAAACATCAATCAATCAAAGAGCTGGTTCTTCAAAAGGATAAATAAGACTGACTAACGCCCAGCCAAATTCACCAAAAGAAGAAAAACTTCACGTCAATGCAATTAGACATAAAAAGGTTAAACCATAAGACACTGTTGAAATAGGAGGATTCAGAGATTTTGAAAACCTATATTTCAATACATTCAAGAACTCAGGAGAAACAGATATATTCCCTAACATACATTACATGTCAAAACTGAACCAAGAAGATATAAAAGCCTTGAATACACCAATAACCAAAAATAAAACTGAGGCTAAAGGGTCTATCAACAAAGAAAAGTTCATGACCTGATGGATTCACTGGAGAATTTTATCAGAACTTTTGGGAAGAATTAATGTTGATGTTCCTAAACTCTTCCATGAAACTGAAAGAGAGGGAACACTGTGCAACTTCTTTCTGGAAGCAAATATCATATGCATTTCCAAACTCAGTAAAGATCCAACAAAAAAAGAAAACTACTGATCATATTCCTTAATGAATATGCAGGCAAAAATCCTTAACAAGACACATGCTAACAGAATGCAACGAATTATTAAAAAGATCATACTAGGGCTGGAGGAATAGCACAGCAATTAAAAATATCATACACCATAACCAAGTTGGCTTCACCCAGGGATGCAAGGCTGGTTCAACATATGCAAATCAATTAATGTAATACAGCACATTGACAAAAGGAAGGAGCAAAACCATATGATCTCTCAACAGATGCAGAAATAGCCTGTGACAAAATACAACATCCCTTCCTAACCAACACTCTGAAGAAAGCAGGTACAGAAGGATCTTACTTCAAGGCAATAAAAGCAACTTTTGACAATCCTTTAGCCAACACCATCCTAAATGGAAAAAACTGAGTAAGACATTCTCACCACTTCAATTCAACATACCTTCAAACCTCAGCCACAGCAATCAGACAAGAGAACTGGTTAAAGGGAATACGCACAGGAAATGAAGAAGTCTAACAGTCCTAATTAGTGAAAGACATGATCCATTATGCAGAAGATCCCAAAAACTACACCAGAAGACTCTTAAACCTAATAAACAATTTCAGCCAAGTTGCAAGATATAAAATCAATACACAAAAATCAACAGCATTCCTCTACAGTAACAATGAAAACAAGAGATCAGAAAAATCCCTTTCACAGTTGCTTAAAAGAAAAGTAAATATCTAGTAATTAACATAACTAAGCAAATGAAGAACCTCTATACTGAAAACTAGTATTCTGAAAAAAGAAATTGAGCAGAATTTTAGAAAATGGAAATACATCCCTGTTTTTTGATAGGCAGAACCAACATTGTCAAAATGGCCACACTACCTAAAGTGATACACACATTCAATGCAATCCCGATCCAAATATCAACATTTTTCACAGAACTAGAAATAATGATTCAAAAATTCACATGGAACGAGAAAAGACCAAGAATAGCCAAAACAATACTAAGCCACACAACAATGACAGGAAGCACCATAATAACAGATATCAAATTATATTACAAAGCAACAGTGATAAAAACTACATGGTATTGGCACAAAAACAGACAGGTGGTTCAACCAAACAGAACTGAGGATACAGGGACATCCTCAACTACAGTCAGCCATCTAACCATCATCAAAGGGGCCAAAAACTGCCCTGGAATAAAGACAGCCTCTTTAACAAATGGTGCTGGGAAACTTGGCTAACCAAACACAGAAGAATGAAACTCGATCCACATCTTTCACCATGCACTAAATCAAATCAAAATGGATCAAAGACTCAGACATTAAAATGGAAACACTGAAATTGTTCAAAGAAAAAAATAAAATCCTTGAAGACACAGGTATAGGCAAGGACTTTCTCAATAAAATACTCAAAGCATGTGAGATAACACCAGTTATCAACAAATGGGATTGTATCAAATTAAAAAGCTTCTGCAAAGCAAAGGAAACAAACACACTAAGAGGGCACCGATGAAATGGGAAAAAAACTGCCAGTTACTCCTCAGACAGAGGACTATTATCAAGGATATACAAAGAATTGAAAGAAATTCAGCTCTTCAAAATAAAAGACCCAATAAAAAAAAATGGATCTGAAATGAATAGACAGTTCTCAGAAGTCTGAATTATCAGTAAATACATGAAAAAATGTTCAGCATGTTTAGCCATCACAGAAATGCATATCAAAACAACACTGAGCTTCCATCTAAATCCAGTAAGAATGGTTGGTATTAAGAACTCAAAAATCAACAAATGCTGGCAAGGTTGTGGGGGAAAAGCAACCTTTCTATAGTGCTGGTGAGACTATAAACTACTATAACCACTAAGGTAAGCACTATGAAGATACATTTAAAAATTGGAAATAGATATCCTATTTAACTCAGCTATACCTCTAACTCTGGATATCTTCCTAGAGTTAAAGTCATCATACAACCATGATACATGCAAATCCATGCTTATAGCAGCACAATCTATAATAGTCAAATCTTGACAAAAGCCAGTATGTCCAAGAACAGAAGAGTGGATAAAGAAGATGTGGTATATAGTCACATGGAGTGCAACTCTACTCTACAGACAAATCTGAGTCATTTTTAGAAAAATGGATGTACCGTGAGACCAATATTTTCAGTGAGATGAATCAGATACAGAAGGTTAAATACTGCATGGCTTCTCTAATATGAGAAAACCAAATCATAAAAAAAAGTAAAAGAGAAATGGAAGAAAGTAAGAAGACAAACTTTGTGAACAGGCAAAGGGGACACTGGGGGGATTGGGAGAGTGGGAAGGGGAAAGGGATATGACATATAAATAAAAAAAGAATAAAAATAATAGTCAAGTTACAAAAATACTGAAAGTTCCTTTAAATTTTTTTTTTTAAATTAGAGCTGGGTATGGTTGGACATGTTCATAATCTCATTATTAAGGCGGTTGAGGCAGGAGATATGCCAGATACTGAGGACAGCCTGGTGTACATAATGAATTCAGGACCAGGCTAAACTACAGACTTATCTCCTCTGCCAAAAAAAGTAAAATAAAAGACCAAAAAGCAAAAACACAAATGAGAGGCCACATGTTGAGCATGCCTATGCAAGCAAATGAATAAACAAGATTATGGGCTTTAATTCTAATATGTGAAATCAAAGGAAAGGGTAGATACACTAAGAGTCACAACCAGATTAAACACATTCTCCTACAGAAAGAAAGTATACACATGAACTCTGTATGTCAGCCAGTAAAGTGATGTGATAATGCAACGTACTGCACAAAGTGATAAGTAGGAAAGACGTCAAGGATCTGTGACACTCACTGACTCTTTCTTAACCTGTAACACTTACCTGTGTGACCATGGAGGGGCGAATGTGGCCGTGGTAGGGTAGGTGATGTGCTAGAGGTCACAATCAGGCTCTTGCGGTTACTTGTCCTGCAACTTCAATGAAAACAAGATGTCAGTTATACCAAGACTACATCATGAACCTAGAGACCTTAAGTAGACATGAAGGAACACAAAAATGATACAGTTAAGTGGGCTGAGCAGTATACTAATTTAACTAAACAGGGTTAGCAATTACTGTTTGTACCAATTACACCGCATAACTTAGTGTTTTCCACCTTGAAATAATTTTTGTTGCTGTCTTAAAACTTCTGTCTGATGTTACTTACCATTGCACTTTTCCAGAGCTTAGGTTTGCTCCCTGAACAGACATAAAAAATTCTGTAAGAGCTGCAGTCATATATATATATATGCTTTGCTTTTGAGATAAGGTTTCACTATACTGTCTAGGCTGGTCTTGAACTTGTAATCTTAAATCTCCCAAGTAGCTGTAAGTACAGGTGTGTACCATTGTACCCACCTATGATCATTGCAAATTTTATTTATGAACACAAGTCAAAATATTTTCTTATATATCAGTGGTAGAGTACTTATCAGCATGAGCAAAGTCCTAGGTTTCATCTCTAGCACCAAAAAATAAAAACCAACTAATCAACCAAACAAGAACTCCCAAGCATCTTATCTTAATAAAGGTATTATTTTTATGAAAGTAATATTTTAAAAGCTGCTTAATCACATAATAAGCAATAGTTTTATTTCATCATAAGTTTCAGAAAAGGTCTGAGTTTCTTCTATAAAACCACCTGTTACATGTTAATGACTGAAGCCTTTTTCTATGGTTGGAGAAAACCAGATCATGAAGAAAAGCTATTTCAATATCTGTAACTGAAAAGTTTGTATCAATTTATTTAACGCCAGATATGGTTGCACATATTCATAATCCCAGCACTCTGGGAGACTGAAGCAGAAAGAGTACCAGTTTGAGCCTAGCCTGGGAAATGTAATGATTTAGGAAGAATTCGTTTCAAAATAAAAAAATAAACAGCAGCTTTGTACCTCAGTGCAAAGGACCTGACCTTCAATCTCTAGGAGCACAGGGGAGGGATAAAAAAGAAAAAGAAAAAGGAAAAAAAAACCAGCTTATTTTTAGAAAATATTAGATAAGCCTTGCAATTTATATTCATTGAAATATTTATTTATTGGACACTTTCTATGCATGAAGTATTGTTCTAGGCACCAAAAAACTGGTGAAGAATAAATAAAAGCACCTGTCTTCATCAAGGAAATAAATGGTGTTAAGAGAAAAGAAAGAAAGTACAGAGAAAACAGACTGAAAGAATGGGGATGAGGAGAGAGAAAGGAAATAAGAGAATGAAATGGGAGTGAAGCTGTAGCATAAGGGAAGTCTTGGCTAAGGTGGCATTTGATTAGAAATCAATTGAATGTTATTAAAGTTCCTCAGATCAAGAAGATCTGAGAGATAAAACTGGGCCTGGTAATCCCTCCAGTCCCTGGAATGAAATCCTTCAAGCTTAAAAAAAAAAAAGCAAATATCAGCCTGGGGACATAGTTCAATGGTTAAAGAACTTGCCCACCAAGTGCAAAACCCCGAGTTCAATTTCTCACTATCATATAAACTAGGCATGCTAGTGCATGCCTATAATCCCAGCAGGAGGACTGCTATGAGTTTGATGCCAGACTGGGCTGAGCAGTGAGTTCAGGACCAGTCTAGAATATAGAACGAGACTCTGTCTCAAAAAAAGCAAATGTCAACCCAGCTTGTTGTATCTAGCAAAATTATCCCTAAATATTGAAGAAGTAAAAATATTTCACAACAAAGAAACCCTACAGAAATTTGTGACCACTAGCCTAGCACTGCAGAAAATACTTGCAGGAATCTTAGAGAGAAAGAGATGAGCAGCACCAAAGACACATCAGAAAGAAAACACCAAAAGGTAAACTACAACAAAAAGAGAAAGCAAAGAACCAACACTAAAAGAACTGTACAATGACAGGATTGTGTAAAAATCTTACAATAATTACTCTCAATGCTAATGGCATTAACTCACCAATCAAAAGACACAAACTGGCAGAGTGATCAAAAAAACAAAACACAACCATTTGTTGTCTGCAAGACACTTCATTCACAAAGAAACACACTGACTGATGGTAAAAGGATGGAAACTAACATCCCATGCTACTGGAGCCAAGAAAAAAGCAAGAGTAGCTATACTTTTCTTAGACATTGGAGACTTCAAATCAAAATAGTTCAGAAGAGACTTCCAGTCAAGCTGGCAGCTGAGTAACAGAACTGCACAATATCTCGTCGTGGACCCACTTAGAAGTTGAGCATATAGTCAAAAACTACCTGTTCAATGTAGCTAGGACAGGGAGGAGCACCACAATTGAAAGGAGGCAGTGGAAGGTCAGAAACTCCCAAAACACATCAGAAGTGGAGGTAAAGAGTAGTCCGGGAAGAAGACTCAAGCCCACTGTGAACAGCTGAAAGCTGCATTCATCCGCAGAGACAAAAGTCTGCCCGGAACCTCTGACCTAAGTAAGCACAGATCCAGCAGAAATGTGAACTGGCAGCAACTGGTCGCCCCAGTTTCCATAAACAAGCCTGTGAGTAGTGAATACTACAAAAGTAACACCAGCTCCCCCTAGAAAAGGCCTCCTGGAACCTTGATCAGACAGAAACAGTGCTCAGGAGCAATAACAGGCAGTGGTGTAAGCAGAAGCTATTTAGAGGGGGGAAAAAGTCCGAGAGTGAACTGTTTAGAGTAAAAGAAAGCTCAGAAGAGCACATCAGGGCTTTTTGGGTCACTCTTAAGCAGTGTCTAGGAAGAAACTGGCACAAGAGACAGCTGCAGAGTGGAGAAAAAGGCTGTGATATCCCAAACAACTTGGGCATAGTGGGATCACCTCTGATGGTAGGGAGATCCACTGTTGTGGGAGGGAAGCAAGGACAGGTGGGAGAGCTTTGCTGAGGGGGCTGGGGGTGAACAAGACACCTCAGAGGTCATCAGGCTG
The DNA here is from genome assembly GCA_004027205.1 of Ctenodactylus gundi. Taxonomy (NCBI): domain Eukaryota; kingdom Metazoa; phylum Chordata; class Mammalia; order Rodentia; family Ctenodactylidae; genus Ctenodactylus; species Ctenodactylus gundi. The sequence goes on from PVKB01002152.1 coordinate 154,479, forward strand.
TTAGGTTCTCCCTCACTGCCTATTCTCAATACAGAACTCAGAGGAATTTCAGCTCTCCTTCAACACACACACCTTCACAGCCCTTCAAAGAAACCTCTCAGCTACACCTTTAAAGTGAAGTCTCTCAACAGAAACATGGGAAGAAGACAAGACAACAGGACATCCAAAGAAATGCCTGAGATCCCAGAAAGTAATGTCATTGGCCCTGAAATAGTGGACTGATAAGGGAAGGAAGTCAGAAAGCAAATAAACGTGTCAAACAACCAGTTCAAATAAGATACCCTTGAAGAAATACAAGCAATGATCAGCAGGTTTAAAGAGGAACTTACTAAATCAATAGTGGTCCTCATAGATACAAAGCTTATTGAGCATATAAAAGCCACAAAAACAAAGTTGGCTGAGGTAAGTAAGGAAATGCAAGATATGAAGGAATACTGTGACAGAGAAGTAGAAATTCTGAAAAGAAATCTAGCTGAAATTTAGGATATGAAAAATACATTTGATAGCAGGGGAAGCCGACTCAAACATTACGAGGACAGAATTTCAGACCTTGAAGAAAAGGCTGAGGAAACAAATACCATAATTAGGCACAACTCCAAAATTAGAAATGAGCTAAGTAGCTGGATACAACAGCTGATAGATGATTCAACGAGAAAGAATCTCAGAATTGTGGCTGTGGGAGAAAGAGCAGAAGACAGCACAAAAGGTTTAAAGAATTTATTCACTGAAATCATAAGAAAATTTCCCAAATCTAAGAAATGAAATTAATTTTCAGATACAAAAATTTATAGAACACCAAATAATCTTAACCAGCAATGAGACTCAAGACATATCATAATCGAAAACTCAGAAATAAAACAGAAGGAGAGAATATTAAAAGCAACAAGAGAAAAGCAGACATTATTCTATCAAGGCAAACCCATTCAAATTACTGTAGATTTCTCAAAGCAAACTTTAAAGGCCAGGAGAGGCTGGAGCAAGAACTTTCAAACTTTAAAAGACAGCAAGTGTCAACCCAGGTTGTTATATCCAGCAATATTACCCCTTAAAATTGAAGGAGAAGTAAAAATTTTCATGACCAAGAATCCCTAAAGAAATATGCAACCACTGGCCCAGTATTGTAGAAAATACCTGAAGGAATCTTGGAGACAGAGAGACAAAGAGCACCACACCCACACCCACACCCACACCCACACCCACACCCACACCCACACCCACACACGGAGGAAAGAAAGTAAATAGCTAAGAGAAAGTGTAACCAAAAAAATATATATATATATAAGATTGCTTATTTGAACTAATTGATTTCAATCAGTAGGTTGATATCCTACTAAGAGAGTTCCAGCTTTCTCCTAAAATCTATGAAACATCCTCCCTTAATTATTATTTTAATAGTATATTAGTTTGCAAAGTATAATTTTTTAAACATGGAGAATTGGTATAAAATCTTTAAAAACATCTATGCATGAATTTATGGATGGACAGGTAGATAACATGGTAAATCAAATATGGCAAAATGTTAGTAGTAAAAGGTGAGCAAAGAATTTGTGAAAATTTAAAAAATTCTGAAATAATTAAGTATGCCTTTATATCTACTGATTTACATGGAATGCAATTTTATCACACAGAATTAAGTTCTTTTAATGTAGCAATTCAATGCAGACTTAAGTTCACTTAATGTAGCAATTCATTCATTCAGACTTTGATGTCTTTCCTAAGAACACTGATTGATAAAATGATAACCTAAATGTCTTTGAATGTACATTTACCTTTTAGTACTTAGCTAAGGAATTTCAAATTTAACTTCTCTCTTTTTCTTTCTCACACTTTCTAGCCTTATGAATTTCAATATTATAGCTCTTTTCTTATGTGGACTGGTGAGTGAGGTCATGTTAATGAATCTCAACAAAGATACAGTACGATACAGAAAAAAAAGAACTTTAGGCAAATCATACCAATAAAGGGCTCTACTGGACACAGGGAAGAGGCACCAAGATATGGCCACTGCAGCCCATTCTAGGAGTGAGAAGCTGAGCTAAGGAGCGGTGATTTGAGTAATGAAGTGAGCCAGAGGCAGAAGTTTACATATATTAAATATTACATAGTTTCTCTGATTTGGGAAACCCAGAATTCAGGCATTCTATAGAACCAAACAGGTGTGAGAGTGGGAGTTAGGAGGAATGTGGAGGGTGTGGGAGGGGCAAAATGGGAAAGGACTGTAAAGTTGATGTGTGTGTGTGTGTGTGTGTGTGTGTGTGTGTGTGTGTGTGTGTGTACAAAGTACTCAAGTGTATGCTGTAAACATTATGTATCACATAAATATACATAAATAAAAATGGAAAAATATATCAGAAGAGACAAACAAGGACACTACATACTAGTAAAAGAAATACTCAAACAGGAAGAGCTCACAATTATAAGCATATATGCACTCAATGTAGGCATATCCAATTACATAAATCAGAAACTACTGGATATAAAAGGTTAGATATACCCAAATATGATTAATCATACAAGAGGACTTCAATATCCCACTCTCACAGACAGGTCAACCACACAAGAAAATCAACAAGGAAACATCAAAGCTAAATCACACCATGGAAAAATACAGACTTAACCAGTAACTACAAAATGTTTCACCCAGTATCAACAGCATATACTATTTTTCTCAGTAGCACGTGGGACTTTTTTCCAAAACAGATCATATCACTGGACACAAAACATGCTTAATTAAAATTATTCATACATACTTTCAGATCACAGTAAAAGGAAACTAGAAATCAAAAGTAAAATGAACTACAGAAACTACCCAAATACATGGAGACTAAATAATATATTACTTAACAAGAGATGGATTACAGAATAAAGCAGGAAAGAAATACCTTCCTAAAGTCAAATGAAGATAGAAGCACACCTTACCAGAATCTATGACACATAATGAAAGCAGTACTAAAAGGGAAATTAATAGCTATGAATGCACATAGAAAAAACCCCAGAGCAATCTCAACTAAGAAATCTAATGGTGCAGTTCACAGTCCTAGAGAAACAAGAAAAGGCCAGCTGCAGAAGCAATAGAAGGAAAGAAATTTTAAGAACCAGAGCAGAGTTAATGAAATTGAAGCTAAAAAAAATTACAAAAGATCAAAGAGTTGGGTCTTCAAAAGGATAAATACAAATTGATAAACTTCAAGCAAATTCACCAAAAAAGGGAAAGAAAAAATTCACACCAATGAAATCAGAATTTAAAAAGGTAAAATCAGAAAAGGGACTGTTGAAATTCACAGGACTAAGAGAAATTTATATTCCAATAAATTCAAGAACCCAGAATAAATGAGTAAATTCCCGGATAAATCTGAGATATGAAAATTGAACCAAGAAGATACAAAAAATTTGAATAGACCAATACCACAGATGAAACTGAGGCACTAATACAGAATTTACCAACAAAGAAAAGCCCACGACTTGGTGGATTCAGCACAGAACTTTATCAGAACTTCAGGGAAGAGTTAGCACTAATACTTGTTAAAAATTTCTATGAAACATAAAGCAAAGGAGCATTGCCAAACTCGTTTGGGAAGCTAGCACCAGACTGATCCCAAAATTAGATAAAAACCCAACAAAGAAAAAACACTGCAGGCTATTTCCCTTAGTGAATATAGATGTAAAAATAGCTAACAAGGTATTTGCAAACAGAATGCAACAAATCATTAAACTTGATAAAAATTCTGATGAAAATAGGTACAAAAGGATCTTAAGCTGATAAAAGCAACTTAAGACAGTCCTATTGTCTATATCATCCTAAATGAAGAAAAACTAAATCATTTTTCCTCAAATCAAGAACAAGATGAGGTTGTTCACTGTCACAACTCCTACCGAACACAGTGCTCAAACTCTTACCTAGAGCAGGGAACAATCTGGCAAGAGGATGGAATAAAGGTAATAAGCATAGAAAAGGAAGAAGTCAAACAATACTTATTTACTGGTGACATGATCCTTTACATTGAGGACCCAAAAACTCCTTCAGAAGACTCTTCTAACTAATAAACAAATTCAGCCAAGTTGCAAGATAAAGAAAATCAACACACAAAAATAAATAGCATTCCTCTATGGAAACAATGAAAACACAAGAGAATAAGGTCATATAAACTCAACAGTAGCCTCAAAGAAAAATACGTATAAGTCAACCTAAGAAAGTGAAGAACCTGGACTGAGGAATAGCTCAGTGGTTAAAGCACTTGCCTAGAAAGCTGAAGGCCCTGAGTTCGATTCCCCAGCACCACATCATCTGGCATGGTGGTACATGCTTGCAATTCCAAAACTCAGGAGGCTGTCCTGAGTTTTGAAGAGGACTGTCCTAAGTTTGAGGCCAGCCTGGACTACAGGGAGAGACCTCACCTCAAACAAAAACAAAACAACACAAAACAAAAAATCAAAATGAAGAACCTCTATACTGAAAACTATATTATTCTGATAAAGGAAATTGAAAAGAACAGAAAATGGAAAGACATCCCATTCGCCCACAGGTAGAAACAACACTGTCAAAATGGTCATACTACCAAAATTGATGTACAAATTTGATGTAATTTGTCTTAGTTACTTTTTCGTTGCTGTGACTCAATACCTGACACGCACAAATCTAGGAAAGGAGACGTTTATTTTAGCTTACAGTTTCAGATGGTCACAGTCCATTCAGGGGTGGCCGGCAGCAATTGAAGTATTTGGCAGAGAGAGAGGTGGAGGCAGCTTCTCAGGACATCACACACAGGCAGGCATGAGAGACTAATCGAGACTAGTCCAAGTCCCAGTCTTAGTCTTTCCTGCATCCGGGTATCAAAGGTGTGGCCACTACAGACCTTTTGTCTTAACTCACATGCCTTTAGTCTTAATTCACACTCCTTTAGTCTTCACTCACACTCCTAACAACTGCAATCCACCCCTCCAGGACAGACCCCAATCCACCAACATTACATGGCTCCATAGACAATCCATAACATTAAAATACATGAGACTTTTGGGGGACACTCCAGATCCTAACCACAACGTAATTCCAATTAAAATACTAACATCATTTTCACAATGAAAGGGAAATTTTGATACCAACAGATCAAAAGGTAGAAGGCAAGCAGTTCCCTCATTTAAATCAGCCTCTGTAATATTATCTGCTAAACAAATATCTGGAAAATCCTCTGTCTTGTAAATTCTTCACTGATCTTTTGTAATACAAACTCAACTTGTGTCTTCAGTTTTTATAATCATCCCTGCTCCCAGGTGCTTCCCTCTTCCTTAGCCTGAGAGACAAAAATTACAAGATATGAGATAGGACCTGCTGCAGGGAGGAAGCTTTCCTGTGCCTCCACAATCCCACCTGCTTCTTACAGCAGCAAAAGCCCCTTTCTACTTTATCTTAAGGAAACATTCAGCATGACCGAATAGTCACCCTGATCTTACTGCATTCTGCTTCTTGTAAACCTGCTTCTCCCTCATGGCCTTATCAGTGAAGGCAGACAGCATATCCTTGTCAGTAACAAAACAGCACACATACACACTCTAGTATGTATTGTAACTTCAGACTGTAACTTTGTCAATGCCTGGAAACCTTAAAGTAGCCAATCCTAACTACCTGTTACCATATAGGGGAGACAAACTGAGCTCTCTAATTCTTGGAGTTCATGCTTGGAATCTTGAAAGTTCAATTTATGCAACAACACAACTACAAAAAAAGGTGCTAGAATTTCTACTGGACCAGAAGAAACCCAAAATAGCCAAAACTATCTTAAGTAACAAAATGATGGCAGAAGGCACTATACTACCAGATATCAAGTCATAAGACAAACAAATGGTGATTGAAAAAAAATCCCACATGGTATTAAAAAAAAAAGATACAGAGACGAATGGAACAGAATTGAAGATTCAGATGCAACTTCAAGTACTTTCAGTCATCAGATCTTCAACAAAGGTGCCAAAAACATATGCTAGAGAAAAGACAGCCACACACAAATAGTGCTGGGAAAACTGGTTACACATATGCAAAACAATGAGACTAGACCCACATTATTCATCATGTGCCAAAATTAAATCAAAATAGATTAAAGACATAGACATTGAACTTGTTGGAAGAAAAAAAAGGCAAAACCCTAAGACACTGGTATAGGCAAAGACTCTCTAAATGAGACACCCAGATCACATGAGATAACACCAAGAATCAACAAATGGAATTACATTAACAAATTAAAAACTTCTGCACAGCAAAGAATCACCAGAATAAATAGAGACACAACAGACCTGGACAAAGTTTTTGCTGCCTACTCCTCAGACAGAGGACTACTATCTACCATAAACAAAGAACTGAAAAAAAAAAAAAAAACTAGACTCTCCAAAAGACCCACTTAAAAAATGGGCAACTGAAATGAATATAGAGTTCCCAGAGGAATACATATAAATGGCCAATAAACATATGCAAAAATTTTCTGCATCTTTAGTCATCAGAAAAATGCAAATCAAAACAATGCCGAGGTTCCATCTAACTCCTGTAAGCATGGCCAACATCAAGAACCTGAAAAAAACAAATGCAGGCAAGGTGTGGAGAAAAAGGAGCCCTTTGGCATTGTGGTGGCCCATTGCTGGTTAAACTGTAAACTGGTACATTATGAAAAACATTATGGAGATTCCTCAAAAAACTGAAAATAGATATCCCATTTGACTCAGCAATACCTTTTCTGGGTGTCTTCCCAAAAGAGTTAGTTTATACAAGAGTGATATACACCTACTCATTTTCACAGCAGTGCAACTTATAAAAGCCCATCTTGGAAGCAGCCTGTACGTCCATTTATTCATCAACAGCCTTATGCATAAAGAATATATGGTATATTTACATAATGGAATGCTACTCTGCCACAAGGAAGACAAATTTGAGTCATTTGTAAGAAAATGGATATACTTTGAAACCATTATGTTTAGTAATATGAGTATCACATAGTATTTCTAATATGAAAAAACTAACAAAAATTATGAGAGATTGAAAAAAGTAAGAAGATAGACTTTGTAGAAAGAAAAGGGGGTAGTCATAAGATATGAGAGGGTGAGAAGGGGAAAGAAAAGTAAAAAAAGACCAAGATGCACTATGTAAATACACCAATTTCTCAAGCAGACTATTATTATGTGTCACAAATACATAAAAAAAATTTAGAACATAAATAACAACAAAGAGAAGGGGGCAGGAGAGGAAAATGACAGGAAAAGATGCAGGTCACGAATGCTTTCAGGTAAGTCATAGCCAGGTCCTGTATGGGTGGTGGATGAGCTCAAGAAACTATTAGAAGAGACTCCTGAGCAAGATGGTGGCTGAATAGCATAACTGCCCAATGTCCCCTCTTATACTCACTCAAGAAGTTGAGGTCATAGTTTAAAAATGCCTGTTCAGGGCTGGAGGAATGGCACTGCAGTTAAAGTGATTGCCTACTACAAGGCACTGAGTTCAACTACCCAGCACCTCATAAGGCTGGGTGTGGTGACACATGCCTGTAATTCCTGTATTATAGTTTGGATCTGGCACGTCCCCCAAAAGTCTCATGAATTTAATGTTATAGATTGTCTATGGAACCATGTGCTGTTGGGAGATTGGGGACTAGTCTGGAGGGATGGATTACAGGCATGTAAATTGGGTTCTAGGTGTATAGTGGGGGCTTACCACACCTTCCACACCTGGATCCAGGAGGGGCTGATCACTGGGATGGGACCTGGAAGGATATATAAAAGCTGCTTCCTGCCTCCCTTGGAGGACGAGTCTCCACTCGCCTTGACTTGGCTTCCTGTCTGTGATGTCGTGAGAAGCTGCCTCCACCTCTGCTTCTGCCATGCACTTCCACTGCTACCAGCACCTCTGAATGGAGTGTGACCTTCTGAAACTGAGCTAAAATAAACCTTTCCTCCCGAAAATTTGTGAATGTTGGGTATTGAGTCACAGCAACAAAAAAAAATTAAGACACCCAGCATTTGGAAGGCTGAGGCAGGAGGATCAGTGTGAGTTCAAGGCTAGCCTGAGCTACATAGTAAGTTCAGAACCAGCTTGCCGGGTTATAGAGAGCAAGACTCTGACTCAAAAAAAAAAAAAAAAAAAAAAAAAAGCCTGTGTGTCCATTGATGGGATTATGTCAACTTGATGGAATTAGGACCCACACCTCCGTTAGTATTAGGATCTGTCAACCACCCTAGACTGGGGCTTAAGAACTTGTCGGGATTAGAGTGTGAGTCACTTGTGGGCTGGCCAATGAGAGAAGAGCACCCACTCAGATGTGGGAGGGCCAACTGGAACTCCAACGGTATAAACGGTATAAACGGGAGGAAGAGGAACAGGTGCCCACGCTCTTCCTCTGGGAAAGCCCTTGCCTTCGCGATTGTCTAGGGATGCCACACGCAGATCGGACGCCGCAGATGGGACGCCACAGATCGGACACCGTAGATGGGCAGCACAGATTTGTTCCCGTCTCTACTTGTGCCTGTCTGTCTGTTGCTACCCTTCAGTCGCCGATCTTCACCTGAGATCTATAGCAGATTCTCACCACACCAGCTGTTCTGCAGTCCCGGATGGGAGATCTACTGGTTGGCTGAGCGGCCATCTTGGATCACCTCCATAATTGAACTTGTAAGCCTTCCTAATAGACCCTTTTGTGTTAAGATCTGTAAATTCTGTCTTTTGAAAGGAACCCAAACTAATATAGCGTGTTAGACAGGAGAGGGAGTAGAGCCCCCAGGAATTGAAAGCAGACCACAGGAATGTTAGAAACCTGGCAGAGTCATCAGAAACTGAAGCAAACAACAGTCCTGGATGCTGCCCCAGGCCAACTGTGAAGGTCCATGAGCTGCAGACATCTGCAGACAGAAGTAAACAAGTGACAAGAAACTACACGAAGGATTAAGAGTCATGCCAAGAAAGAAAGTATGCTTTAAAATAATCACTTATCTTTCCCCAAAAAACATTAGGAAGAACACATAACTAATTATCTTGGACATGATCAAATGTCCAAAGCTTCCATGCTTCCATTCTTTAACATGACACTTTCCCATGATTCCCGCACCTTTTAGAAGAACTTATATTGGGTTTCTTTACATTGTGTTATCAGCACACTTCCTATATCTCGTGTGTGTGTGTGTGTGTGTGTGTGTGTGTGTGTGTGTGTGTGTGTGTGTTTGAGGCAGGGACTCACTCTGTAATCCAGGCTGGTCTTGAGCTTACTATATGTAGCCCAGGCTGGCCTTGAATTCATGGCAAACCTCCTGCCTCAGCCTCCTGAGTGCTGAGATAACAGGTGTGTGCCACCATACTCAGCTTTATGTGGTTTTGGGGACTTGAACTCAAGGCTTTATGTTTGCTAGGCAAGCACTTTAACTGCTACGCTATTACTCTAGCTCCTCCTTTTGAATATCTGTTTTAAACGCTAGCTCTAAGTGAAATCTTGCTGTAGCCCAAGGATATCATTAGGCAAGTCAGATTATTTAGGTGACAATAAGATTTTGTTTGTTGCTCGATTTCATATAAATGCAATAAAACACTATATGCTTGGTGAAATCTCAACTTTTAAAAATTCAAGTTTTGGGGGCTAGAAGAATGGCACAGTGGTTTAAGCACTTGGCTAGGAAGCGCAAGGCCCTGAGTTCTATTCTCTAACAACATATAAACTGGCCATGGTGGCAAGAGCCTGGAACCCCAGGACTTGGGAGGTTGATGCACGAGAACTGCTGAGTTCAAGGTCAGTTTGGGCTTCATAAAGAGCTTAGGACTAGCAAGGACTATAGAGCAAGACCCGTCTCTACATACATACATATAGGCAAACAGACAGACAGACAGACAGACAGACATAATACTTACTGAAGTTTTCATTTATTTTGTAACTATACCCAAGGGCTGAGGATGAATAAAGAAAAATCCAGTATTATGCTGGTTGGTATCTCTTTATATTTACAGTAACAAATATCAAGTTGGTCATTTTCTCCTTAAACCTTTAATCACACTAACCCAAATTTCATTTTCATTTGCTAACTCTGGTTTTTATTAAACTGGGGAGAGGGGAGAAACAGAAACAAAAAGAATCACTACATATTCCTCCAGAAAAGTCTATTAGCCCACCAGACTCTGCATTCACATATTCTATATTCTATTTTGCTACTGAAAAGGAGAGCCAATTCAGTCCTCCCCTCATCCCTTCTGTACCATAATTTCTACTGGATCATTTCTCTTATGGAAGACATGCTTGAATACCACACTCTCACTCTACACACAAGCTTCAATACCCCACATTCAAATAGGTTAACCAGACAAAAAATCAACAACAACAACAACAACAACAACAACAACAACAACAACAAAATCAGCACTAAATTATACCATGGAACCAAAAGGCTTAACCGATAACTAGAGTGTTTCATCTGACATAAACAGAATGTACCTTTTTCTCACCACCACATAGTAGTTCTTCCAAAATAGACCATATCATAGGAAATATGGCATGCTTAAAAAAAACACACATGAAGGAATTGAACTAATTCCCTGCATACTTTCAGATGATACCCACATTAAGCTAGAAATCAACAGTAAAGAAAACTACAGAAACTACACAAATACATGGAAATTAAACAATGTGTTATTGAATCATTGATGGATCAAAGAAAAAAAAAGGAAAGAACAGTTCCTAGAATCAAACAACAATGGAAGCACATTAAAAGAACATAGAGGGCTGGAGATATAGCTCAGTGGTCAGAGCAGTTACCTAGCACATGCAAGGCCTTGGGTTCAATTCCCCAGCACCACATAAAAATTAGCTGGGCATGGTGGTATATGCGTGTAATTCCAGTGTTCAGGAGGCTACAATAAGAAGATTAGTATAAGTTTAAGTCCAGTCTAAGCTACATAGTGAATTCAGAACCAACCTGGACTATAGAGTGAGATCCTGTCTCAAAAGCATCCATATAAACAAACTATAGGACAATACCTTAATGAATATAGATAAAAAAATCCTGGACAAAATGTTTGCAAGCAGAATGCAACAAATTACCAAAAAGATCAAACACTTTGACAAAGTTGGCTTCAGCCCAGAAATTTAAAAATCATTCAACATCTATAATTCAATTAATGTAATATACTATATAAACAGAAGCAAAGACTAAGGTCAAGTGATCATTTCAATAGATGTAGAAAAGCTTTTGACAAAAATCCAACATACATTCACAGTAAAAAGTCCAATAACAGTAGGTGGAGAAGGACCTTACCTCAAGCTGGCAAAATCAGTTTTGACAAACCTACTCCCAACATCACAGTATTAATAAATAGGGGAAACCTAAAAGCACTTCTCTGCAAGACAACAGTGTCTCACTTCTCAATACACTACTACTCAATACAGTACTCAGAACCTTAGTCAGAGCAATCACACAAGAGAATGAAAGGGGGTGTGTATAGGAAAGGAAGAAACCAAGCTAACCTTATCTGCAGACATGATCCTCTACATAGAAGGCACCACAAACTCCACCAAGAGTCTGAGTTAATAAATTCAGCTAAGTGGCAGGTTAAAAAAAATCAATAGTATTCCTGTATACCTGTCTTAGTTACTTTCTTGTCACTAGACTCAATACCTTACATCTACAAATTAGGGGAGAAAAGGATTATTTCAGCTCATAGTTTCAGAAGGCCACAGTCCACTCATGTGCAGCTGGCAACAATGGAAGCATGAGGCAGAGGCGGAGGTGGAGGCAGCTCCTCAAGACATTGAAAACAGGAAGTCAAGTCAAGTCCAGAAGAAAGGCAGGAAGCAGCACATATCCTTCCAGGTCCCATCCTAGTGAACCACCCTGTCTGGGTCCAGCCTCAGTGATCACCCTTCTAGGTTTAAGCCCCTACCACATGGCCATAATCCAATCCACATGCCTGTCTTCTGTCACATACCCATAATCCACCCCTCTAGATTAGGCCCCCATCTCCTAACAGTATGGGGGAGGGGTGGGGGGGTTGTGTTAATATCCAAACCACAATAATACCAAGAACAAAATCAGTCAGAAATAAATCACAAAAATAATTAAATAAAATGGATTAAAGAGGCAGGTCCACCAGGGCAGGGCTCTGATCCCATCACACTGGGAGACTGAAGCAGGATTTCAAGTTTGAGTCCAGAATCCATAACTCAGTGACTTAGCAGGACCCAGACCCAAATCTGAAACTAAAAGTGAAACAGGAGTATAGTTCAGTGTGAAAGCCCTGGTATCAGAAAGATAAAAGAGCTAGCTATTAAAATAGAAACACTGTATCTCCTGGAAGACAAAAATAGGCAAAACCCTTTAAGACACTATTATAGGCAAAGACTTCTTCAACAGAACATCTATTACACCAAAGATAACATCAAGAATCAACAATTGGGATTATATCAAAGAAAAAACTTTCATACAGCAAAGCAAACAGTCAACACAGAGATATCCTCAGACACTGTGATATCCAGAAAATACAAAGCACTGAAAAAAAAAATTAAGACTCCTCAAGATAAAATAGCCAATAAATTGGATAACTGAAATAGACACTCCTCACAAGTACAAATAGTAAACAAATGTATGAAAAAAAAGTTCATCATTTGTAGCCATTAGAAAATGGAGATCAGTGCAAGGCCCTGAATTTGATTCCCTAGGACCACATAAGTGGGGTGTGAGGGCACACACTGTAATCCCAGCACTCAGGAGGCTGAGAAGGATTGCTGAATTCAAAGCCAGCCTGAGCTACATTGTTAGTTCCGGACTAGCCTGGATTGCAGAATTCAAAAAAAAAGAAAGAAAAGAAAATGCAAATCAAAGCAACATTAATGTTCTCAGTACAGTAAGAATGGTTTTTCTTAAAAAACTCAAAAATAGCCAATAGTGGTGAGGCTGTGGGAAAAACAAAAACTTCTACATTGTTGGTAGAACTATAAGTTGGTACATCATTATGAAAATCAATATGGAGAGTCCTCAAGAACCTGAAAATAGTCAGTCTGAGCCAGAAATACCTTTTCTAGATCTCTCCAAAAGAGTTAAAAGACAGCAGTACAACTCATAATAGGCAAATATTGGAAGCTGCCGATATATCCACCAACAGATGAATAGATAAAGAAACTCTGGTGTATGTATGTGTATACACACACACACATGCAATGCAGCATTACTCTTCTTTAAAGAAAGATAATTTCAGTCATTTGTAGGAAAATCAATGTACCTTGAGACCATCATGCTTAGAGATATTAGACAGAGAAGCTTGAAATAAAATAAAGCTTATAAATATTGCATGATTTTTCTAATACTAAAAACTGAAAGAATAAATGAGTAAAAAGAGCAAAATGGTAGGAAAGATAGATTTTGTGAACAGAGAAAGGGGCTGTGGAGAATAGGGGAGCAGAGGGTGTAAGGCTGTGAAGGGGAAAGAGAAGAAAAACCGATCAAGATGTGGTATGTCTATGTGCCAATCCCTCAAGTTAAATGTAATTATCATGTATGGTAGCTACAGGAATGGCACAGCAGTTAAAACACTTGCCTAGCAAGCACAAGTCCCTGAGTTCAATTCCCTAGCACCACATAAAGCTGGGTGTGGTGGCGCATGCCTGTAATCCCAGCACTTGGGAGGCTGAGGTAGGAGGATTGCCATGAGTCCAAGACTACCAGGACTTTGAGGGGGAAAAAAGACATGCTGACTTTTTCCCATTAAAATAAAAGAGAGGGACTTACAGATAATCTCCACAACAGTAATCATCCCCACATATATTTTTTGTACCCTTATTTAGGAAAAAGTCCATATAGGGGTCTTTGCTTGTTGTCTTCATTTCCTCATTTCCTATCTTCTCTTAGGCTCAATCTAGGCACACATATCAACTTTTCCCCTGAAGTTACTGTTACCAAGGTCATATCAGTAACAGTTAATTTCTTGGCCCTCACCTTATATAAATTCTCAACATTATTTAATAGTTGTACCTCTGCTGCTTTTTAAAAAGCTGGAATAAAATTTGCATTCAATAAAATCTTAGATCTTAGGTATTCTGCTAAATGATCCTTAGCAACTGAGTGTATTTCTGAAAAAACATACCAACCAAACCATAGACAGAATATTTCTGTTACCCCAGAAACTTACCCTGTGCATCTAGCCAGTCTGACCCTGTAGTATCTGCTTCCCAACCAGTTTCTTCTTCTATGACACATACAATTATTTGTTGTTGGATTTTGTATGAGTGCAATTTTATGTTATGTGGATGTTTTCTTTTGAGCAAGATACCTCAAAATATATCCTGGCTCCAAATAATTCTTACAATCTTTACCTCTACTACTAACTCTTCCCACTTGGGTCTTTCCTACCCAATCCTCTCCCTGGCCTGGCACTAATCTGTTCTTTAACCATCAGCTACAGTAACATATTTAAAGCTATAAACTGAATCATGTGACTTCCTTCATAAAACCTCCCCAATGCACTTCCATCATACTATAAATATACTTCAAATGTTTTACCATGGCCATTCAAGTTAACTTTCTGTAAAGCATCTACTTTATCTTAGCAAAGACTCTCAGGTAAGGTTTTATCTTGCGAACTTTCTTAAAAAGAAAGCATACTGGAAGAATGGCACAGCTATTAAAGTACTTGCTTAGAAAACACCAAGCCCTGGGCTTGGTTCCCCAGCACCACATAGTTTAGCTGTGTATTTAGGTCTTTTACCCATTTTTAATTTTGGGATATGGCATAAGAGGAAACCTAACTTCATTCTTCTGCATGTGGAAATCCAGTTTTCCCTGATGCACTTAAATCAAAACACAAAAAAATGTTGGCATGGTTGTGGATAAAAGGACATTCTTATACATTACTGGAAGGAATGCAGATCAGTTGAATGTACATTTCTATTTTCATTACGGCAAACAGTGCAGAGGTATCTAAAGAAATTAAAATTATTCTACCAAATAACAGCAATCTTTCTTCTGAGTATATATCTAAAGGAAATGAAATCATCACTTTACAAATATATCAGCACCCCTGGCTGGAAGTGGTGGCACATACCCATATTCCCAGCATTTCGGCAGAGTGGTAAAAGAATTTGAAGCGTAGTGTACACAATTTAGCAAGACCCTGCCTCAAAATAAAAAATAAAGGACTGTGGAATGTAGCTCAGTGCAAAGTTGCTGGGTTCAATCCTCATTCTCTCCCACCCCCCAAAAAAGATACCGATACTTCATGTTCGCAGAATCATTATTCACAATAGCTAAGATACATATACAACCCGTGCCCACCACTGAACAACTAAAAAGACAGCAAATGGAGATCTCGTCATTTGCTACAACAGACAAATATGAAAGATACTGTTACCAGGAACATAAAAGAAAGAATATTGTATGTTCTCATGAATGTATAGGATCAAAAATAAAGCAAATACATAGGGGGAAAAAAAAGGCCACCAGGGTGGGATAGAGTGAGAAATGTAAAGAGGAGAGGTAGAGAACACAAAATATCAGACACATAGAACAAATAACTCTAAAAACTAATGTTCATTAGGAGGGCAAGTAGTAAAACTAAACCGTTTATAGGATTAATAGTAAACAAGTAGATTTTAGCTGCTCTTCTCACACACAATAGGTAATCATGTGAGATAATGGATATAATAATTTGCTTTAAATACAATAACCACTTTACCACTTAAATGTATCCCACAGCTTCATTTTATATGCCTTAAATATATGTATTTGTTTAAATGAAGAGTATTAGAGAGCTGTATAATAACTTAAAGCAGATTATATATGAAATTAGAAACCAGAGTCCTTGAGAGAGAAAGAGAAGAATATTTTTAAAAAATGTTTCAAAAGATTTTAAATTAACGACCACAAATTCTTACGTCCTAGAGGATCACTGAAACCAAACAAAAAGAAACAGAAAAACAAGTAAACCGACTTCCGGTCAAGATGGCGGATGAGTAACAATGCTGTACAATGTCTCCTCATCGACCCACTTAAAAAGTCAAGATTTTAGTTAGAAAAAGTGTGTTCAGTGTAGCTAGGAAAGAGAGGAGTATCCCCAACAACTGGAAGAAGACCAGGGGGAGGCCAGAAATTCCGAAGGATCACAGAAAGCAGAGAAAAAAAAATCCCCGCAGCCCAGGAAGCCACTGCAGGGCAACTGCAAATGGCTGGAGCTGCAGGCAGTCGTGGACGGAGGAAAGCTCGCTGGGACCTGAACATCTGACAGAGCTGGGAGAGGATGGAACAGCCGAACAATGGACAGGAGGCTACGGGCGGGTCAGAAATCATGAAGTCACATTGGAACAGGAGGAAAGAAGCAGCCGACTTGGCGCGGCCCGAGCTGCCGGCACCCACAGACCAGACGGAGGAAGTTCTGGAAGCCAGAACCTCAGCCAGAGGTAAGTGCATATCCGGAGAAGTGGGAATTGTCGGCAGCTGGTGGCCCTGACCTCCGAAACACCAACCCTCAGGTGGTGTGTACTACAAACGCAGCGTGTGCTCTCCCTAGAAAAGGCCTCGGGATCCCAGATCAGAAACAGGGCTTGGCAGCCTTCACTGGCAGTGACATCAGCAAGAGCCATTTTAAATAGAAGGGGGGAAAAAAAGCCCAAGACTGAACCCTTTAGAGTAAAAGAAAGCTCAGAAGAGCACACCAGGGCTTTGGGGTCACCCTTAAAAAGTGCCTAGGAAGAAACCGGCACAAGTGGCAGAGAGAGGAGAAAAGACGGGAAAAGGCTGCTAATTCCCTGAATGGCTCAGGGCGCCTCTGCTCCGTGGGTGGAGAGCCCCACTGTGGGGGAGGGAAGCTAGGACAGATGGACTGCTGTGCTGAGTGAACCAGGGGGAACAAGACACCTCAAAAGGGGGATCATCTCCCCGTTCCTCCAGCACATGCCAGAGGTTTCTGGTTCGCTGCCCTGCATGCCAGAGGCATCTAGGACAGGGAAATCCATCGCCCATCTATCCGTGAGCCCCAGAGGCTTCCAGAGGCCTCTAGGACCAGGAATTCCATGGCCCTGTCTGTTCCTTGGGCCAGAGGATTCCAGAGGCATTCAGGACTGGGCCTTCACCAAACCCTTCTTTCCTGCACACCAGATACAGCCAGAGGTAGCAGAACCATGGGGAAATGTGGTAACAAATCTCATACAATAAGACCTGACACCCCAGAAGATGATACCAGGGATACTGAAATTGCAGAATCCAAAGATGAAAATGGCAAAAATGATGGTAACTTCTGGGCCCAGATATTCAGTCAGTTAAAGCAGGAAATAGAACAGAGAGCACAAGAGCTACACCAACACATAGCTCAGCAAAAAGCAAGCCTTGAAAAGCAGTTAAAAGAGACCAAAAAAGAAATATACCAGAAGATAATTAAGGCAATACAAAACATTAGAGAAAAACACAACAGATACAGAAAAACTGAATGCAGATATTCAGGAAATGAAAAACCAGCACGAAATAATAAGCAACCACATTAAACATCTTCAGAATAGAATGTCAGACCTAGAAAATAAAGTGACTGAGCTGCAACATACAGGCCGTGAAGAACACAAAGTAAGAAAGAAAACAAATCATTACAACAGCCGATAGATGATTCAAGGAGAAACAACCTCAGAATTATGGGAGCCCAGGAGAAGACTGAGGACAAAACAAAAGGCTTAAAGGACATGTTTAATGAAATAATTGAAGAAAATTTCCCAAATCTAAGAAAAGAAATGAACATGGAACTACTGCAGGCATATAGAACACCAAACAACTTTGATCAGAAGAGATCCTCATCACAACACATCCTGATTAAAAATTCTAGAAACCCAACACAAAGAGAAAATACTACAAGCGGTAAGAGAAAAACAGAAGGTGACCTACAAAGATAAGCCCATCAGGATAACTGCAGACTTCTTAATCCAGATTCTAAAAGACAGGAGATCATGGAGCAATGTCATCCAAGCACTAAAAGAACATACATGCCAACCAAGACTGCTATATCCAGCAAAATTATCTTTTAATTTAAATGGAGAACTTAAAACTTTCCAAGATAGAGACAGCTTAAAGGAATTTGCAGCCACTGAGCCAGTATTGCAGAGAATACTTAAAGGAAACTTAGAAAGTGAAAGGGAGGCCAGCGACACCAATGACACCAGAGGAAAAGTGACAACAGCTAGAGGAGAATGAGCTGAGAAAAAAGTATGTTAGTAATCAGTGAAATAGGAGTAAATAAGTTATGAAAGTTAAAACATTCTGAAATAACTAAATTTGCCTTCATATCTGTTACTTTATGTGGTATAGATTTAAGTTCATTTAATGTAGCAATGTGATATAGTTTTAAGTTTGTTTTATTGTAGCAACTCACTTAGTAGGTCACTGATGAAAACTTATCCTAAGAAAACTGATTGATGTAAAGATAACCCTGGGAATGTACAAATATTGTATCTTCCAGTATTCAGCTAAGGCATTTGAAATTTAACTTTTCTTTCTTCTTCTTTCCCAAATTTACTAGTCTTTTGAACTACATGCTTGTGGTTATTTTCTAATGTGAACTAGTGGGTAAGGCCAGATTTAAGAATAGCAACAAAGATATAGCAAAATATAGAAGAAAACCTTTTGGTAAATATCCCATTAATGGGATTGGTTGGATTCAGAGAAGAGGCATCAAGATTTAATTACTGCAACCCATTCGAGGAATAGGAAGCTGAATTAGAGTGGTGACTTAAGTGAAATGACTTAGGTGCAGAAGATTAAGATGTTAAACACCGTATGGTTTCTCTGACTTGGAAAACCCCGAACACTGACATTCTTTGGAACCATATGAAGTGATAGCTGGAGTTGATAGGGAGGGTGTGGGAGGGTAGAAAATGGGAAGGGATTGTAAAGTTGATATGATACACATGTGTATGAAACACCCAAATTCATTGTAAGCACTATGTAGTACATATATATTAATAAAAATACTGGGGAAAAAAACTAGTAAACCAAAGCAAGTGTTATTTAAAATCAGTGATAAGGAGAAAATAGTAAGATTAATCAAATAGGAAAAAGTTTACAACACACAAAAGAACAAAGATAACAGGCTTTTTTCTTGTTTGTTTAAAAAAATGCAAAGGACTTACAGGCAAGATAGCAGCAGAGAAACAGAACTGCTCAATGTACCCTCTTAGACTCACTCAAAAAACTGAGATATAGTTAAAAATTGCACGTTCAACTTTCATATAAGAGGGAAGAGACCACCAGGAATTGAAAGGAGGCCACAAAAAGGTTGAAAATTATGCAGATATACCAGAAGCTGAAGAAAACAACACAGGAAGCCACCCTGGGGCAACCGTGAAGGGCTGTGAGCTGCTAGTATCTGCAGTCAGAGGTAACCTCAGATGGGGGAGATGTGGGAAGTGAGAGCAGCTGGTAGCCATAAACTGCAAACACACTGTGAGCATCCCCTTAAAAAGGCCTCTTGGAGCTTAAACCAACTTGGAAGAAGCAGCACTCAGCATCCATAACAGGCACTGGTATAGGGAGGAACCATTTAAAACGGAGCATGAGCATGAACTATTTAGGGTAAAAGAATCCACAGATGAGCTACTGCGGAGATTTTGGGGACACTCTTAAATAGTGCCAAGGAAGAAAGTGGCACAAGAGAGAGTAGTGGGAAGGAAAGAAAGGCTGCTGACCTCTCGAACGGCTCAGACAATAGTGGGATCACCTGAGAATGGAAAGCCCTGCCCTTGGAAGAGGGAAGTCAGATATACCAGAAAGCTTTGCTGAGGGAGCTGAATGTGAACAGGATACCTTGATGGTAATGAGACTGTGAGGTCCTCCCTCAGTGTATACTCATAACATAGAACTCACAGGAATTTTGGCTTCCTCAAGACAACCTCATACACATTCAGAAAAATCTCTTGGCTAGGACTAGAGGAAAAGCACAGCAGATAAACCATTTGCCTAGCAAGCACAAGTGCCTGTAATCCTAGCATTCAGGAGGGTAAGGCTGGAGGACTGCTGAGAGTTCAAAGCCAGTGAGTTTGGGATCACCCTGGACAACAGTCAGATTTTGCCTACCCCCAACCCATAAAAGCCTCTCTGCTATGCCATTAAGTGAAGTCTCTCAGCAATAAAATCATGGGAAGACAAGATAACAGGACACAGAAACACCAGAGACCTCAAAAGCTAATGACATAGGCCCTCAAATACTGGAATCATAGTAAAGGAGATAAAAAAGCAAATAGACAAGATGGCTTCAGCAAACAGTTCAAACAAGATGTTCTTAAATAAAAGCAAGTAATAATCAGTGGGCATAAAAAAGAACTTACTAGACCACAAAAAAGGTCTTAATGAATACAAAGCTTATTGTGCATCTCGAAGATACAAAGAAAAAGCTAGCAGAGTTGAATAAAACAATGTAAGATAGGAAGGGAAGTTTTGACAGAGTAAGAAATCCAGCTAAAGCCCAGAATGTGAAAATTCATTTGGAAGCAGGGGAAGTAGATTAAACATTATGAGAACAGAATTTCAGACTTTGAAGACAAGGCTGAGGAAACAAATGCTATAATTAGGCATGACTCCAAAATTAGAAATGAGCAAAGTAGTTGGATATAACAGCTGATGGATGACTCAAAGAGAACCAATCTCAAAATTATGAGCGTGGGAGAAAGAGAAGTAAGCACCCAAAGGCATAAAAAAATTTATTCACTGACATCATGGCAGAAAATTTTCCCAATCTAGAAAAGAAATTAATATTCAGGTTTAAGAAGTTTAGAGAACACCAAATAACCTCAACCAGAAATTTGCCACAACATATCACAATCAAACCCCCAGAAATGCAACACAAAGAGAGAATAATAAAAGCAGTAAGAGAAAAACAGACATTATTTTTGAAGGCAAAACCATTAGAATTACTGTATGTTTCTCAATGCAAACACTGAAGGCAAGGAGTGCCTGGAGCAAAATCTTTCAAGCTTTAAAATAAAACAAGTGTCAACCCAGGCTGTTATACTCAGCAAAACTATCCCTGAAAATTGAAGGGGAAGCAAAAAATTTTCATGGCCAAGAAAAACTA
>PVKB01002152.1:175618-260599 GCA_004027205.1 Ctenodactylus gundi
AAAAAAAAAAAAAAAAAAAAAAAAAAAAAAAAAAAAAAAAAAAAAAAACAAAGAACCTACACTAGAAGAACAGGATGATGACAGGATTCAGTAAAAATATTACAATAATTACTCTTAATGCTAACGGTCTTAAATCACCAATCAGAAGACATAGACTGGATCAAAAAACAAAACCTAACCATTTGTTGTCTGCAAAAGATACAATTTACCCACAAAGAAACACATAGACAAAAGGCAAAAGACCGATAACTAATATCACATGCTACTGGAGCCTGGAAACAAGCAGGAGCAGCTATGCTATTCTCAGACATTGCAGACTTCAAACAAAAGCAAATCAGAAGAGACAAACATGGACATATTTACTGGTAAAAAGAACAATTCAACAGGAAGAGTGCTCAATTATAAACATATATACATCATGTAGGTACACCCAGTTACTGGACATGAAAGGCCAAATAGGCCCCAATACAATCACACTCGGGGACTTCAATAACCACTTTCCCAAATAGACAGGTCAACTGGACAAAAAAATCAACAAAGAAACATCAGAGCCAAATCACACCATGAAACAAATGGACTTAACAGATGTCTACAGTTAAGAGAATACACCTTTTTCTCAGCAGCATATGGGACTTTTTCCAAGATAGACCATATCCTTAGACATAAGACATGCTTAAATAATACAAAAGAATTGAAATCATTACCTGCATATTTTCAAATCATAGTGGAACAAAGCTAGAAATCAACAGCAACAGAAACTACAGAGACTATGCAAATACAAGATTACATAATAAATTATTGAACAAGCAATGGATCACAGAAGAAACCAAGAAAGAAATCAAGAACTTCCTAAAGTCAAATGAAAACAGAAGCAAATCACACCAGAACCTATAGGGAACAATGAAAGCAATACTGAGAGGGAATTTTATAACTATTAATGAAAAAAAAAACAGCAATCTCAATCTAATGATGCAGCTCAGAGTCCTAGTGAGACATAAAAAAGCCAAATCCAAAGGCAGCAGAAGGAAGGAAATTATAAGAATCAGAGCAGAGATCAATGAATTTGAAACAAAAAATACAAAAGACTAGTGAATAGAGTTGGTTTTTTGAAAGGATAAATGTGATTCATAAATCTCTAGCCAAGCTCACCAAAAGAAAGAAGAAGAAAAAAACCCCACATCAATGCAATTAGAAAAGAGACAGGTGAAATCAAAATAGACATTGCTGAAATCCAGAGGACTACAAGAACCTATTTTAAAAACCTACAAACCAATAAATGCATGAACTCAGAAGAACTGGATAAATTCTGTGACACACATGATGATATACCAAAACTGAGTCAAGAAGATATAATAAAAACCCTAAATAGAGAGCAATGACCAGAGATGAAATTGAGGCAGCAATAAAAGATCTACCAACAAAGAAAATCCCAGGACTCAACAATTCACCACAGAATTTTATCAGAACTTTAGGGAAGAGTTAGCGCCAATGCCTCTTAAATTCTTCCATGAAACTGAAAGAGAGAGAATGCCACCCAACTTCTTCCTGGAAGCAGATATCTTGATCAGATAAAGACCCAAGGTGACCATTAAAGGGATTATGTCAATTTGAAGAAATTAGGAAGTACCCAGCATAGAGCTTCTAGGTGTGTGTGAGTGACATGTGGGCCAGGGGATAAGAAAAATACACCCACTCCAGATGTGGGAGGCCCAATTGGCAGCTTGAACTAAATAAAAAGGAAGAAAGGAGACAGATTGTTACAGCTTTTCTTGGGAAAGCTTTAGCCTTCATGATTGTCTACCAATACTGACTTGCATGCACCTGTCTACATGTAGCCCATCTTCAGTCTCCAGTCTTGCTACTGTTCTCTGAATAACCAAGATCTGTAGCAGACTCTCACCAGCTGTCCTGCAGCCCCAGATGGGGGTTCTACCTCATAAATGAGCAGCCATGGGACCTTCCAGCTCTCTCACATGCAGGCTGCCACCCTGAACTATCTCTCTCCTCAGACCCTTAAACTCTCCAAATAAATCCCTTTTCTCTATAATTTGTGACACTTCCTCCTCTCCTAGAACCCTGACCAATATACCCACCAAAGAAATAAAACTACAGGCCAATTTCTTAATGAACATATGCAAAAATCCTCAGTAAGATACCTGCAAACAGAATGCAAAAAATGATTAAAAATAGTATACACCATGACCAACTTGGCTTCATCCTGGGGATGCAAGGATAGCTCAACATATGTAAATGAATTAATGTCACACACCACATTAAAAAAAACAAGGACAAAAACCACATGATCATCTCAATAGATGCAGAAAAAAAAAAACCTCTGACAAAATGTTAAACCCCTTCCTGATCAAAACTCTGATGAAAACAGTCATAAAAGAATCTTGCCTCAAGCTGATAAAAGCAATTTATGTCAATTCTATAGCTGACATCATCCTATATGGGGAAAAACTTAAAGCATTTCCCCTGAAATCAGAAAAAAAGACAAGGGTACCCATTCTCGCCACTTCTATTCAACATAGTGCTTGAAATCTTAGCTGTAGCATTCAGGCAAACCAATGCAAAAAGGAAATATGCAGAGGAATGGAAGAAGTAAAACTATTCTTATTTCCAGATTACGTGGTCCTTTACATAGAGGACCTCAAAAATTCCACCAGAAGACTCTAAGACCTAATAAATTTAGCCATGTTGCAGGATATAAAATCAATACACAAAAATCAATACCATTTTTCTATAACATTGAAAACATATAGAAAGAGATCAGAAAAACAATTCCATTCACAGTCACCTCAAAGGAAGTCAAGTACCTAGGATTCAACCTAATGAAGCAAGTGAAGGACCTGTATTCTCAAATCTACAGTAGCCTAAAAAAAGAAATGAAAGAGAATTTTACAAAATGGAAAGACATCCCCTGTTCCTTGAGAGACAGAACCAGCTTTGTCAAAATGGCCACTCTGCCTAAACTGATATACTGTTTCAATGCAATCTTAATCAAGATGCCAACATCATTTTTCACAGAACTAGAAAAAAATGATGCAAAACTTATATGGAATCATAAGAAACCCAGAATAGTCAAAAACAATTCTAAGCAACAAAACAAAAGCAGGAGGCATCACAATACCTGGTATCAAATTATATTACACAGTAACAGTCATAAAAATCACATGGTATTGCCACAAAAACAGACAGACGCATCAATGGAATAGAACTGAGGATGCAGAACATCCCCGAGTACCTTCAGCCATGCGATCTTCATCAGAGGGGCCAAAAACTAAACTGGAGTAACAACAGCTTTTTTTTTTTTTTTTTTTTTTTTTTTTTTTTTTTTTTTTTTTTTTTTTTTTTTTTTTTTTTTTTTTTTTTTTTACAAATAGTGTGGGAAAACTGGCTAATGACATGCAGAAAAATGAAACTAGATCCACATCTTTCACCATACACCAAAATCAACTCAAACTTCACCAAAGACCTAGACATTAAAGTGGAATCACTGAACTTATTAGAAGGAAAAAATAGACAAAACCCTGGAAGACATAGGTGTAAGCCAAGACTTTCTCAATAAAACACCCAAAGCACATGAAATATACCAAGAATTGACAAATAGGATTGTATCAAATTAAAAATCTTTACAGCAAAGGAAAAAATCAAGAGTGAAAAGAATACCCACAGAACGGGGGAAAAAATCTTTGCCAGCTATTCCTCAGCCAGAGGACTATTATCAAGAATATACAAAAAAAAAAAAAAAAAAACTGAAAAAAATTAGATCCTCCAAAATAAAGAGCCCAATTAAAAATTAGAATCTGAAATGAGTAAGAAGTTCTCAGAAGAAGTTCAAAGGACCAATACATACATGAAAAAAAATATTTGCCATGTTTAGCCATCAGAGAAATTCATATCAAAACAACACTGAGGTTCCATTCAGCTCCAGTAAGAATGGCTGGTATTAAGAACTCAAAAAACAACAAATGCTGGTGGGGTTGTGGGGAAAAAAGACCTCTCCTACATTGCTGTTGGGACTGTAAACTGGTACAACCACTATGGGAAACTGTATGGAGAGTCCTCAGAGAACTGAAGACAGATATTCCATTTGACCCATCTATACCTCTTCTAGGTATCTTACCAAAAGCATTAAAGTCATCATACAAGAGTGATACATGCTTACCCATGTTTACATAACAGCATGATAATAGCCAAATCTTGGAAGAACCTAATATGCCCAATCACAAATCAATGAATGGATAAAGAAGATGTGGTATATATACACAATGCAGTTACTATTCTGCCATAAAGGACAAATTTGAGTTATTTGTAGGAAAATGGGTGCACCATGAGACCATTATGCTTAGCAAAATGTACCAGCTATAAAACATTAAATATCATATGGTTTTTCCAATATAAGAAAACCAAACCATTACAAAAGGAAAAGAGAGATGGAAGAAAGTAAGAAGATGGTCACTGAAAGGTAAACTGGGAGTGGAGATGAGAGGATAGGACAGGGATGTGATATGTAAATAAAAAATAAACAAGAAAACAAAAACTACGAGGCAAAAGATAGTGAAAAAATATTAAGGTGCCTAGGATGAAATACTAAGGAAAAATATTGTCCAAATGGTAAAACTAAAAAAAAAAAAAAAGGTATGTAAGACTTTTTCAGACATGTAAAAGCTTAAAAATTCATTACCAATAGATCTCCCCTACCAAGAAGCCCTTTAAAGGAAACTGATATTAAATAGATGTCCAGAAAACTTCTCTTGGATACAAAGGAAGAACAGTACCAGAAATGGTATGTATGTGCACACACTGAAATCTCATTCTTATTTGTATCTAGTTTGTTTATTTTTAGATAGGTCTCATCTACAGTCCAGGCTGGTCCTAAACTCCCTATGCAGCGTAGGCTGCCTCTGAACTCACAGAAATCCTCCTGCCTCACCCTATGTATGTGCCATTACACCTGGTTTATTTTTTAAATTTCTTCTAAGGATTATTTATTAGGCATTGGGTGCATTCCTATAATTACAGCTACTCAGGAGACCGAGGGAACAAGATTACAAATTCAAGGTTAGACAATTTAGTGAGAAGCCACCTCAAAAACAAAGCCAAGTTGGGGGTGGGGGGGAAATGGAAGCATGCTTGTTTAAAGCTCTTTTATTAAATATGTTGTGGTATGGTATCATCTGATAGTGAACTATCACAAGTCAATAATTCATTACAAACTAAAGCAACTACATAAAAACAAATTTGACAACAAGGAAAATAAAATAGAATTATAAAAAAAAATAGCTCAAATCTGGGTATGGTAGCACATGTTTGTGATACCAAGGAAGGCTGAGTCAGGGGAAGCCCAAGATTGAGGCCAGTGTTAGCAACACTATCTTAAAATGAAAAGTGCTAGGGATACTGCTGTATGGTTCAGCACTTACCCTACCAGGTGTGAGGCTCTGGGTTCTATCCCCCAGTACTTTACCCCTCTCAAAAAAAAAAAAAAAGTTCAAAAGCCCAGGCAAATCTCAAACTAATGGCAATCCTCCTGCTTCAGCCTCCCAAGTGCTGAGATTACAGGAGTGAATCACCATACTCCACTTATATAAAGTCGTTATGACATGGGCTGGATCTCTACTGCCTCTCTTTATTTTGCCCACTCTTTAGCCACACTGGACTCCACACGTTCCTTTGAAAAAATTAAGCATGTCACTGCCTCAGAACTGTTACAAAAGCATTTCCTTTTTCCAAAAGTTTAACCTAGGAGAAAAAAAAAAGTTTTCCCAGATTGCATCAAAAACTTGCTCTCTCAGCTCCTCCACATCTATGCCCAAGTGCAACCTTAGGGAATTTCTCCCTGGCCATTCTATTTAAAACTGTAACCTTGTTGCAAACTCTGTACCTTCTCCTGATATATTTTTGTCTACAGTACTCACCATCACCTGATATATATTTTGTACATTTGTTATCTCTTTTCCCTTTAGAATCTAAGCTCTCTGAGCAGAGAAGCTTTTGTCTAACTCATTTACTACTGTGATATTCAATTACTTTGAACACTGCCTTGCACTTGGTAGGCTCCCAATAAATAGTAGCTAAATGAATGAATATGATTATAAAAAATAAGATACATGCATAGGTGGTAGGTGTTAAAATATGAGACTATTCTATCAAAAATTACTGTGTTTGAAAAGGAAAGTTTCTTCAATCCCCAGCAACAGATAATTGATTTTAACTTCATTTACCATGATCTTATTTAAAATTTAAAACAAAATCCAGAACACTAAAGATCATATTTCCAGGCCACAAGTCTTTTCCTGAAGGTACACATAATCTCACTTGGCAAAACTGTAACAGCTGCAGGGTGGGGCGGGAGGGGGGGTGGTCAGACACTCTGGTACTCGACACCGTGGTACATATGCCATGACTCAGCTGAGATTTAATACAAGAAACTGGCTAATTTTTCCATTTCAACAGCTCTGACCACTTCCCCAACATCCTAATGTTACTGGTCACTCTCATCTGTACGCTTTCTGCTCCCAACAGAAAACATGGGAAGCCATTTAGTCTGACGGGAGGGAAGACTTTACTCAGTATCTGAGGATATGGAAGGGGGTCTTCACAGTGTCTGTTAAGGTCTGGATGTGGAATGTACCCCTTAAACCTCATTTATGTGGATGCTCTCGATTACCTATGGATTTCATGTACTGTTAGGAGATCGGGCCTGATCAGGAAAGGTGAATTATGGGCATGTGGCAGATTACTGGCCTGTGAAGGATGATGGCATGTGGCTCACTATTGGGCACATGGCCTGGAAGGATACACACTCTGTCCCAGCTTCTTCTGCAGGCCCTGATTTTCCTTCTTGTCATACCATGAGCAACTGTTCTCTGACAGACCCTTCCTGCCATTGCCAGAAGCCCATGAACGAACTGAGCCCTCCTAAAACTGTGGGCTAAAATAAAACCTTTCCTTCATTAAACTGTGGGTATTGTGTACCTGAAACAAACAAACAAACAAAAAGTGACTGAGGCAGCTCAAATCATCTCATTGTATTCAGGTGTGCAAGGAAAAGAGAAGACAACACACAATTCCATATTTGTTTCACTCTCTCTTCCCAGAGGCCTCTCTCCATTTTTTTTTTCCTTCCTTCTGGGAACCTGACTTGTTTCCTGGGATGAGCAGCTGCGTATTCTGTACAGTCATCTGAACTCAAGAAAGAAGGGAATGGTGGTTTATGCCCATGGCATGAGGAAGTATAAAAAACAGCTTATTTCTAAAAGAAAAACACTAATTTTTTTTTTTTTAAAGGCAGGATCTTACTCTCTAGTTCAGGCTGGTCCTGAATTCACTATGAAGCCCAGGCTGGACTAAACTTTAAGCAATTCTCCAGCCTCAGCCTCCCCAGTGCTGGAATTACAGGTGTGTGCTGCATGCCCAGTTTATGTGGTGTTGGGAAATAGAACTTGGGAGCTTAGCACTTACTGGGCAAGCGCTCTAACAGATGAGCTATAGCCCTAGCCCCCAAATTTTAACTCGAGGGCCCTAAGGTGTTATAACAATTGGCTAGCTGACTGTTATTTGACTGGCATGTAGTCTCTCTTACATCAAAGGTAACTGGAGCTTAAGCAAAGGCAGCCAGAAGCCTGAGCCTGGAAAACTACCCCTGAAGACTGTGAGGCCAAATACAAAGAAGAGCCAAGGTCAAGAAATATTTAAGTTACACCTGTAGGAAAGGCTTTTTGTTTTTAGGTTCACATGTATTAAGAATTCTTTTTCAATATTCTCTGTGGATCTGCTTATTTTTGGTAGGACTGATACAAGTGGGTTTTTTTTTATGCTCACAACTTTCTCCCCTTGTTTCTGAATGATATGTTTTGTTTTTTTCTCTGAAAGCATTGTCAATCAAACATTTGCAGGTGTGTCTTTCATGCCACGGAAGATTTTGCCACTGGTGGCCAGTTAGAACAGGTCCCACATGAGAGGGGAAGTGATAGACTTTAGAAGTCACTATCATAAAACCCTTTTAGCTAAATAAGAACAATACTAGAGATTTAGAAAGTGCAGTTTTTTAAATTTAGATTTAGATTGTCAAGTCTAATCTCATCTGTCTGGTAGGCAACAATACCCCAAAACACTACATCTTTGATAGATAATTAAAACACAGCCTGCCAAGCCCACTGGTGCAAGCCTATAATCCCAGCACTCTGGGAGGATAAGCAAGGAGAATTCCAAATTTCAGCCCAACTTGGACAACTTACAAGTGACTTACCAAGACTGTCTAAAAATCAAAATTAAAAATGGTCTGGAGATGTAGTTCAGGGTGAGCTCAATTCCCAGGAAAACCAGAAAAGAAAGTATGATTTAATTTTTATGAAATGTTTGAACAGCAAATTTGTAGGCAACAAGCAGATCAAGGTTGCCTAGGGTTAGGAATAGGGAAATAAAGGTAACTACAAACAGGCATAGAGAAACTTTACAGGTGATGAAAATGTTCTAAATTTATATTATGGTGATAATTATACAATTCTATCAATTTAGAAAAAACTATTAAATTACAAATCTTTCTCTTTCTCTCCTCTGTGGGAGGGGGGGTACCAGGGACTGAACCCAGGACCTTCAAACTAAG
This sequence comes from Ctenodactylus gundi, assembly GCA_004027205.1. NCBI lineage: Eukaryota > Metazoa > Chordata > Mammalia > Rodentia > Ctenodactylidae > Ctenodactylus > Ctenodactylus gundi. The sequence continues at coordinate 184,233 of PVKB01002152.1, forward strand.
CTGTATCCCCAGCCTATTTTCAATTTTGATTCTGAGACAGGGTCTCATTAAGTTGTCAAGTTGCTTAGGCTGAGGTCCAACTTGATTGAGATCCATCTGTCTCAGCCTCTGTGAGTTCTGGGATTACAGGCCTGCACCATTAGGCTTGACTGAATCACCAGACCCAGTTGAATCACAATTAGTGAATTTAACTTGTAAAGGTTTTTATTTCTTTTCTTGTCTTTTTTTATTTATTTTGAGACAGGGTCTTGCTCTGTAGAACATGCTCCTCTGGAAACACACTCTGGAGCCCAGGCTAACCTTGGCCTCACAGCAATTCTCCAGCCTCAGCTTCCCAAGTGCTGGGATTCCAGGCGTGCACCGCCACGCCCAGTTTATGTGGCACTGGGGAATCGAACCCAGGGCGTAGCAAGCACTTTAACTACTGTGCCATTCCGACAGCCAAGTTTTTTCCTTTAATACTCAGACTACATCTGATGTACATATAGACTCCAAGACTGTCCCTTTTTCTCCATCCTTTCCAAATATCTCAATCTAGCAGCCATCAGATGGTGGCCACAAAATGACAGTGGAGAATATAGGTGGGGAGAAGGAGTGAGGTAAGGGCAGGAGATGTCTGAGATTGATTAGGGGTAAGAAACCTATTTGCACGAGGTGTGGTGGCACATGCCTGTAATTCTAGCACCTTCGGAGGCAAAAGAATTGCAAATTAAAGTCCAGGAGTAACAGGGTCTATTGGCAATTCATCTAAAAATCATCTATTTTATACTCTGGAAAGAACTGTGTGGGCAATGTACTATTTCTTGAGACTTTGCCTGAAAATGAGATTAAGAGTAGTGGACTCATCAACCTGGAAGAGGAAATTAAGGCAGCCCAATGTTCAGGCTGTCATATGGGTGCTGCCTATGGTTTTTAGCTAGCTCCACACTGAAGAGCAGAATATGTCAGAGCAAAAAGATGTAAGAAGTTTCCAGTTTTGCCAGAAAGGTGACTGACTGCAAAACTAGGGCAAAGACGTATGTGGTTCCTGAAATATTCAGCATTAAAAAGACAAGTACCTTCCATGAGGATAATAGGAGAGATGTTCAGAAATCAGCAACACTCCACCCTTTGCAGGATGAATACTCTAATTAGAGTTTGCTTTGTAAAGAGAGCCCCGGGAAATCCTACAGGGCTACCTAGCGAATACCCAAGGAATTCAGTCATCTAAGAACACAAAGGCCTCTGTGGCCAAGGCCCAAATGAGCCTGGCCACTGCTCAATCTAGCAGCAAACCTTGGCATCATCTACACAGTGCTAACTGTCTGTGTAGGCAAGCACAATGAAAAATTTGTAGGGTCACGGAGGTCCCCACTCAGACCTCAGAAGGCATTTGGAGGCCAGGCAGTGTGCCCCTGAGGGGGCTGTGCATGAAATTCTGAGAGTGAAGCCAGAAGTACAGTGGAAACAAAGAAATTTGGACATGTCAGAAACATGGATCATTTCCTAAGGAAACACATCAGCAGGGACCAGGGTCAACCCAAGAGAGAGGCCATCACATTTGTATTAGACAATGCCATAGGGCCTGGTTGCCCAAGGCCTTTGGAGTTGACATCTTACCCCAGCTTGCCTAAGACACTGGACATGAAGCAAACAAAATTTAGCCAAGCTATAAAATTTAATGCTTGCTCTGCAGGGTTTCAGTCCTGCTTTGGTCCAATTTATTTCTGTCCTCCTAATTCCTCTTTCGTAATGGAAATGTTTACTCCATGATACTGTATGTTAAAGTGTTTAATTTTTTTTAATTTTTCAAAGGATCTCACAACTGAGAGTTTGCCTTGAGTCTCAAAGGAGACTGTTTAGCAGTACTGGAACCGTTAAGACTTTGATAGGGCTAGAAGAATAGCATAGCAGTCAGAGGGCTTGCCTAGCAAGCACGAGGCCCTGAGTTCAACTCCCCAGTACAACATAAGCCACAAGTAGTGGTGCACACCTGTAATTCCAGAATTCAGGAGGCTGAGGCAGGAGGAATGCCGTGAGTTCAAGGTCAGCCGGGGCTACAAAGTGAGATCAGAACCAGTGTGGACCACAAAGCAGGACTCTATGTCAAAAGAAAAAGGAAAAGACTTTGGCAACTCTTAGAGATGGGCTAAATGCATTTTGCACGATGAGGTAGGTGATTATTGAGTCCTTTGGGGGCCAAAGGCTGAATATTAGAGTTTGGATCTGGGATGTCCATCAACAGCCTTAATTGATTGGAAGGTAAGTGAATCATGGGTACTAATTATACCAGTTTTCTGTGCTATTAGAAGGCAGGGCCCAGTTGGAAGGATGGATTACTAGAAATGTAACTTGTAAGGTTACTCCACTAGATCCACCTTCCTCTCTCACTTTACTTTCTGCTGCAATGAGATAAACAGCTTTTCCAGTGGTGCTTTTCTAGCACCACTGCCAGTCACCCTTGAATGGACTGAGATCTTCTGAAACTGCAGCTAAAACAAACCTCTCTTCCCTTAAGTTGTGTCAGGTATTGTGTCGCAGCAGTAGGAAAGTGACTATGACAGCTAACACTCTTTATTACCTTATCTTTTCATTTAAAAAAATGAAAGTGTGTTTCCATTTGTAACAAGACAATCAGTTCTCCCAAAAAATACTCTTTGGTCCATCCTTTCCTGATAGAGAACAGCTAAAAATTATTCTGGATGGACTTTTTATCATTGCCACTTAATCCAACCTACACATCCCCTTTATGGTACTGGGAGGGGAGGGGAGGGGAGGGGAGGAAAAAAGAGATTTGCTTATGATTGGTACCCGGCAGGCCATAAAAAGAGCAAGTTCTGGAGACGTTCCTCTTTTGAAATTGTTCAAAAAAAAGAAAGACAAAAGCAGGTTTGGGTAAAATGAAAAAATACCACTTTCTACTTAGTAGGAAATTTTAACACTATCAAAAGGGGTGCTGCATTTTGGAGGAAATCCAAAAGAACACCTGTCCTTTTGACATACAAGCTCAGAGAAAGCCTCTCACACGTGTGACACAGTGGTGTCCACAGCACTGACTGGCACTAATAGTTGCAAACTTCAATAGAGAACTTCATGTTGCTGACTTAATAATCTCCACAAAAGCTGAATCGCTTTTTGTTGGATATTGTATAAAATCTTAGTAGAAAGCAGACTAAAATCTTTTCAACAAAAAGATCATGCTCATAAAGAGTTCTTGCTGTAAACCCTCCCACATTTGGACCAATGCAGTCTATGGCTGATTAAAAACCTAAATCATTCTGTGTTCAAGAAAACTGCTAACCCCAAACTTTCATTGCTAGCAGACCTACACCTGAGCCAACAACTACACAGGGATGTAAATGTGCCCCTTCTCTCTTTAGAGTCAGTTGCAGCACTGACTAAACCTCTTGCAAGTAGGAAGTTAATAATACCCATAATATTAATAACAGTATTATTAATTAATAATTAATACTAAAAATAAAATAATACCCATGTCTGGGTGTCGAGCAATAGGCTAGAGTCACATTCTGAAAAGATCTATAAGCTGACTAAAGGTTAGAGGTTATTTATTTCAATCAAAATGACAAGCATATTTATTAGGCCTCAGGGTAGACTGCACCCTTCTAAAATACTTAGAAGCTCACTAAGCTGGGCATGATAATGCATATTTGTAATCCCAGCACTCTAGGCGGCTGACCCAGTAGTATCACAAAATCATGCCCAGTCTGGGTAACTTAGTAGTTTGATACCCTATGAAAAATAAAAAACTAAAAAGGCCTGGAAATGTAGCTCAGTATAAAGGTACTGGGTTCAATCACCAGTACAGAAGAAAGAATGAAGTGGAAAAAGAGGCAGGAGGAAGAGTGAGGAAAAGAAGGAAGGAAGACAAGGAGGAAAAAGAAAAGGAGGAGGAAGAGCAGCAGCAGCACCACCACCACCAGACAGCACCGATATCAATCTGAAAAGATCCATCCCTTTTACTCAAGGCACACAAAAATGTAGGTCAGACAGTAAGAACCATTCCAAAACAATGCCTTATCCTTCAAATTTTAAAGGATAATATCTATTAAGATTCTAAGGTTTCACCAATAAAGACAATTCGAGTTTGGGACATGAAAATAGCACGTTCTATTTAGTAGGAAATTTTAGCACTATCAAAAAGGGGGTTTAAAGGCTGCCACATTTTGGAAGAGATCCAAAAGAACACCTGTCCTTTTGACACACAAGCTGATGAAAATAGCACTTTCTGCTTAGTAGGAAATTTGACTATATTCTGAAGCAAAGGGACACTGTTTCTTAACCTCTCTGTAGGGAAACAGAGACAAGTCTCAACAGCTTTACCAGTTTGAAAGGGCTGCCTTAATGAAGTATCACAGATCAAGTGGTTTAAACAAAAGAAACTTATTTCCTCATAGACATCAATGAACAAGATGTTGCCAAGACCTCACTCGTGGGTTTATAATTATCACTATGTATTTGTTGGCCTTCCCACCATACCTGGCTACACTCTAATCCCCTCCTTTGTAGCACGTAAATCATACTGGATTAGGTTCCACACTAATGACTTCATTTAATCTTAATTTTCTCTTTGAAGATCCTATGTCTAAATATTCTGATGTACTATGGGTTAGGACTTCAGTCTATGAATTTTCAGGGGGACACAGTTAAGTCCATAACAACAATTACACTCCAAAATAGATAAAAACACATCCCAATAAGGTCACTGGCAGGTGGCAATATGTGGATATTAGTTCCCTCTCTTCTAGGTCTGTTTTCATATAGACATCAAATTGATTGATACCAGTTCCTAATTTTAGTTCCTCACTTATTCCCAGAACCAATTTCTTCTTCTTTCCACTTGTTCATTTGCTTAATAACGATAAAGTTCTATAGGACCATGCTCTTGGTAAGGATTTTGCAGAATGGAAGCACATCACTGTATGCTAAGTAATGATTCTGTCCCAGATTCTGAATGTAAATACAAGAGCAAAGATGAGTTGGTGGGCTGGTGGATAACAGGAATAGCAGTGGTAAAGGATAACAAAATGGAATGACATAAGTCTAAAAGAATGCCACGGGTTTTTAAAAGAAGGTAATAAAGGTAATGGTCTGGAAGTGAAATGGACAGTGAAAATACCAATTCTTACCCTCAGTATATGAGAATTTATTAAAGAATGCTAATAAATACATCACCTTGAGAAAAAACACGGAGTTGCAAAAAATTACATTCAGAAAACTATGTATTATATGTAGGAAGTATCTCAGAGAGATCAGCTGAACAGTATGGATTGTGCCAATCAGCTCATGTGGATCAGGAAACTATTCAAGAAAATAATCAGATGGTACACACTACCCAGAGCTCAAACGGCAAGAACAGTTCATGTTTCCACTAGTCTGAGAGGAAAAAAAAAAAATCACAAAGTAAAGACATCAAGTAAAACTCTTGCAAAGCACAGATTCAACAGAAACGAAAAGTTAAGTTCCAAATGTTGTTGCTAACGTCCCACCAAAATAGCCTAAAAGTAATCCTCAAAAGTATCAACCTATTTCTTGAACTTGTAACTTCATCCAAGAATCTCAAGGCTGTTGAAAGGAATACAAAAACATACTGCAAATAAGCTAAAATCAATTTGTCATATCACAGTAGATGGATAGATGAAATGAATTAATATAATGGGTAAATGTCAGAAAGTTTAGATGGAAAAATACAAAATTTAACAATTTTTCATGCCCAATGCTTTAAGATATTGCTCCAGGACCACAGACATCAAGAAATGTTCTTATTTAAGCCATGAGCCAAGACTAGACACATCTTTAGCTTTGATCGCTATTCAACTAATTAGTACCCCTGGAAGAGATACTTAAGGGAAGAGTCAGTCCTGACATCACTCTTTGTCAGTGTAACACTGTTCCAACTGTTTGCAAACAATGAGCTCCTAATCAAGTTATGTCATTTAAATGTGTAGACTACATTATACTTCTATTTTTTAGTTTTTCAAATTAATTTTTTAAAAAATCTTCATACGGGGAGGGAGGGAAAGGTGGGTAGGGAGAGGGACAAAAGGAGAGTGGGAAAGTCCTTGTCACCTTGACAAGATACGTATGTGCACAAAATGCTCAACTTCATTGTAAACCTTAAATTTTGCGCTTATACATCTCAATAAAATGGGGAAAATCTTGACAAATGCCTATTGATCAACTATACTTTTCCTTTCGATATATATTTTTTCCAATTGGCTTATAAGATATTTCTCCTGGCTCTTCCTGAACAGTTATTCTCTTTCAGTCTCTTCTTTTGCTAGTCCATCATTATCTCCTTCCAGGGGTAGAAAATTCCTTTTTATGACATCATACAAAATTATCAACTTAAAACTTAGCCTGTTAGGCTTAAAGAGGATCTTACTAAGCAAATAATGGTCCTAGTGGAGACAAAGCTCACAGAGCATATTGAAGCCACAAATAACAAATTGGCTAAAGTAAATAAGGAAATGCAAGATATGAAGGAATATTTTAATAGAGAAGTCGAGATCTAAAAAAAAAAAACTAGATGAAACTGAGGACATGAAAAATAGATGTGACAGCGGGGGAAGACAACTCAAATATAGTGAGGACAGAATTTCAGACCTTGAAGATAAGGCTGAGGAAGCAAACACCATAATCAGGCATGACTCCAAAGTTAGAAATGAGCAAAGTAGCTGGATATGCCAGGTGATGGATGATTCAAAGAGAACCAATCTCAGAATTATGGGTGTGGGAGAAAGAGCAGAAGACAGCACCGAAGGTATAAAGTTTTTTCACTGCAACGGTGCAAGAAAATTTCCCTAATCTAGAAAAAGAATTTAACTTCCAGATACAAGAAGCTTAAAGACCAACAAATAACCTCCCCCAGCAATGAGACTCACTATGACATATCACAATCAAAACCTCAGAAATACAACATAAAGACAGAATATTAAAAGCAGCAAGAGAAAACAGACATTATTCTACCACGGCAAACCCATTTCAAGTTACTGCAGATTTCTCAATGCAAACTTTAAAGGCCAGGATAGTCTGGAGCCAGATCTTTCAAGCTTTAAAAGACAGCAAGCGTCAATGCAGGTTGTTATACCCAGCAAAATTATCCCTGAAAATTGAAGAAGTAAAAAATTTTCACGACCAAGAATTCCTTTAAAAACCTGCAACCACTAGCGCAGCACTGCAGAAAATACTTGGAGAAATCTTTGAGAAAAGGAGGGACACAAGCATCACCAAATAACATGGAGGAAAGAAAACATATACAGAGAAAGTACAATAAAACAAAATAAATAAATTGACTGGTATTTGAATTATTTCATTGGTATCGTTCTAAAAACAGTACCAACTGTCTCATAAAATCTGTGAATCTTCCCCCATAATTATTTTTTTCAATAGTATGTAAGCTTACAAAACATAATAATTCTACTCAACATGGGGAATTGGTATAAAATCTTTAAAAATAGGTATGCATGAAGTTAGGGACAGATAGGTAAAAGGATAAAGCAAATCTGGCAAAATGTTAATAATTAATGAAATGTGAGTAAACAACTTTAAAAAATTTAAAAAATTCTGAAATAACTAAGCATGCCATTCTATCTATTGCTTTAACTGTACTATACTTATATGATACAGATTTAAGTTCATTTAATGTAGCAAACTGAGTACTTAAGCTCATTTAATGTAGCAATTCACTTCTTTGATCTTGGATGTAAGTTTATCCTCTTTGAAAGACCAGAGAGATAAGCAGCACCAAAAAACATGGAGGAAAGGAAACATCTAAAGAGAAAGTGTAACAAAATAAAAGTTTGGTATTTGAATCATGTGATCGATAAACTTCTAAAATAGTATCAGCTGTTTCATAAAATCTGTGAAATTTCCCCCACATAATTATTGTCTATCATAGTATATTATTCTGCAAAACAGAAAAATTACATTCAACATAGGAAACTGGTACAAAACATTTTTAAAATATGTATGCATGAATTTATGGATGGATAGATAAATAAAATGATAAATCAAATTTGGCAAAATGTTAGTAATTAGTGAAATGTGAGTAAATAAGTTATGAAAGTTAAAAAATTCTGAAATAACTAAGCATGCCAACATATCTATTAATTATACTTATGCAATATAGATTTAAGTTCATTTAATTTTGCAATTCAAAATAGATTAGTTCGTTTATTGTAGCAATCCACTCATTTGGTCTTTAATGTAAGTTTATCCTAAGAAAACTGATGTAATGAAAACCTTTTGAATGTACAAACACGTTTCAGTACTCAGCTATGGCATTTGAAATTTAACTTCTTTTTCTTTCTTACATTTACTAGCCTTATGAATTACATTATTTATAGTTCTTATGTGGACTGGTGGGTGAGGCCTGGCTAAAGAATCTGAAAGATACAGCAAAATAAAAAAAAAAATCTTTTGGCAAATATTCCAATAAAGGGATCTGCTGGACTCAAAGAAGAGGCATCAATATTTGACCACTCCAGCCCATCCTAGGGGTAGGAAGCTGAGCTAAAGAGTGGTGATTTGAGTGAAATGAGTCAGACACAGAAAAATAAGTATGTTGAGTATCATACAGTTTCTCTGATTTGGGAAACCCAGAATACAGTCATTCTATAGAACCACATGGTGTGATAGTGGGAGCTGGGGTGTGTGGGGAGAGTGTCGAAGGGCCAAAAATGGGAAGGGATTGTAAAGTTGATGTAGTATATATGTGCATAAAATACTCAAGTTCATTGTAAACATGTATTGCATATTTATGTTAATAAAAATGGTGGAAAATAATTAGCCTGTTATATTTGGCAAAGCATTTAATTATTATATAATTAACTCATCCCTAATGTGACAGTACCCTTGATTGGGACAGATCAAATGACTTCATGGTTTATGTATAGCCCATGGTTTGGGCTTTCCCCACCCTGCCTTAACCTCTAAAACTCAGACTGCCCCTGCATTCAGTATTTTGATTTTTTTCTGTCAACAGTCCTTCACTAGATGAATTCATAAATCTAATGAGTCATATCATTTATATACACTCAATTTCTAATTCTATACCTCAAGCCCAGGCCTTTTGTAATTCTCAATGAATATATAATTATTTATCTCTTACAATTTTAAAATTTTGGTTTATGGTAATGTTGCAGTCTTTTCTTTTTTCTTTTTCTTTTTTTTTTTGTTGCTGGGACACAATACCTGGCACTCACAACATAAAGAGATGTAAAGTTTATTTTATCTTACAGTTTCTGGAGGTATCAGTCCATTCATGGGCAGCAGGAAAGGCCTGGCAATGAAAAGCTACTCATGGCTTGCAAGAGGAGGAATCAGGTCAGGGAAGAGGCTGGAGCAAAAATATATCCATCTGGGCCACAAACCTAGTAACTCTCCATATTCCCAACAATTCACCAAACACGTGATCCACCACATCCTACCAGGCCACACCTCCTGAGAGCACTAAAAATCCACAAATAATTCACAATACCCAAAGACATGAGGCTTTTGGAGATATTCCAGATCCAAATCATAACAAATAGCCCCAACTTTCTAGCTGTTCAGTTCAAAATCTTAGGTTCTTATCTTTTTCTCACAACTTGCATTTAGTCTATCAACAAATCCTATCAATTTTACTTTCAAACTACATCCCATATCTGGTCACTTCTTACACCTATTCTGTCATAGGTTGAAACAACTGTTGTCTCTTACTAAGATTGTGCCAGCAGCCTTCTAATTTTTGATGTTTTGATCAGATTAGTCTTCCTCTTTAGACCCTCCAATACCTCACTTAGCATAAAAACAAGTATTATGGCCTTTAAGGTTCTACTTAATCTGGTTCCCCACTATACCTCAGACCTGCTTTCTCACAACTCATCACTTAATTTATTGCCCCACACAAATCAAGCTCCTACATGAAGGCCCTAGCACATACTGCCATGTCTTCCTGACCATTCTTCCTCCCGATATTTCCATTCTGTCTCTGTGACTACCTTTACATCTCACATATCAACTTACCTACTGAAGATCTCTCTGACTGCCTTATATAAAATGTCAACCTCTGACTCTCACATTCCTGGCTACCCTTATCCTACTATATATTTTTTTTTCCAACAGAACTTCTGGTCATCTTTATGCTATCTATTTATTGACTTATTTTTCTGTCTTTCTCCACTGGAACTTAAGTTCCCTGGAGAGAGGGACTTTATCACTTGTGGTCACTGTTTTGTGTATCATACTTAAAGTAGGATTGAGCATATACTGTATACTCAAACGATGTTGAATAGATGAAAAGGAAGGTAGAAAAAAACAAGAGAAGAGTATTTTCATCAAATTTTCTTGCTGTTTAAAATGTAGAAAGCTGGGTATGGTGGTGAATGCCTGTAATCCCAGCACTAGGGAGGTCAAGTCAGGAGGATTCTGTGAGTTCGAGACCAGCCCGGGCTACATAGTGGGTTCAGAACCAGCCTGGTCTACAGAGTGAGACCTTGCCTCATAAATAAATAAATAAATACATAAATAAGTAAAATGTAGAGTTTAGATTTTTTTTAACCTCTACAGATCTCTAGCATTTTGTCATGCTATGGAGTGGTTACAAGTCACAGTTCATAGGACATTACACTGGCCAAGATAGGTACAACTATCTCAGTGCTAATATTTGAATAAAGTACTGATTTGTGAATTCCTTTTACTCTTCTCTGTGAAAGGTTTTGACTCTGACTCATCTTCTCCCTGTTATTAATAAATGAGGCATAAGCCAAAACAGTTGCCAACACCCACATTCACATCATTGCAGGTCTCCTTACCTCCACTGTAGTGGGCGACTGGAACAAGGGCTGCCAGGGCTGCTGTGGGCTTGTGGGTTCAGGAAAAAAGAAAGAGGAGAAGTAGCCAGAACACAATCAGCACTAAATGGGACTTTAGCAAAGGATAAACCTGGAGCCAATGGGGCTGAGAACATGTGCTGATTTATCTCGGCTCCTCGACAAAGAGAAGAGATTCTGGCAAGGTACCACAATAGAAAAAAAACATGGTCAGTGATATTTTCTCAACCCAAAAGAGACACATGCAAAGACTGTTAGTTTAGGCAAAAGGCTCAAGAAAAGTTAAGTGGTTATAAATCATACTCAAATATTCTATTCTAGTATCAAAGCTGTCATAGAATGACAAAAGAAACTAAGACTTAATCTACAGAATTAAAAACTTTAAGCTTTTGACTATGCAAAGTATTTGGAATTGGCTCTTGGGCAAACAAAACTGTAAATTTATAACTCATCAATTAGGAAACCACAGGTAATATTTCATGTTCAATGACTAAAATGTCCTAAGGAAATGTGTATGTCCACAAAAGTTAAACATTCTCAAAAACTTATAAATCATCAATTATATCTACAATGAAACCAACTTATTAAGGTTACTTTTCCATAATCACAGTATCAAATAGTATCACTTATTACTGTATAGGTTTTGTCTCTACTTAAGTTTTAGTTTTCCAGATTCTTTTTTCCACCAAAAATAACCTTAGCTATATTGATACATTAGGTACAACTGAAGATTATTAAATAAGATTAGTAGGTTGAAAACAGACAGATGAAAAATATATATTTTTAATTTCCTGTCATTTGGTATATATGGCACAGGTGGTGAAAAGTAACTGACAGATTCACAGTAGTTAACTTTTCACAGTATTACTATGGCTTTCTATATACATACTATGTTTATACTTTAATTCTGAGATTTAAAAAGTACTTAAGTATCCTGAAAGCACTTAATCAGTTTCAAATCTGTCTTACTTTCCTGTATTATTGTGGCTCACTGTTTATTACATGTATTTGATGACACCCTGCTTGCATTTAATCACATATATTCAAAGGAAGTCTTCACTTACTACCCCTCTAGCTAGCTTCTGCTCAGTTCTCAGGTAGCTGAAGAGGAATATAACAGAGTAGGAAACAGGAAAATAGACAGATATTTAAAATTGTAATCATGCCCCAATTTCTTTTGAGACAGTGTCTTGCTCCATAGCCCAGGCTGGCTCTGAACTCACTATGGAGTCCACGCTGGCCACAGCAATTCCCCACCTCAGCCTCCTGAGTGCTGAAATTACAGGCATGTACCACCACGCCAGGCTTATACGGTGCTGGGGAATGGAACTTGGGTACTTAGCACTTGACCTCCAGCCCCTCATGCCCCAATTTCTACAAATCAACATATTTACTTTAGATTATGATAAAAACAAATGAAATAAAAAGTGACTTCATATCTACTAATACTGCTTACATAAATTTTGAATCTTAAATACCTTATCACACAAAATGCAGTTGTCATTTTTAAAAAATGTATTATTGGGGTAATAAAAATCTACAAAACTCAACCTCATTTCTTTTTTCCTCATTATCACTCTGCAACCTGATAATATAATGCAGCTAGAAACTAAAAAGCTTTGTTCATAAACAAACCTCATCAGAGTATAGTTTCCAAATTCAGTCACTAAGACAGATACAGGAATTCCCAATATTACTATGCCAACATTAGAACGATGTAATTGTTGGCCACATATGTTTTCTTAAACTACAAATTCCATTTAAAGTTTTCATTTTACTAACAGGTCACCTCTGACACTAGTTTATAAAGTTCCTTTTATAATGGTCTTTTACTTTTTTATCCAGATATAGAAGTTTAAATTTTTAAAAGTATGTACTATTGCAATTATATACTTCAAACAAGTGCTGTTGCCCAGAGTCCAGCAGAATTAGTGATCCAATCAAGGAACATCAGTGATCCAGTCAAGGAGATACAAAGAGCATCTGACTTGAAGGAAGCCACCAAAGAAGTCTGAGTGAGCCTTGCTGCTTATGGCTTAGCACTAACAACCAGGAAGAAAATGCAAAGTGTGTCTCTCTGCCTGGAAGTTAAACAAAGGCAGTTCAAGATGGATAACTGAGGCAAAATATATTCTAATTTTCTCTAATTTACTGATCAATTCTCCCAGCATTTCTTCCTTAGATAATCCTCAGCAGCTCTTAGTAAAGCCATCCACCAGAGGAAGCCTTCTCTCATTCCTCAGCTTTGAAATCCTCACCTAACAAACTATGCTTTTGTATTAGTCAAAAGATAGGTAAAATTAAAGGCATACCCTAAAAAACTCCCCAGAGGAAACCTGCAAAGGGAGGTCTAAGGTTCTGAGCTGATGGCTCCGGGTAAAATGTACAAATCGTTTCCTATTAGAGAAGAAGCTTTCCCCATGTATATTTCACACTCCTGGGGCCTGTGCTTGCAGCTTCAACACTAACTTTAAACAAATACTTGCTTTAAAGGCAAGGGGAAAAAACTATCCTTACTGTTACCAAAGCTCTCCAAGCACCTAGAACTCATAAAATTATATCCAACTGTCTACAGAGTTGTGAATTCTACAAGCCCCTGCTGGGGACCACTGTTTTGACCTTGAATGACTGAAGCCAGCGCAGCCCTCCTCTTCCTGACAGGCACCTCTTAGGTAGCCTTTCTCTAAGCAAATGAAGTTGTATTAGTTGGTGTTAGCTGTTTTTCTGACATCTGTCAGTTTTCACAAACCCCGACCTCCTTACTGAATCCGTAGGCATGGTGCTCCCAGTCTCTTTCTCCTCCGTTTCATCATTCTGCTGGCTACTGCAGTTCTGCCTTCTTATACTGGAATACTGGCAGGACGTTCTCTCACACAAGGGGTATGTCAGCCAAAAGAAACTTGCAAAGGCTCACCAAACTTACGGAGAAAAATAAAGTATTTTTTTTCCAGAAACACAATATTCAGTATCTTTCCCTCCCCCTAGAAGACCTAAGAGCCCAGGAGGCAGCAGTCAGAAAAAGTGAGGAGTTCCAGATCCCAAATGAATCAGCTGTCCTCTGATCTGATCTGCCTGACATCATTCACACTCAGCTTGCAGCAAATCAGAGCCCCAGAGAGAGCACCTTGTTCCTTTGTCAGTCACAAGTACCAAACTCCTGCCCCACAAATCAGTTGCAACTTTCAACCCTGAGACTTGGCAGCAGTGAAGGCTCTGGCACAAACTGTACATACCAATTTGAAAACTCACACTGTGTCAGAAATACTAACACAGAAGGCATGAGGCAGACTACAACAGCTGTTGAAGTGGGCAGGGGGTTGTAGGAGAGCATATCACTGATCCCAAATTGGTAAATTAATGAGCTAAGAATAAGTGGACATTTCTGCAACATTATTCATTTTCAAAACCAGGACTAATGGAGGATGGAAGGATTTTAATGTTACGACTCAAAGCACAGACATTATTCAAGTTCTGAATCTGACCAATGTAAATAATCTATATCCTTCAAAGTTTGGCATCATTGTCTTATTCAATTTCTATTACTCTCTACTCACTTGAATAACCTTGTGAAAACAACACCAACTAATACAACTTAATAATAATAAGCCTAGCAATTAGTTTAATTTCATCCAGTAACTGTCAGTGAAAATTTACATGGCAGACTGTATAAGACTGCAGGTAAGCTGTAGAACTCTCCATTATAGTAAGCTACCTGTATATGCTTTGGTCTCCCCAACCATAAAATGAAGACAATTAAGGAACCTAATACATATATATTGCAGTGAAGATCAGCATAAGAGGAGGTAAGAGAAAAGTGCTTATCACAGAGTAGGAAGTGTTAGCTATTATTATATAGATCAGGGCTTTCCAGGAGCTATCTTCCAATCTAAAGGAAGTATGTCTGAACAAATACGAAACCACCTCAGAGAACACAGCCTGACTTGGAGGAAACCAAGTGATCACAATAAACTGTCAGCTAACAGAGCCAGAGAGAAAGGAGAAGTCTTATCCCTTTTTGCAGAACACTGCCCAAAACTCATGTAGATAACAAAGGTATGGCAAACTATTTTCCAGGGTAACATTCTAGGGATTAATTCTTACTTTAACCAGTGCCTTTTCAACTGTAGGTTACAGGTCTTTAGTAAATCATGAAATCAATTTAGGAAATCCAGATCAACAATTTTTGAACGGGAAAACAGAGTAGAAAAAATAAATATCAGTGTTTCATACACAATAAAGGTAAGCATTGTTTAGTGTAATTTGTGTTTGATAGCTATAACAGAAATCATATAAATACACCTGTATGGGTGATGAACCACAATAAAGAATCTGTTTGTTATTAAGGGTCAAATTCTAAAGTGTTTGACAGCAACTGTTATTTTAATCACCTAAGTGAATTCACTGTGCTGAGTAACCAGACACTCATTTTTCTTCTCCATGTACTACTAATCCCAACTCCTTAGCCTTCACAGCTACTGTTTCAAAATTTCCTGTTCTCCATGAGTCCTAAAGATTAACCGGGACACTCCCTCAGAGATCTAGCTGAATTTCAGGACTGTAAGAATTCTCTTTCTAAAATCAATGTTAGAAATTGCTGGGCTATATTTTTCAGAATATTGATAATAGCAAATAGATTTCCCTCTAGCCTGCTCTGCAATAATAGTTTGTGTGAAGTGTGAGAACATGGAGCTCCTTAAATAATGATAAAGTCAGAAAACATTTGTTTGATTTTTTTAGAATCAGAGACATACATGTCTTATGCCCTTTATCTGGTCAAAGAAGATGAATAAGGGAGAAGTAAACATAAATTAGTCACAGCAACCAAAAGAAAAAGAGCAAAATGACGAGAATTAGTACACATATTTCAATAATAAACTTTAATATGTATAATATCAATTTTCCAAACAGATGATGCCGACTAACTGAATGGATTAAAAGAAGATACAGATTGTTGTCTGCAAAAAAATCTTACCTTTCCAACAAAGAATACCTTGATGGAAAGTGAAGCTGGAGAATAATGTTATAATCAATGAAATCTAAAAGTGAGCAGGAACAGGTATAACCATAACTGACTATTGTGGCTTGGCTCTGGAACGTCCCCCAAAAGTCTCATGTATTTTAATGTTACGGAATGTCTATGGAACCATGTGCTGTTGGTAGACTGGGGCCTAGTCTGGAGGAGTGGATTACAGTTAAATTAGGATTAAAGGCATGTAAGTTAGGATTAACGGTGTGCAGTGGCCACACCTTACACACCTGGATGCAGGAGGGGCTAATCACTAGGCGGAGACCTGGAAGGATACATAAGATGAATCCTGCCTTCCCTGAGGACTAGGACTGGGACTAGGACTGGTCTCAACTAATCTCAACTTGCCTGCCTGTTTGTGATGCTGTGAGAAGCTGCCTCCACCTCTGCCTCTGCCATGAACTTAGATTGCTGTCGGTCACCCATGAATGGATTGTGACCTTTGGAAACTGTGAGCTAAAATAAACCTTTCCTTCCCTCAATTTGTGGGTGTCAGGTATTGAGTCACAGCAACAAAAAGTAACTAAGACACTGACGAAACAGAGTTCAAGAAAAAAACCGTCAGATGAGACAAAGTAGTTCACTACATACTGATGAACAATACATGCATGAATCACTGCAGCACCCAATTTTCTCAAACACTACTGGACAAAAAGGAAGAGACAGATGCCAATATAACAATAATGGATGGTTATGATACCCTTCTCTCACCAATGAATGTCATCCTGACCCCCTCCCCCCAAAAGAGAAAAAAAAGAGAAAGAAGCATCAGTGTAAAATTACATTACAGATCACATGGACTTAGCAGACATCTACAGAAAATACCATCCAATAACCATAGGATATACATTCTTTTTATTAGCACATGGAACTCTGCTCCAAACAGATGACATTTTGACCACAAAGCAAGTCTTAACAAACACAAAAAAAGTTTCAAAAAATTCCTTACATCTTATCAGACAATAACAGAATGAAATAAAATATTAACAGTAAGACATACAAACACATGGAGATTGAATTAATACTGTTTCTGGAGGAAGATAGGGTACTGGGGATGGAACCTATGACTTCTGCACTGAGCTACAATCTTGGTCGGTTTTTTCCCTCTTTGGGAAGTGTAAAGGAGATACATGGTCTCACAAAGTTTCTAAATTACCCAGGCCTGGCTCAAACTTGTGATTCTCCTTCCATAGCCCCCTGAATGTAGGGAGCACAGGTTTGTGCCACTCTACCCAGGTAAATTATACAAATTTAAACAAGTAGTTAATCACTGAAGAAATAGGAAGGGCATTAAATAAATACCTAGAATCAAATGGAAATGAAAACACAACTTACCAGAACCTGTGGGGTATAGTAAAAGCAGACACAGGAAGGAACTATAAAGCTATGAATAACTACACTTGAAAAAGAGATCGCAAATAAATAACTTTATGATATACCTCAGGGCCTTAGAAAAGCAAGAATAAACCGAACCCCAAACCAGCAGAAGTAAAGAATAAGAAATTCACTTCTAAGTTCATTCAGGTTGGTGGCAGAATTTATTTCCATTTGGCTGTAGTACCCAGGGACCTACTTCCTACTGTTTAGATGAGTGTAACTCTCAGCTCTTAGAAGCTACCTAAAATTCCTTTCACCTGGGATTTCTCAATATGACTACAGTCTTCATGGTGAGTAAAAAATCTTACATTCTAAATACAGTCACAGTAGTGACATCCCATCAATGGATTGTGCTTTGACAGATTTTAAGGAAAAAAATTACTGACTTCAACATTGACTTTAGTCATCTAAAATGTTTGTATGGTAATAATCTCACTTTTAAAATTGAAATCTAGCATATTCTCAGTGGAGTTTTACAAAAAAAAAAAAAACAAATGTCTAGGACTTTCTACAGACGTGCTGAATCTCTTGTTATTCCTACAATATTCTTGTTTTTTCTTGGTACGTGTTCTGTGCCACTGATTATTATATATCAAGATTTTTTCCTCTTTAAAAATTATGTTCATTCCTGTTTTATAAAGCATATACAGCATTCACTCAAAAAGATGCAGCATTCATCAAAGAAAATTGCTTTCAGAAATATTTTGTTAAAAAGTTGGGTAGGTTTTACTATTCTCACTTTGTGTGTCACAGAAATAACTTAATTCCCCTGTTAGCTGAGTTTTTCTTATGAGCTGTTATCGTAACTTCTGCATTTGAAGATTACCAATAACAAATTATCCACACTTATTATAAGTCTCTCATCTACAGAAAGACTCTATGTTAAGCCAATACTTGTCTGGCTCTAAAACCGGCTATAAGTCATTCTTTATGTCCTAAACAAGGAACCATCTCAAGGCCTCAAGGAAAAGACATTTTAAATTACTGACTGCCAAAGAACAAATTCTTGAATAAAGTCTTCCTATAGCATTTCTTGAGTAACTAAACAACCTCCAGACTGTCTGGATGCACCAAGTCAAAATGTCCAGAACTCAGGCATGGAGAGAAGTTCAGTGATTACGGCACTTGCCTAGGAATTGTGACACCCAGGTTTGATCTCTCAAAATCACATACGCTGGATGTGGTGGCACACACCTATAATCCCAGCACGTGGGAGGCTGAGATGGAAGGACTGCCATGAACTCAAGGCCAGCCTGGGCTACACAGTGAGTTCAGGACCAGCCTGTAATACAAAGAGAGATCCTCTTTATAAATAAATAAATAAATAAAATTAATTATCTGGAACTCTTCTTAATAAGACACAAACTCTAGCCTAAGACCCAGTGAAATGAGAATATATAGGTATGAATGAACTGAGGAGGAGTAGCTCTAGCCATTTCTTTGAAATACTATGTTAATGTCTATAGGGTATCCCAAAGGCCACCATACATACAAAAATTAAAAATATAAAATGTAACATAATATAAAAGTACTCAGGATTAATTTGTCATTGTATCTGAAATAAAACTAATGCTATGAGAAAAATTATGCCAGCACGAAATTCAATGTACAGGGTCTCAAAAGTTGACATACATTAAGAAAAATTACAAACTTTGAGGATACTCTGCATAGGTAAAGGGAGCCCATTCTCTTCCATCTAAAGTTACTCATAACCCTTAACAGGTTAGTAGCCTTTGCTGTTACAAAGTTAAATGACAATAAAACATACATAATTCTCACTGACCATCTCCAACAAAGAGTTGAAAAAGTTGGTGAGCCCTTACTCTTCAAGGTAATATAGTTATTTAAATAACTTTATTAAGAATCCATTCCCCCAGGCCCCACACACTGGCATCAGGGCCTTCACTTTGTGCTACATCCTTAGTCCCTTTTTATTGTTTATTTGAGATAATGTCTCATTAAATTGTTAACTTGTCCAGGATGGACTCTATATAGCAATCCTCCTGCCTTAGTTTCCCAAAGTGCTAGTATTACAGATCTGCTCTACTGAGCCCAGCTAAGAATCCATTCTTTCTACAAGGCAACCAAGGGGTTACAATTGAGAATGATGCTTATTTAATCAAGAATATGAAGGCATTTCTAAAGAATTATAGTTGAATTCACTAAACCTGTATTTAATAAAACCCTTCCAGGAAAACTTGTCTAACACCTGGTTTTTCAGGGTCCATTCTTAAAGATGGTAAGAAAAGTCACTTTCTGGCAGATCCCTACTCTCAGAATATTTTGGTGACTTTGACAAGAGAGAAATTCAGCCAAATTTATAGGCATTGCAAGTGAAATCTGACGGAGAGTTTATCTGCATTAGTTACTTCTTACTGCTGAGACAGAATACCTGGCATCCACAACTTAAGGGAGAAAAAAATCTATTTAAGCTTACAGTTTCAGAAGGTCTCAGCCAATTCATGGGAGGCTGGCAATGAATTGTAGAAGCACATACAAAGGCCTAACAGGAATGCTGTTCATGTCATGGCAGACAGCAAGCCAAGTGACAGGGAAAAAGGAGGTGCTTTCATACATCCTTCCAGGCCATGTTCCAGTGATTCACCTCTTCTGAGTCAAGCCCAGTATTCTGCCCCTTCTGGCCAGGCCTCATCTCTTAAGAAACATGGTTCCATAAGCCATCCCACAACATCCAAATACACTAGGCTTTTGGGCAACATCCCAGAACCAAACCATGACATTCTCCCTAGGCCCCCAAAAAACTTATATCCACCTTCTTATCCAAAATTCATTTAGTCCTTCTTTAAGATGTGCCAAAATCTTAACAGCTTCAGCATTGTTAAAAAATTCAAGTCCAATGTCTCCTCTGGGACTCGTGGCAAACTCTTAGTGGTGAGCTCCTGTGAAAATGAAACACTTTCAGCATACAATGGCACAGAGTAAACATCTGCATTCCAACATGTAGGAACAAGAGCACAGAAAGCACTCAAAACAAAACAAGTTCAAAACTCAGCAGGGTAATGGTTAAATCCTGTAGTTCTGTATCTAGAACCTTCTGCAATCTGTAGCAAAATGTGTACTCCATAGGGCTTGGATGGCCCTGCCCCTACAACATTACTCTGGCTGCAACCTCTGTAACTTTTCTTTTGGGCTGGCTCTGCTCACAGCCTGTGGCTTTCCTCTGCAGACACCACATGCTCCTGACATCTCCAAATTTCCAGGGTCTCCACCGTGTACCTTTGGCTTCCCTTTCACAACTTGATGCAGTGCTCTCTCAAGGGCACAATGCCCGGCTTCCAAAGCCTTCTTGTGAATCTGGGTGGAAGCCTCCAAAACATCCCAACTCTTGCATTCTCAGTACCTGCAAAGCCAGCACCAAGTGGGTGATGCCAAGGCCTGCCAATAGCTCAAGCAGTGGTCTGGCCTCCTTGGACAACTGCTGCCAAGCCATCTGAGTTTATACATGACAGAACTCCTTGGGGATTTGTTTTCCCAGGCTGTCCTGCAGGATGCTTTGGGAGTTTCTTGAAAGTAAAGTCTTTTGCCTTTCTGCCCTGTAATGGGTAAAGAATGGGGTCTAGCTAATTCCTGAATCAGCCTCAAGGCATCTTTTTTTTTTTTTTTTTTTGAGACACGTTCTTGCTCTGTAGTCCAGGCTAGTTCTGAACTTATAATATAGAGCAGATTGGCCTCAAACTCACACCAATTCTCCTGTTTCAACCTCCTGAGTGCTGGAATTATAGGCATATGTCACCACACCTGGTGTATATAATGTGCTGGGGATTCAAATTCAAGGTTTTCTGTTTGCTAGGCAAGTGCTTTAACTGCTGAGCTATTCCTCCAGCCCAAGGCTGATTCCAATTATTTGGTTTCTTTCAATGCTAATCCCTTTAACAACCAGGTTCTTTGCTGCTGCAAACTGCAACTTTTTACATCTTTTTTCTCTATGGCTTTTTGCCTGCTTTTCACTGGCTAAAAATCACAAACAGTACCCAATGTGGCAGTCTAAATATTTGGCCAACTTGAGAAATTTCTTCCACCAGATTAAGTAGTCCACCACCCTTAATCCCAGTTTCAGTCAGTCTCTGAATGAAAATGCTGATGTGACTTTTGCTAGAATGTACTACTCATGGTTTTTAAGCCAATTACCAAAAAAGTTCTTCTTCCTAACTGAAATTTCCTGAGCCTGGCCTTTCCAATATGCACTTTTATTGGCATTCTGGTCTTCTGAGCTCCTCCCAGAATCTCCCATTAAGCCTAGTTCACAGCATACTAAGCTTCTCTAGCTGGTACCTCCACATCTTTCCAAACTCCTCCCACATATCAGTTCAAAGGCTTCCAAACTACATGGTAGGTAAGTCACAGGACAACCCCAGTATTCTGAAACCATTTTCTGACTTAGTTACTTTTTCACTACCAGGAAAGAATATCTGACATTGAAAACTTAAGAAAGGAAAGACTTACTTTAGCTTAAAGTTTCAGAAGGTCTCAGTCACTGATGGCCAACAATGGTAGAAGCACATGGAAGAGAACTAGCCAGGAGAGCAATTCACAGCATGGTAGACAGGAAGTCAAGTGAGGAAGAAGGGAGGAGCCAGCATACATTCTTTGATATCAAGTTCAAGTGTTCTGCCCCTTCCAACCAGGCCCAACCTCTTAATAACACATGGTTCCATAGGCACTCCACAGCACCCAAAAACATGAGGTTTTTTGAGGGTCATTTCAGATCCAAACCATAACATTATTCTTTACTTCTTAGCCTCAAAATAGAAATAGAGGTTTGCTAAAAATCTAATCTGAAATTCTTTATAATTTGCAGCAAAGCAAAAATTTATAAAACCTTACACTAGATTAATATTCTTGTTATACCCTGTGAATAATCAGGCCAAACCCAACCAGACCGAGAGGACAGAATGTGGGAGAAAATGGATTACTAAATATTTCTAAAGGAAAACTATGCATTGTTTAGAAAATACCCTTCTAGGTTGATTTTAGTCTTTTGTTGCCTTGGAGCTATTTTACAACTCTGCAAAAGTTAAAAATAACTGATAGGAATGTAAAGTAACTCTTTATATACATGCAAACAAATTCTATATAACAAAGGTCCAACTGAATTCTCTTCCCCCAGGAAAAAAACAGTTTGTGATCACTTAATGGAGAGACATCCCCTACTCTTGGATAGGCAGAATTAATACAATCACAATGACTACACTGCCCAAACTGATATACCAATTTAATACAATTTCTATCAAAATAGCAACAACTTTTTTCACAGAACTTGAAAAAAATAATCCTAAAATTCATATGAAACCAAAGGAGACCAAGAACAGCCAAAGCAATTCTAAGTAACAAGACTAATGCAGGAGGCATTATGATTTCAAATATCAAGTTATACTACAAAGCAATAGTTATAAAAACCATATGATATTGCCACAAAAGCAGACAGGTAGACCAGTGGAAGAGAACTGAGGACACAGAGACAAACCCAAAAACCCTCAGCTACCTCATCTTTGATAAAGGAGCCACAAGTATATACTGAAAAAAGAGTAGCCTCTTCAACAAATGGTGCTGGGAAAAATGGACATCTACATCAGAAGAATGAATCTAGACACACACCTGTCACCATGCACTAAACTTAAATCAAAGTAGACAAAAGACTTAAACATTGAAACACTGAATCTCCTAGTAGACAAATTAGGCATATATCTAAGATATAGGTGCAGGCAAGGGTTTTCTTTATAAGACACCAAAAGCAAAAGAAAAGAAATACCTGCCCCCCAGAATTAACAAATGGGATTATATCAGCTTAAAAAGTTTCTGCAGAGCAAAGGAAATTATGAACATTGTAAAGAGAGAACCGACAGAATGGAAAAAAATATTCACCATGCATACCTCTCAAATAAAGAGGCTCTTAACTAGAATATACAAGAAACTGAAGAAAAATAAGCCCCTCAAAATCAAAGATCTGATTGAAAAATGGACAAAGAAAATGAACAGGCAGTTCTCAGACGAAGAAGTTCAAATGGCCAATAAGTAT
The DNA here is from genome assembly GCA_004027205.1 of Ctenodactylus gundi. Taxonomy (NCBI): domain Eukaryota; kingdom Metazoa; phylum Chordata; class Mammalia; order Rodentia; family Ctenodactylidae; genus Ctenodactylus; species Ctenodactylus gundi. Next base: position 207,484 of record PVKB01002152.1, read on the forward strand.
ATAAAAAGATGTTCATTCAACATGCTTAGCCATTAGAGAAATGCAAATCAAAACAGCACTGAGATACCATCTAACCCCAGAGAGAACGGTGTACATTACGAACTCAAACAGCAATCAGTGCTGACTATGCTGTGCGGGAAAAGGAATCCTCTCACACTGCTGGTGGGAATGTAAGCTGGTACAACATTATGGAAAGGAATATGGAAGTTTCTTAAAAGATTAGAAAAAAGTATCCCATTCAATCCAGTGATATCTCTTCTGGGAATTTTCCCAAAAGAGTAAGAAACATCGTATAGCAGAGATATATGTATATCCATGTTCCTACCAGCACACTAACAATAGTTAAAACATGGAAGACACAAAAATACCCATCAACAGACCAATGGATACACAAATTGTGGTACTTATACACAATGGAATACTACTCTATAAAGACAGATACTGTTCATAAAGACAGGTTGGAGGCTTTTGTAGGTAAATGAATGTAGCTTGAGTCCATAATGCTCAGTGAAGTGAGTCAAAGGCAGAAGGTTAAGCATCAGAGGGTCTTTCTATTATAAGGAAAACCCAGATCACAATCATTTCATAGGACTCATTGAGGGAATAATGGGAACTAGTGGCAAGAGGGAGAATATGGAGGTCAATAAGTGTGAAGGGAAGGATTTGTAATTCTGTCATGATATGTATCTGCACAAAATACTCAAGATCAATGTAAACAATATGTATTGCATATATACATATCAATAAAATGGGAGGAAAGGCTCTAAATTCAATCCCCAGTTTAAAACATTTTTTAAAAGCCTGTAAAGAAATTACTGGTGATTAATTGCAGGATCCCTGCCAATTTCTGCCTAGCCCTGCATTTACTACCTAATGGGTAAGGAATCTACATGAGATCATTTCCTACAGAAGACCTATTTTATTTATTTTTTTAAAATTTATTTTTGAGACAAGATCTTGCTCTGTATTCTAGGCTAGTTCCAAACTCACTATGTAGCCCAGGTTGGCCTAGAATTCATAGAAATCCTTCTGTCTCAGACTCCATAGTGCTGGGACTAAAGGCATGTCCTACCACATGCTGCTTATGAGGTGCTAGGGAATCAAATCCCTAGAGCTTCACCCTCTGAGCTATGCCCTCAGCCCCTAGAAGACCAATTTTTAAAAGGCAATTAAATGTAACATAAAGATATCATTGATTTTATAATCTTTAAAGGCATCAAACTTTCCTGACTTTCAAAGTATTGCCAAAAAACTAAAGCACCACTGATAACTCACAAAACACTTATTATTACATGCAACACATGGTATCTCTTTATGGCATGTTCTCCAGAGAGTCCACTGAGCCAGGACTCATGCTGCATCACAGCAGGGAATAGCAATGGGTCAGTTTCACTGAGGCAAAGTTCAACATCTCATATCTTTATGCCTTATGAACTCTTCCCTTCCTTTCCACTTCTTATCACTATAGACACCAGACATTTACTGTCATCCAATATCTGGTGCCCAAGTCCACTGTAACCCAATAATGCAAGAGAATAACTATCTCAGCGGGAGAACAAAGGCCAGTGATATCAATCACACACAACATGATGGCGTTACAGCTTTACTCATACAATCCATCCTTCCTGTTTCCTGACAGCACGTAACATCTAAGGACTAAAGCAAGACATTTCTTGAAATCTTAAGGCAATTATTTCAGTATGTATCAAATATTAGAAAATTCTGACTTTATGGGTAACTAGTGACACGAATACTATTTATAAAAAGCTCGCAAGTGTAGAGCATATCTATTGATGTTGAAATTCTCAAACAAAAGAAACAATCCTATTTGAAAGGAACTGCAAAAGAGGACCTCGCCACAAAACTGAGCAAGGAAAGTCAGCCAGAATCATTTTTTTTTTTTTTTTTTTAAACACAGGATCTCACTCTGTAGTCCAGGCTGGTTCTGAACTCACAATGTAGATTAGGCTGGCCTCAAAATCATCGCAATCCTTATGCCCAGCTTCAGTGATGCTAGGGAATCAAGCTCAGGTACTTTAAACTGCTAAGCTATTTCTCCAGCCCAGAATCCTAAAAAATATTGTAGTTTTTCTCAAAATCATTTCAGTTTTGAAAAAACAAACTACAATATTCTGGATTGGATAAATGGACACAAATAGCTTTAGAATTTCAAAACGTCAAGTGAAAATAAAGAATGGACAAAAGATATATATTCTTTAAGCAAGGCTATCAATTCCCCAATGTTATTCTATATTTAATGTTTCAAACATTAAAGAAACATGAGTCTAAATATAAAATATCTTTCTAAAAATGAAAATGATTTAATATCAGGAGGCTAAATCTAAAATGTTATAAGCCAAGCCAAAAGAACTTTCACAGTCAACTTACCCAAAGAAAACACTTATGAGGTAGGTATGAATGATGTTCTCAGTTCTCATATTGAAATTTAATATCCCTCTTTCCCCATGTGACCAAAAGTAGGGTGTGTGTGTGTGTGTGTGTGTTCATGTGTTCATGCAATCCAAATTCTTCTTCTCTATTCAAATGCCACCATAATGAAGAAGTTATTCCTGAGCTGGAAATATAAATCATTTGTTAGTGTGTGCTACGGTTGGGACCTGGGGTGCTCTCCAAAAGCTTCATGTATTTGGATGTATGTGCTAAGATAACTGTGGAACTGTGTGTTGTTGGGAGGTAGCACCTGGCTGAAAGAAATGGATGCTTGGGGTTTGACCTGATGGATTGTGTCAACTTTTTGAGATTGGCAAGTACACACAGCAGAGGTTTCAGGCATATGTTATTGACTTGTGGGTCTGGAAATAAGGGAGGGGAACCCACCATGGGTGTAGGTGGCTAAACTGGCAGCTTGAAATAAGTAAAGGAAGGAGGAAGAAATATGTTGCAGCTTCTTCCTGGTAAAACTCTAACCTTGTCTGAGTCTCCAGACACTGGCTTGGTTCTGCTTTACTTGGCTTCTGTCTGCATTGTTATGAGTAGCTCATGTGCAGGTCTCTAGTGCCATCACCATTGCTGGCTGCCCCATTAAGGGACTGTGTACGACCTTCTAAAACTGTGAGCCAAATAAATCTTGCTCCATCAGCAGGGATGGATGTAAATTATGGATGTCGGGCAATTTGTGGCAGCAACAAGAAAGTAACTAAAACAGAGTACTTGCCTAGAAAGTGAAAGGCTGGAGAGTTCAATCCCCCAGCACCTCGAAACAGCTAGGCATGGCGATACACACCTACAATCCTGGCACTATACTCAAGATGCTGAGGCAAGTGGATTGTTGTGAGGCCAGCCTGGGCTACATACTGAGTTCTGAGTTAAGGACCAGCCTGAAACATGGAGCGACACTCTGAGAGAGAGAGAGAGAGAGAGAGAGAGAGAGAGAGAATTCCTGCAATTGAACCCTTAAATTATCTGACCTTTATTTCAATGTGACTCAGTGCCATGACATACCATACAAGTTTTTTGTCTCTCTTTGAGTAGAATGTTAACTCCATGAATACAGGAACTTCACTGTTTTATTTTATCTGCTTTTACTCACTACTGTATCTCCACATCTAGAACAGAACCTGTATATAACTGGAATTTCGTAAATACAGTAGAGAGAATGTGTGAATGGATGAATTTGAGCAAATGTTACAGAAATGAAAGCAAAAAGACAAGGGAATGGAAGCAAGCAAACAAAAGCTATAATAATTTATTTTACCAAAAGATCCTAGAAAATAGTGCTAAGACTGAAAGTACCGTCACACTGACTCCTAGACCAAAGCTCTTTAATGATTTTTTCTTGGTAATGGAAATCTACGGAGCCCTCACAATGAGCTACATCTCTAGCCCATCCTTTATTTTTAATTTTGAGTCAGAGTCTCACCAAGTTGCTAAAATGCCCAGGCTGGGCAAGAACCTGCAATCCTCCGGTCATGGCCTCCCAGAGTAATGCGAAGTTCAAGTCTGTGCCTAGCGAGCTAGCATCCTGAACTTTTTAGCTCTAGTCTAATAAAACTACATCTATTTCAAAACACATAAGTAAAATTCTGATGGATATTTAAATGACAGTTTTCCTCAAATGCAAGAAAAAAAACTGAGGCACAGATGGGGACTTGGGTTGGGTAAGGACAGGGAAGACAGGAGGCTCTGACCTAGTGAAAGAAATCAACTGGCCCCCTGTCCCAGATAGGAGTCAGAGAAAGCAACATATGCAAGAGATGAAAATAGTTCTCAAGAGGGGTTCCTATACAAGAGACCATCATAATCATGATAGTAATAATGATTATTACATTATAATGGTAATAATTATCTACTTACAAGCTGCCTCTTCTTGGAAGGGTCAACTCCTTCTGAAAAACAAAATACCCAAAAGTTAGAAGTAAGGACCCATTTAAATCCTGCAGATATGTCAAAATTATCCTAGTAACATTATCTTAATAATGACAAAGACTGAATATATCTGAAGGACAACCTATTCCTTTGTCTCTAAAATTATAGTGAAATAAAACAGCAGCTGGATTATCTTCTTTCCTAAAAAAAAAAAAAAAAAAATCACAAAATACTAGTTATACTTTTCCCACTAGATGGAACCATCTCTCCAGGCACGCACTGAACTAACCTTTAACTACGGATGGATTGTAAAGAATTTGTATTATTTGCAGCAAGAATATTTTTTAAAATGAGATCAAGAGGGGATTTAATGAGAAAACACTTTTGAAAATAAGCACAAAAATCACAAGAAAGAAGGGTTTACATACCAACAAGGTGAGAAATAACCAAAATAACAACAGTTTCAGTCCTTGTGACTTGCCTTTGTACAGTCGCAAATCCCAGTAGTCTCAACAACTATTCTTATTTAGCGACTATTTTAAATTATTTATTAAATGCCTTTACCACTATTAAATATTAATTATTAATATTATTTTACATGTTATAAATTATATACACATGGTTTAAATATTATAAGCATTCACCTGCTGACATCAAGGGCATTAGTCAACACTATGAAAATGGGTAGATTTATCAATGTGAATGTAATTAAATTTAGTTCATTAATCTTTAGATAGTAGTCTAGTCTAAAAATATACCAATATTTACATATCTAATTTATTTTCCAAAAAATGGGAATTGTATTTTCTTTCAAAACTTTTTATCTATATAATTGTTTTTATTCTCCAAACACAATTCTATAAACACTCTTATACTTGTTTCCTAGTGAACACATATAAAAAAAAATCTTGAAAGTATTCAGATCAGAGGTGGAATTGCTAAGTTATAACTATCAGATATCCCAAGTTGCTTCGTAAGATCATCTATCAATACACCCTACCCTTCCAGTACTTTGTATTGTCTTTTCCAGATCTATCTCTTGGTTATAACTAACTGCCTACTTAATATCTCATGGCCAACATGAACAAAAATAAACTACTCTATCTACCAAAACTGACTCCACTTTTACAACCTTTCCTTCATCTCAGATGATGGCAATGCTACTCCTATTCGTTCAGACTAAAATCTTTGAACATGTGGACTTCTCTGTTTTTTATATACTCCATATCCCAATCATCAGTAATTCTTAAAAACTGTTTAAAATACATTAAGAATCCAGCCATTTGTCACTCTCTCCACAGACACATGTTTAAATCTTTAACAAAAACCTTAGATCCAATCATGTTGCAGATATTGGAATTTTTCAGGATTATTAAAGTAATTGTGTGTACTTGCATTCACACAAAAATATACATAACACACCCAACAGAAACTGTGGTAGTGACATGACACATTAAATACATCAAACTTTCTACAGCAAAATACATGAGTCTCAATAAATATGAAAAATTCTGAAGCACAGTTCAATTTTGCTGCTTGAACTGCTCAAGTGAAACAAGTTTCACTACTAAAGGAATTATTTTAAAAATCTCTTTGGTTTTGGTTCTTGCAATCCAAACTACTACAATCTCTTCCCCGCCCTCTCAACAGTCTCCAAACTAGTAGCCCAACTCTACTTGTAGACTAAAGATAGTGATCCTTCTTAAAGGCAACTGAGATCACAATTCCTGCCCAATATACAGTGCCTTTCTACATACAACACTCTCTTAAGAATAAAAGTTAATTAGGTTGCCTGTGGTTGACATATGCCTATAATCCCAGCACTCAGAATGCTGAAACAAGGGAACTGCTGTGAGTTCAAGGCCAATCTGGGCTACGCAGTGAATTCAGGGCCAGTCCAGATACAGAACAGAACAAACAAACAAACAAAAAAAATGAAGCTGAAACCATCATACCTCCCAACTTAAAACCATACTATACAAAACTATGGTAATTAAAACAGCATGGTTAGAACCATGTATGCATAGTAAGAACCAACATAAACCCAGGCACATGGAACAGAATAAGCAACACTGAAATAATTTAACTGTATGAACAGTAAGCTGGTCTGAAACACAGGCACCAAAAGCAAATATTTGAACAAGTATATTCTGTTCAATGAATGGTGCTAGGAAAACTGGATACACACATGTGTAAAACAGAGACTATACCCCATCTCATCACATATGAAAATCAAGCAATAATGAATTAAATAATTAAATGTAAAAGATAAAACTACTTGAAGAAAACACTGGAGAAATGCTCCATAATATTGGTCTAAGCAAGAATTTTTTAGACAAGGTAAAAGAAGCAACAAAGAAAAACAGACAAATGGGGATCACAGCAAACTAAAAAGCTTTAGTACAGCAAAACAAGTTATCAATGAAGTGAAGAGACAACCTACAAAATGGGAGGGTAATTTCTGACAAATTATACCTCTGGCCAAGGTTAATATCTAGAATATATAAGAAATCCAACCAATTCAAATGCCAAAGTTCAAATATTCTGATTAAAGTCTGATTTAAGGTGAAAAAGTATCTCTCAAAAGGTGACATATAATGATCAACTATAGGAAAAAATGTTCCATATCACTATGCATCTACAAAACACAAATCAAACTTAATGAGATATCACCTCACTCCAGCTATTATGCCTTTTATAAAAAAGATTTTACACACACACACACACACACACACACACACACACACACACACACACACAACATAAAATCAGCATGTTGAAGAGGTATTGCCACTCCCACATTTACTACAGCAGTATTCACAACAGTCAAGATGTAGAATGAGTGTCTGTGAGTAGATGAATGGGCAAAGAAACACAGTACACATACATACAACGGAATACATTTTAGTCACAAAAAAAACCCCAGAATCTTGTCATCTGCAGTAACGTGGATGGGCCTGGAGATGACAGTGTTATGCAAAAATAAGTGATGCATAGGAAGACAAATAAATCATAGTTTTATTCATTTATAAAATCTAAAAGAACTAAGCTCAAGAAGTTGAGAGTAGAAAAGCGGCTACCAGAGGCCAGCAGAGTAAGAGGAGAGAAGATGATGGGAAGAGATGAGTTAATGGGTACAAAACTAAGAGGAAGTTCTGGTCTTTTACTATACAAAAAGTGGTTCATCAACAATATTGTACTATATAATTCCAAATAGCTAGAAGAATTTTGAAATTATCACAAAAATGATACAAGTTTGAGATGATGGATAACCTAAATATTGAGTTAATCAATACACAATGTGTAAACTTAAAAAAAGTCACACTGTATCTTATAAAACTGCATTACCCATCAATGAAATAATTTTTCCTCTCATTTTATTGATATGTATAAGCATATAATTTGAAGTTTACAATGAAGTTGAGCATTCTGTGCACATACGTATCCAGCCAAGGTCACAAAGGCTTTCCCACTCTCTTTCTGTCCCTCCCCCTACCCTCCCTTCCCTCCCTTCTCCCTCACCCTAACCTCCTATTTCACTTTGTTTTTCGCTTTAAGTTCCATAATAGTTGTGATCTGAGACTCTCATATCAGAGAGACCATTCGATGTTTCACCTTCTGCTTCTGACTCACTTCACTAAGCATGATGTTCTCAAGCTTCTTCCATTTGCCTGCAAAGGCCTCCATGCTGTTGGACTTCACTGATGCATAGCATTCCATTGTGTATAAATACCACAGTTTGTGTAGCCACTGGTCTGTTGATGGGTATTCTGGTGACTTCCACATTTTAGCTATTGTTAGCTGTGCTGCTACGAACATGGGTATACATATTATCTCTGCTGTGTGTTGTTTTGGCCTCTTTTGGATATACTCCTAGGAGGGGTGTTGCTGGATCGAAGGGTATATTTATTTCCAGTCTTTTGAGAGCTCTCCATACGGCTTTCCAGAGTGTTTGTACGAATTTACATTTCCACCAGCAGTGTAAGAGAGTTCCTTTTTCCCCCACAGCCTCGCCAGCACTGATTGCTATTTGACTTGATATAGGCCATTCTCTCTGGAGTGAGATGGTATCTTAGTGTAGTTTTGATCTGCATCTCTCTTATGGCTAGAGATGTTGAACATCATTTCATATATCTATTGGCCTTTTGTACTTCTTCATGTGTGAACTGACTCTTCATTTGTCCACTTTTCAATAGGGTCCTTTATTTTGGTGGCTTACTTTTCTTCAGCTCCCTTCATATTCTACTTATGAGCTTCTTATCTGAGATGTTGGTTCTCTTTTTACAATGAGGGGGACAGAAAACCCCCCGCTGACATTGATCTTCCCTCTGAAAGTCACCTCAGTTCAGTTTTGAGCCCCAGTTATGTGCCTGGTGTTATGCTGGAAACTGCTACATTCTGAATGTTTCAAGCTACCACTGCTTTATAAATAGTCGCAATTTTTAGTTCGGAAATAGAGCTAGTATCTCTATGAGAGCTTTGTTTTGCTTAGAAATACACAAGGATTGTGAATTTGTTTTTATCCATTCGGGACTATTACACAGAAGCGAAGTTTTGGCCCCAGTGACCCATTTAGTTTAGAAATGCTACCCTGGTATTTAGCAAAGTGTGTCGCTAGAGGTTCATGACAAAACGTTCTGTACACTAATGATGCCTGAGAGTAACTCTGTCTCACTGCTCTTTGTCTCCTACTTTCCTACGTTTGATGGTAATATTCCCTAGGGTCTTCCCTAAGCTGAAGATCACTGTAATTCCCCAAAAGGAGGCTACAACATACCACCCGTACCAGCCACAGCACCCGTTCCTGAGGGGCGTCTCTGGAGGGACAGGTCAGTGGAACACAAGCAAATGTTTACTCGCTTCATCCCTTGAACTTGTGTGTCTGTAGTATCTGGTCTACTAGTTTTATTATGTGAGCACTAGTATTCTTTTCATACTGTCAAGATGGTTAAAAAAGTTTTTTTGTGCAACCCACAAGGGTCTTTACTAGATGAGTTAAACATCAATAGAGAAACTTACACGTGGTGACTGTTACACAAGTGAACCTCCTCATGAGGTGCTACTTCTCTCCTAACCCGTGATTTATTATTTATATTATATATAATAATGGGTACACATCTACAAAGTATTGTTCTAAACATTTTACAAGGCAGGCTTGGTGGCATGGGCCTGCAGTCCCACCACTCTATGAGGCTGAGACAGGAGGACTGCAAATAGTTCAAGTCCAGCTGTGGCAAGTTAGCAACTTAATGAGGCTCTGTCTCAAACTAAAAAAAAAAATCTGGGATGTAGTTCAATGTGAAGGCTCTAGATTCAATCCCCAGTTCCACAAGGGGAAAAAAAAATTTTACATGAGTCATCTGTTTTACTTCTTGCAACATCACTAGGAGGTAGGTATTACTATACCATAACTTTCATTTTATTTTTATTTACTTATAGATAGGATCTTATCATTTTGCTTAAGCTGGCCTTTAGTTTCTTAGCTTAAGAGATCCTCCTGCCTCAGCCTCTGATGAATTAGGACTACAGTTATGTACCACTATGTTGACTCCATCACTTCTACTTTACGGAGAAAAAACTGGAATAAAGAAGTAACTCACAAAAAAAATAAAATAAAAAATAAGAAGTAGCTGGTTAGGAGGTCCATGCCTATAATCCCAGCATTTCATAGGCTAAGAGAGGAAGACTGTGAGTTCAGGGCAGCCTCAATTACATTGTAAGTCTGAGGCTCAAGCTATATAGTGAGACCCTGTCAAATAAATAAATTAATTAAGTAAGTAAGTAAATGCAAAGGGAAAAATACTCTAGTGCTATTTTATTTGGCAGTCTGGTACACTAACTAGAAAGAAACAGTTTCAAGAGGAAGTGCATCAGTAACAGACTAGCAAATACTAAAAAGACTGACTCAGTCACTAGGGACAAGTGATTGATTCAACACTAAATGAACATGTAGTTGAAAATATTCTCCAAAAGACAGAGCATTCCATTCCTGAATTCTGGAAACTAAAGAGAAATAAAGATATAAACAAGCAATACAATTAAATGTACATTAGAACAAGCTATTTTTAATTAGTAGCTACTTGAACATACTGTCTATGATGAAAGGGCTTCTACACATGTTATAAATATTTCCAAAACTTCCATGAAATTGAGTGAAAAATCTCACTGAACCAACTACAGTTGCAGAAGACTTTAAATGACTTTTAACTGTGCATCCCCAAGGGCTTTGAACATTTACAATACTGTTAGTAAGAAGTAAAAGTCATAACACTAATTACAAATACCACAATTTGTTTCAATTCATGTTTTGTTTAAATTTATCTATTCTACACATTATTTTGACACAGGGTATCGCTCTATACCTCAGGCTGGTCCTGAACTCGTGGCAGTCTTCCTGCCTCACCCTCTCGAATGCTGGGATTACACGTGCTGGCGGATAGAACTCATGGCAAGGCAAGTGCTTTAACCACTGTGTCATTCTTCCAGGCCTTGTACATTTATTTTCTGAGTACATTAAAGAAACCAAAACAATGTGAATTCATGATAATTAAAAAGACCAAATGTGCTTTGATCAAAAAATGGGAGGACTTTACAAATAGCAAATAAACAAGACAGAAGACGACAAGAGGAAAGAGAGACAAAGGGAAAGAGACAGGGAGAGAGAATGCTACTTTTCACACTACTTAAAATCGTCATTATGTCAATTCTCAAAAATATTTAGTTATGGACTAACCAGAAGCTGGCTTGTTCTTTACAAGTAAGATTAGGGTGGGATGATCTAATTCAGAAAGCATGATAAACTTTAATCATTAAATATAAGGGAATTTGGCAAGTTCTTTGAATGCAAAGGGTATTAGTAAAATTCAACTGAAACTTCTTATCAGTCTATTCGTCTTCATCATTATCCTTACTTACCTACATTTACGCAAAATTATCTAAGACTAAAGGAGTGGATGGATAAATGGATGATGGGTGGATGAACAAACATATGGACAAAGTGTATATATGCGATGATACTTTAGCAAAGTTTTTTAAACTATATGTACAACTAAATAAATGCCATATATATATATATATATATATATATATATATATATATATATATATATATGAATGAGGTCGGAACAGGCATGGCTGTCAGGAACAGAATAAAAAATAACCAACAGTAATATCTAATGCTTAAAATCAGGCTTGCATCTTGTATTGGTCTGATTTAATTGATCTACTCACTTTAACATTACACGCCCATGCTAGATTTTTCTATCAAGGTAGTAAGCTCTTAAACAAATTTTCTAATTATATCTATACATAATAAAATAAGGAACTTGATGGATTTCACACCCTGTCTCCAGCCTCACATGCATTAAATAAAACTGCAGCAATCTGTCTGGTAAATTTTTCAAAAGACACTAAAAAGAAGGATATCAATAAGAAGATTTTCTTCTACTCACCTGTAACCCTCTCCTTCGCAGAATACTGGAATCATCCATAATAAACGCCAGACCCAGACCCAGACCCAAAAAAAAAGAGCCACTCCCCAAACAGTCAACTGCTACTGCCTACTTACTGTTATATAAAGAGGCAAACAGTCTATTCAGCACACCAGGCTGTACCCACTAATCCACAGCTCCACTAAATTAGCCAGCGTCAGGACACAATCACTCTTACATCAGAGCCACGTCGTTCTTCACAGGAGATAGAGGGATCTCAAAGAAACCACCGCCAAAATAGGGGAAATATTTCCTATTTGTTTTTTTCATACATACTCCTCTTTTGCTGAAATCTTGAAGTACAAAGAACAAAGATCCCCCCCAAAATATTTTTCAATCTTCGATATCACTTCGGAAAAAGGTTGGCAAACAAGAGTCTCCCCCTACTAAGCTTTTAAAATTCATGTCACGTTTTTCTTTACAAAAGCAAAATCACTCCACATAACATATTTTAAAGGACAACAATTCTTCAGAAATAAAAAGAAAAACATTATTGTGATGCCTGTTTTTAGGCTCAAATAGATATAAAACCAGTTATTGTTTTGATTAAGTCGGCAAAATTCCTTTCATCCTTCGTATAGACAAAGCAAATGTCAGATTCTTTCGATATTGTCAGAGGCTCTTTTGTTTCTTTATCACTAGGTTCGCTGGTCTTCATTTCTTGGACAGTCCCAAAAGCCTCACTCTTCAGGAGTTTCAATCATTGCTAAGGTCGATTTTGCTCCTCTTTTATGTCCGGGGCGGGGGGGGGGGGGGGGGGGGGGGGGGGGGGGGGGGGGGGGGGGGGGGGGGGGGGGGGTTAGAACACGTGTTGTGAGTTCTGAGCACGGACAAATTCATTCATCTATTCATCACTGGCAGTGCTGTCACAGGAAATGTTCCCCATTCCACCAGACTTCTAAAAGGGCACAGCATGAAAAGGCCTACTTTCACTCGAGCTTTAGTCATCTTGATACTGTTCCTTCAGTCACTGGATGAGATTTTCAAAAAAGGATGCCAACCAAGTTTAAAGACATCTGTTTTTTACTTAATGATTCAAAATATACAAATGTGTAGGTTTCAAGAGGGAAAGGTTAGCTGCCATAACATGATTCCATCACTTATATGTCCATAAGCAATATTTAAACTTTTCAAATTTAAAATAATTTTTAGAATCCCAGAAAATACCAAGGAATGGTGAGGCAAGTTGGTGATTTTTCAAACAAATCACAAGAAAAATTATTAGCAAAGGCAGCATTTATATTTAGGAAGAGGGTTAAAACACATTATCTTATAATTCACAACTATTGTTCTTCAAGCTACAGGACATACTCCAAAAAATCATTCACACTCTGCAAAAATTCTAGGAAATATTAATCTAAATTTCTTAATCCTACAGATACAAGTATTTATAAATCATTCTGGACAAGTCCATTATATGGTAAATACATAATGACTAAAGGACAGATTCAGTCTGTACCCAATAAGAAGAAAAGCTGCCCTTCCTATAACTATGACAGCTGCAACCAACAGCCTAGGGCTTGATGGAAGGTCTATTCATAAGTTCCTTTTTTTTTCTGGTCTTCATCAAACTGACAGTAGTCATAAAAGCTAGCCACACTGCTAAAAACAGCACAAAGCAAGATTCATCTCCTTTTTAGTCAGTATAAATTTTCCAATCCTCAGCACAAGCAGTGTGGTCTTTTCATTGTCAGAACCAACAAATCCACATCTCCATGGACTCCTTCTCCACCTCCTGACTTAAACTAATAGCTGGACTGTGTCTAAGGGGAAAACAAACACAAGATACAGCTGATTTGCATAGTATATGCTATCATTTATCAATGTTTGAAAAGTCACAAATATAAAACTTTTTGAAGTCATAGAACTTATCAAAATAATTGTATTAACTGAAATATGCCATCAGAGAGAAAGCAGTAGTGGTCTCCAATTTATTCAACTCTAAGATGAATAAAAATATTAAAACAGGATGTACTCTGATAAGCTATTCAGATCAAAGATTCAAAATTAAAACTATTCACTTACTAACTCAGGTAACCATTATTGTGCCAACTACTAAGATGGGAATAGAGAAAGATTAACAAGAACAATAATACTCATAAAGTAAGAGTTCTATTTGAGGAAGCCAAAAACAAACAAATAATAATGATGCAATGAGATACATTCTACATCAAAAGTATGTCAAAGTGCCTCAGAAATGTCACAGAGGGCTCAATTCATACACTGGGGAAGCTGAAAAAAGAATTCCAAGGGAAATGCCACTTGGTCACTGAAATTAATGTTATAGAATTATCAGCCATTGGCCAACACAGATTCCCTTTCCTAAAGTGTTGCACACAGATTAAAAGTCTTCAGCCAATTCCCACTTCCTAAAAAACTAAGCAAAATAAAAAAATCTTCCCCCTTGTTTTTCAAGGCCAACCATGACACAAATACAACAAACTTAAACTTTACTACCTTATCGTTAATTTAGCCTTCCAGCAAGAAAAACTATGCAATATTTACTAAAAATACGCCATCCTTCGCCTTATTAAATCCTATGTTAAGCAAAAATACAGCCATCTACATTGTAAGGTTGTTGCAGAAAAGCATTTTAAATGACAAACATGAGTGCTTCTTAATCTTTTTCAATATCCCTGGCAAACTAAACACACAAGTGTGCACCACAATCAAAATTACCTACCACATGCTTTGTTCCTAAAATATAAATTCTCATTGTTCTACATTAATCTTATTTAACATAAAAATATTTTCTAAACATGATTAAAGAGCAAAAGATAGAAAAAGAGTTCCACACACATGGGAGTAAAAATCAAGACTGTAAATACGACTAAAGAGGCCAAAAAAACAGTGGTCAGAGTGGTGAACAATAACAAATGTTGCCTCAAGGCCCATCACTAAAAGAGAGCCCCTTGAGTTCACTGGTGCCTTTCCTAAGAGCTATTTCAGGGGTGGGTGAGTGGTAGAAGCCAAAGGCCAGAGGCACTATGTTGCAGAATAAGTAAGAGACTGGGGGAAGGGAGGGAAGATAGTGAATATGGACAATTCTTCTGGTTTCCATTAACTCTTCCCTTTCCTTCACAGGCAACATTCTCCAAAAAAAGAGAAGTGGAATTCAGGGCATGACCACAGATCATGGAACAAATATAACAGAAGAAAAAATGGGTGCAAGATACAAAATATGTGTAACTTTAGTGATAAATAAGCTTTTGAATCACACAGAAAACACTGTGAAATAAGAAAATCAGCAGAGGGCAGGGATACAAGAGATGGAGGAGAATGAAGAAAACTGGAAAGAGATAACATACAGAGTAAGAAAATACATTAAAGAAGTAGGACTGGTGAATAGTGTTGAAAACTGATATTATTTATCCTAATCTTACAGCATCACCAATCTCCTCCAACATGTAGCTTTCTTCTGTAAACCACAGTAACATTATTACATTTACCAACTGGACTGACAAAAAATGGGGCAAAAATATTTACGACATTGACTACTACAGAATAACAGCTGCTTCATCACGGAATCTAAGCTTAAAGAGAAAGAGAAAGTGAAGATTAAAGGTGAAAAAGAAAGAAGGATCCAATAGAGATGCTGATAAACATAAGAACAGGCATCCTTTAAGAATAATTAAATGGGGGCTGGAGGAACAACACAGTGGTCCATGTTCACCTAGCAAACTCAAAGCCCTGAGTTCAATTCCCCAGTGCCCAGGTGTGGTGGCACACATTTGCAATCCCAGCACTCAGGAGGCAGAAGCAGAACTGCCGAGTCAAAGCCAGCCTGGGCTATATAGTGAGTTCATGACTACCCTGAGCCACAGTACAAGACCCTATCTCAAAAAAAGAAGAAGGAATAAAGGAGGAAGAGGAAAAAGAGGAGGAAGAGGATGATGATGATGATTAAACGAAGAACCCCAAACCATCAGAGTATATATAGTGTGGTTACCTAGACTTGTGATTTTCCCCCCACATTTTATTGATATGTATACGTGCAAAACTCACAGTTTACAATGGAGTTGAGCATTTTGTGCACATATGTATCTTGTCAAGGTGACAAGGGCTTTCTCACTCTCCTTTTGTCCCACCCTCTACCCACCCCTCCCTCCCCCATCCCCCCCACCCTACTCCCCTCTTTCACTTTGTCTTTCATTTTAAGTTCCATAGGTGTTGTGATCTGGGTCTCTCAAATCAGAGAGACCATTTGATGTTTCACATTCTGCTTCTGACTTACTTCACTAAGCACGATGTTCTCTAGTTTCTTCCATTTGCCTGCAAAAGCCTCCACGCTACTGGACTTTATTGATGTATAGTATTCCATTGTGTATAAATGCCATATTTTGTGTATCCACTGGTCTGTTGATGGGTATTTTTAAGTGAGAACATTTCAGAGGTATGACAAAACTTAAATGGACTAAAAATGATGAAGTCTGACAACATTCCAGGATGTTGGAAAGACCCACATGGTTGCTGTGTTCGTTGATGGGATTATGTCAACTTGATGGAATCAGGACCCACACCTCCATTAGGATTAGGACTTGTCAACCACCCTAAACTGGGTATCAAGAATTGGCCTGGATTAAAGTGTGAGTCATTTGTGGGCTGGCCAATGAGAGAAGAACACCCACCCAGATGTGGGAGGGCCAACTGGAACTCCAACAGTAAAAGAAACTGATGACTACCATACTGCCAATATAATCCTTCATATCGAAAAAATGAAAGCACAATCCCTCAAATCAGAAACAAGACAAGGGTATCCATATTCATCACTCCTGTTCAACGAAGTGCTTGAAAACTTAACATTTTCAGAATAGGATATCAGACCTAGAAGATAAAATGACTGAGCTGCAACATACAGGCAGTAAAGAATGCAAAGTAAAAATGGAAGAAAGTGAATCATTACAACGGCTGATAGATGATTCAAAGAGAAACAACCTCAGAATTATGGGAGTCCAGGAGAAGACTGAGGACAAAACTAAAGGCTTAAAGGTCATGTTCAATGAAATCATGGAAGAAAATTTCCCAAATCTAAGAAAAGAAATGAACATGTAACTACTGCAGGCATACAGAACACCAAACAACTTTGATCAGAAGAGATCCTCATCACGGCACATTGTAATTAAAATACTAGAAACCCAACACAAAGAGAAAATACTAAAAGCCAGGAGATAATGGAGCAATGTCATCCAAGCACAAAGAGAACACAAGACTGCTATACCCAGCAAAATGACCTTTTAAATAAGACAGAGAAATTAAAACATTCCATGTTATAGAAAGCTTAAAGAAATTTACAGTCACTAAGCCAGGATTGCAGATAATACTTAATGGGAACTTGGAAAGCGAAAGGGAAACCAACGACACCAATGACCTCAGAGAAAAAGCAACAACAGCTAGAGGAGAAGGAGCCGAGAAAAAAGTCAGGCTTAGCATGAAATTAGAGATTAGTGAAATATGAGTAAACAATATCAGAAAGTTTAAAAATCTGAAATAATTAAGCATACCTATCTACTGCTTTAACTGTAGTATACTTGTGTGTCCATTTAATGTAGCAAATTGATAAAGTCTTAAGCTTGTTTAATGTAGTAATTCACTTTTTTGATGTTGAATGTGAGTTTATCCTCTTTGAGAGAGGCAGAAAGAAAAGCAGCACCAAAATAACTTGGAGGAAAGGTAACATCTAAAGAGAAAATGTAATAAAAAAAATAGGTTGGCATTTAAATCATTTGATCAATGTACTTCTAAAACAGTACCAGCTGTCCTATAAAATCTGTGAAATCTCCCCACATCATTATTATTATTAGTAGTATAGTAATGTGAAAAAGTTAATTACATGCAACATGGGGAACTGACATAAAATCTTTTTAAAATACATATGTATGAATATATGGGTGGATAAGCAGGTAAAATTATAAATAAACCAAATCCAGCAGAATGTCAGTAATCAGTGAAATGTGAGTAAATAAGTTATGAAAGTTTAAGACTTCTGAATTAAATTTGCCTTCATATCTGTTACTTTAAGTATATTTATGTGATATAGATTTAAGTTCATTTAATGTATCAATGTGATATAGTTTTAAGTTCATTTATTGTGGCAATTCACTTATTAGGTCTTTGATATAAATTTATCCTAAGAAAACTGACTGATGTAAAGATAACCCTGTGAATGTACAAACATTTACCTTTCAGTATTCAGCTAAGGCATTTAGAATTTAACTTTTCTTCTTCTTTCTCATATTTACCAGTCTTTTGAATTACATGCTTGTAGCTATTTTCTAATGTGGACTGGTCATTAAGGCCAGGCTTAAGAATATCAATAAAGATAAAGCAAAATATAGGGGGAAAAAGAACTTTTGGAAAATATTCCAAGGGAAAAAAAGAACTTTTGGAAAATATTCCAAGGGAAAAAAAGAACTTTTGGCAAATATTCCAATAAAGGGATCGGCTGGACTTGGAGAAGAGGCATCAAGATTTGACCACTGAGGCCCATTCGAGGAATAGGAAGCTGAGATAGAGCAGTGACTAAAGTGACATTGTTTAGATGCAGAAGATTAAACATGTTAAGTACTGTATAGTCTCTCTGACTTGGGAAACCCAGAACACAGATACTCTATATAACCACATGATGTGATAGCCAGAGTTGCGGGAAAAAGATGCGGAGGGTGTGGGAGGGTCAAAAATGGGAAGGGATTGTAAAGTTGATATTGTATATATGTGCACGAAACACTCAAGTTCATTGTAAACATTATGTATTACATAAGTATATTAATAAAAATAATGGGAAAAAAGATCACACCGCACAATCAAGTTGGCTTCATTTTAGGGCTGCAAAGACAGTTCAACATACATGATTAAATTAATGTAATACACCACATAAAAAAAGCAAGAACAAAAATCACATTGCCATCTCAATACATAATGAAAAGTCCTTTGACAAAATCCAACATCAGTACAAGATAAAAACCCTGAGGAAGAGGTATAGAAGGACTTTCCCTCAAATTGACAGGAGCCATTTATGCCAAACCTACTGCCAACATTATACTAAATGGGTAAAAACTGTAAGTTATTCCACTTAAATCAGAAGCACAAGGCTGTCCACTCTGATCACACCTATTCAATATAGTACTTGAAAACAAAATATAAAGTGATAGATAACATGATTCTCTACATAGAAGACTCAAAGAAATCCACCAAGAAATTCTCATAACTAATTAACAAATTTAACCAAACTGCAGGATTCAAAACTAATTCAAAAAAATCAATGAACTACTGAAAAAGAGCTGAGAGGAATAATCCCATTCTCAATAGCTCTTTAAAAATTAAATTCATTCACTTCTTTGGTTAGGAATAAGCCTAACCAAAGAAGTGAATGAAGGATCTTTACAAAGAAAACTACATTATGCTCATAAAAGAAATTGAAAAGGACAGTAGAAAATGTAAAGGTATCCACTGTTCCTGGATAGAATATTGTCAAAATGGCTACATTGTCAAAACTGATATACAGATTCAACACAATTGCTATCAAAATACCTATCAACATTTTACAAAGAACTTGAAAAAAAAACTAAGTTCCATATAGAACAAGAAGAGTCCCAGAACAGTCAGAATATGAATCCTGTACAACAAGACAAAAGGAAGTGGTATTATAAGTCAAGATACCAAGTTTTATTACAAAGCAACAGTGATAAAAATCATATGGTATTGGCACAAAACCAGACTGGTTGACCAATCAAATAAAATAGAGGATGCAAAGACAACTTCAAGCACCCTCAACTATTTAATCTCTGACAAAGGGGATAAAAATATACATGGGGAAAACAAGACAGCTTCTGCAATAAATAATGCTAGGAAAATCAGCTATCCACATATAGAAGAATGAATCCAGACACATGCCTGTCACCATGTGCCAAAACAAAATCAAAGTGTATCAAAGACCTAGATATTAAACGGGAAACACTGAACCGCCTACAGAACAAAATAGGCTAAAACTCTTGAAAATACAGGTGTGGGCAAAGACTTTCTCAACAGGACACCCAATGCAAAAGAAATAAATAAAAGCCCTTTGACAAAATCCCAGAATCAACAAATGGGATTATCAAATTAAAAGGTTTCTGCATAGCAGAGGAAACAATATAATGAAGAAAGAATAAACAGAATGAGAAAAACTGTTTACCACCTTCACTTTGGACAGGAGGCCAATAACCAGAATATACAAAGAACTGAAGAGAAAGAGACCCCTCAAAATCAAAGACCCGATTTTAAATATGGGCAACCAAAATAGGCAGTTCTCAGATGAAGAAGCACAAACAGGCAGCAAATACATGAAAAAAAAATGTTCAAAATCCTTAACCATTAGAGAAATGCAAATGAAAACCTTACTTCAGCGAGAATGGCGCATTCCAGGAATTCAAATACCAACAGATGCTGGCAAGGTTACAGGGCAAGGGGTAAGTGGGAGGGGGACCCCTTTACATTGTTGGTGGGACTGTAAATCAGTTCAACCACTATGGAAAGCACTATGGAGATTCCTCCAAAAAACTGAGAATAAATACTCTATGCAACCCAGCAATACCTGTTCTGGGTATCTTCCCAAAAGAGTTAAAAGCAACATATAACAGAGACACGTGTATACCCATGTTTATAGCAAAACAACAAAAACTGTGAAAGATGTCAAAATATCCACCAACAGATCAGTAAATAAAGAAAAAAAATGTGGTATATGTACACAATGGAGTTACTACTCTGCCATAATGACAAATAGACTTGAGTCATTCATAGGTAAATGATTACAACTTGAGACCTTGCTTATCGAAATGAGTCAGATTTGTAAGATTAAATAGCACATGGTTTCTTTGATATAAGAAATTCAGAGAGCTGGAGGAATGGCACAGTGCTTACCTAGCAAGCATAAGGCCTTGGTTATGATTCACCAGCCCTACATAATCTGGGCATGGTGACAGACGCCTGTAATCCCAATACTCAGGAGTTTGAGGCAGAACTGCCAGGAGTCCAATGGGCTCCACAGTGAGTTCAAGACTAGCCTGGGCTACAGAGCAAGGCACTGTCTCCCAAAGGGAAAAAAAAAAGTGCATATACAAATAATTAATTAATAGAGTCATATGGGCAAGATATTCAGAGCCATAGGGAAGGAGGAAAAGAACAGGAGGGCAAAAAGAGGGTAGGTAATGGGAATGGGAATATGAAGTTGGCATGATATATAAACGCTCGAAATTTTCAAGCTCAGTGTATTACACTAACAAAAATGGGGGGAAGAGCGGAAGGAAGAAAAAGAGGGAGAGAAGAAGGTAGGAAAATAGGAAAGAAGGAAGAAAAAGCATTCTGACAGGGATGTAGTGAAATTAGAATCCTTATATTTTGTGGTGGGGATGCAAAATGGTATAAGTAACCAAAACTTTAGTGGTTCTTTAAAAAATTGAACAGAGTTACCATGAAACACAGCAAGTCTACTCTTAGGTATATACCGAAAAGTACAAACAGCAGGTACTCAAATATTCGTACCCAACGGCTCATAGTGACACTATTCACAACAGCAAAAAAAAGGTAGAAACAACTAAAAGTCCATCAACTAATGAATACATAAGCTTTGACAAAGGGATAACAGAGGTGGTCTCTCCTTATCTTCAGAGAATAAGTTCCAACACTTCTAGTTAATGTCTAAACTGTGAGTAGTACCAAACACTATATCATACATATACATATATGTATTGGACTATATGTTGTAAACACATATATATAGTATTATATATGTACGGTATATATATATATTTTTTTTTTCTTTTCTTTTCTTTAAGACAAGGTCTCACTCTGTATTTCATGTTGGTCCTGAATGCTCTATGTAGCCCAGGCTGGCTTCGAACACAGAGCAATACTCTTGCCTCAGCCTCTCAAGTGCAGGGATTACAGGAATCTACCACCACACCTGATTTATGTGGTGCCAGGGAAGCACACTCAGGGCCTTGAGCTTGCTAGGCAAGTGTTTTGACCACTGAGCTCTTCCTCCAGCCCACTCCCCCCTTTTTCTTGACACAGGGTCTTACTCTGTAGTCCAGGTTGGTCTAGCTCAGCATGGTTTTTTCCTATATATTTCTATTAGTCAGTTTTCTGTTGCTATACAAAATATTTGATGCTGGATATTATTTAAAGAAAAGTGGCTTATTTGGCTAATTGTTTTGGATCCTCAAAGTCTTAAGATGGTCCCATCAATTCAGCCTCTGGTAAGAGTCCCCATAGCTACATCACATCATGGCAAATAGTATTACAATGGCAGGAACACAGGAAGGCAGGAAGCTAGAGAAGGATTAAAGGCCAAACTCATTGTTTTACAGTAATTCTCTGGGAAGAAATAGCTAGGATCTCATGAGACCTACAACTTAACCCTTCTGAGACTTACCTTCACTCTGTCTAAAAGCAGGACCTCCAATGACCTAACAATCTCCACACAAGCCTCACATTTTAAAAGTCCTACTATCTCTAGACAAATCTTGCAACATGAACCCTTAGGGCACATAACACACCCAAGCCATAGCAACATACATATTTAAAATAAGATTTTATTTATAAATTAGGCACACTAAGATATTAACAACATTTGTAATAAAACAGAACTATTATAGCACTGTACTGTTACCAAATTGCCAACATAACTAGTAATTTGTTCTCCTATTCTTTAGGAATACTATTAAGTAAAATAAGGGTAATCTGAATACAACCACTGCAATGCCAGGACAGATCAACTGATAATTAATAGAGTTACTAGGAGAACAATAGCTAAGTAGTGTATGCTGCTGGACAAAGGGATATCTCACGTTCCAGATAGAACAGAGCAGGACAGTGAAAAATTTCATCAATCTACTCACTGCAGCATGTAATTTAAAATTTATTATTTTTGAAATTGTCCACTTTATAATTTTGGACTGCTACTGCAGATAAAAGAGAACTACTGTGTATCAACAGAATGAAATTTTACAATCACAAAAAGGAATAAAGCATTGATATAATCTGCAATGTGAAAAAAAAATTTTAAGACATACTAAATGAAAAAAGCCAGACACAAAAGTTCTTGTTCTATGACCACACTTATATGAAACATTCACAATAAGTAAATTACAAAGAAAAGAACACCTGCTGATGGTTGGTATGGCTGGTATAAGTGCAGAATAAGTAATGACTGTTTCACGGGAAGGTTTTCTTCTGGCTGGCTTACCAAAATGACGTATGACAGGGTATGAATAAGTAAAATGACAAAAGGAAAATCAATTTTTTTGAATTGTATTTTTGATAAAGGCTACTGTTTCAGTACACAGCCCAATTTTTCAGAAGCAAATTCCTGAGACAGCTTGTAATCAGGCTCTGGGAACTGTGCTTTTCACCCATTAGTTTGTACTTCCGTCTATCAACCCTCATCCTCAAGAAGCTGTATGTTAAGAGAAAAGCATACTGCAGCTTCAAACACATGTAAACAGTGTGCTAAAGAAATTCCATAGAGATAACACATCTTAGGGTCACTTCCAGCTCCTGCAGATAGTAGCTATCACCTATGAATGAGCTATTATCCTTCTCCTGGGAGGGACTAGGATTTTTCATCTGCAAATTGAATCTCATTTCTCTGGATACACAAGTCCCACATACATTTACCCCCTAGCCTTGATAAATATGTCCAACTATGGTTACAGAGAGTACCTCTCTTTTTACATATCTTGAGGCCCACAACACTCTATTTGAATGTATACTTTTAAACTGCTGGTGCCTCTCCTACCATCTCATGAGAGCTTACACACTACTTCTTTGAGCATGTACTTTTAAGTATCTTGAGCTTGGGACTAGAAGAATAGCACAGCAGTTAAAGCATCTGCCTAGCAAGTGCAAGGTTTTGAGTTCAGTTCTCCAGCACCACATAAAGCCAGACACAGTGGTGCACACCTGAAATTCTAGCACTCGGGATGCTGAGATAGGAGGATTACCATGAGTCCAAGACCAGACTGAGCTACAAAGCAGGACCCAATCTCGAAAAAAAAAAAAAATCTTGAGCTTATTTTCATGTAATGAGATGCCACACTCTATCTGAATGTATATGCTTGAAATTTTTTCCCAAGCATCTTACTGACTAGCGCTGAAAATGCTTTCTGTGATGAGAACCAATGAATCTGTTCTGTTGGGCAGGGTGGGCGTGGGTTCCCATATCTACTTTGGGTACGACTTTTTCCTATCCGCTGATAGAAGCTGATATAAGAAGTGGCTACACACATGAGTGTACTAAATGACATTAAAACGCAACTCTAAAGTGGTTGTTTTTTCATTAATTTAATTAATTTAGCCTTGTGATGTTATAATTCACATTCTCTCTCTCTCTCTCTCTCTCTCTCTCTCTCTCTCTCTCTCTCTCTCACACACACACACACACACACACACACACACACACACACAATTCATTCTAATTTTTGTCCTTGGTTCCTAAATCATACCTTACATACCTCTATAATTTCCTAAATGACCAAATAATCAGGCTAATATATCTGGCCTTTTTCCTTAATTCCAGAAACAGCTTCAGAACAGCTTGAGGTAAAAATGAAAAACAATCCTTTGTTATAAAGTTGGGGCATTCTAGAATCTTTACTCATGAGAGAACTGTTAAGTCAAGCAACACTGGTATTAAGAACTCAAAAAACAACAAATGCTGGGAAGGCAGTGGGGAAAAAGGAAAACTCCCACATAGCTGATGGGACCAAAAAGTGGAACAACCACTATAGAAAGCAGTATTGAGAGTCCTCAAAAAAATGAAAAAATCAAGCCGGGTGTAGTGGCACACATCTATAAACCCAGCACTCAGAGACTGAGTCAGGAGGATTGCTGTGAGTCCAAGGTCAGCCTGGGCTCCATACTGAGTTCAGGACCAGCCTGGACAATACAGCAAGACCCTATCTCAAAAATCAAACAAAAACAAAACAAAACCAAAAACAACTAAAAATTGATATTCCATTTGACCTAACTATACCTCTTTAAGGTATCTTCCCAAAAAGAGTTAAAGTCATCATACAATAGTGATACATGCATGTGCAAGCTTATAAAACAACAATTTATAATAGCCAAATCTTAGAAAAACCCAACACGCCCAAGAAGAGATAACTGGATAAAGAAGATATGATACATACAGAGTATGATTCTGCCATAAAGGACAAATTTGAGTCATTTGTAGGAAAATGGATACACGTTGAGACCATTAACCTCAATGAAATGAAGCAGACACAGAAAGTTAAATATATGGTTTCTCTAATACAAGAAAATCAAATCATAAAAATATAACAAAGATGGAAAAAAGAAAGAAGATGGGTTTTATGGAAAAGAAAAAGGAAAATGGGCGGGGGGCAAGCTAGAAGGTGGGAAAGAAAAGGGAATACGATATATAAATAATACAAAATTTTACCAATTTAACAATTTCCAATTTGTTATTTTTGAACCAGCTGTTTTTTTCTTTCTCTTCTTCTTCCTTCTTCCCCTTTCTTCTTCCTTCTTTCTTCTTACGAGAGTCAGAGGACACACAGTGAAAGATGCAGATATAGTTCCATGCTTCTGCATATGGTTAGCCACTTTTCCCAGCACTATTTATTAAAGAGGCTATATTTCTCCAGCATATGTTTTTGGCCCCTTTGTCAAAGATCAGATGGCTGAAGGAACTGAGAATTGTTGCTGATGCATCCTCAGTTCTCTTCCACTGTTCCATCTGTCTGTTTTTGTGCCAATACCATTTGGTTTTTTTGTCACTACTGCTTTGTAATATAACTTGATGCCTGGCATTATGATACCTCCTGGGTTTTTCGTTGTTGTTGTGTAGGGTTGTGCTGGCCATTCTGGGTCTCCTCTGATTCCATATAAATTTTCAGATCATTTTTTCCAGTTCTGTGAAAAACGTGTTGGTATGTTGAATGGGATTACACTGAATCTGCTACCAGTTTTGACAGTATGGTCACTTTGATAATGCTGGTTCTCCTATCCAGTAACAGATGATGTCTTCAGTTTTCTAATATTCTCTTCAATTTCTTTTTTCGGAATACTGTAGTTTTCAGTGTAGAGGTCCTTCACCTCCTTAGTTAGGTTGATTCCCAGGTTTTTAAGTTTCCTTGAGGATTCTATGAGACTATTTTTCTAATCTCTTTCTCCGTATTTTCACTGCTGCTGCAGAGAGATGCTATTAATTTTTGTGTATTGATTTCATATCCTGCAACTTAGCTGAATTTGTTTATTAGTTTGTTGTTTATTACTTCTAGGAATCTTTCAGTGAAATTTTTGTGTGAAATTTTTTGAATCCTCTCTGTGAAGTATCATCTATACCTATGTTTATAGTAGCACAACTTATAATAGCCAAATCTTGGAAGCAGCTGATATGTTCCTAAATAGATGAATGTATGAAGAAGATAGGGTATATTTACACAATAGAGTATAACTCTGATATAAAGATATATCTGAATCATTTGTAGGAAAATGGATATATCTAGAGATTATGCTTAGCAAAATGAATCAAACACCAATTTCTCAAGCTGACTGTTATTATGTATCACAAATACATGCTAATAAAAAAATTTTAAAAAGGAAAGAAAAGTGTGGTGATACACATCTGTAATCCCAACACTCTAGGAAGTCGAAAGAGGAGTCCACCTAGTATGAACCCAGCTGGGCAAATAAGCAACAAAGTGAGATTAAAAAAGGAGTTGGGGGAGGAGTGAAGACGTAGCTCACTGTGAATACTCTGGGTTCAATTTCCAGTATGGAGAGAGAGGAGGAAACAGAGAATTACCAAGGAAGAACTATTATGAGGCAGAAAAATCAGAAAAAACAGATGGGATAAATCATAGGCATAAAGTCATATTCAAGTAGATATACGTCAGAGACACCAAGGGCAAACATCAAAGTTGCGGATACAGTTAAAATGCTCATGAGAAAGAACAGCAGCAATAATCCTCATTTTGCAGATGAGAAAAAGACGGCTTAAATAACTTTAGTCTTTCCTCAAATTCAAACAGCCACTACCAAGTGGTTCCTGGTTTTCTGACTTCCAGTTAAGACACTAAATTACTCTGTTGTAGAACTTTTAATATTAGATATTAATAACAAAAAATTTTCCCCACTATTTATATTAATATACAAATGTAATACATAGTATTTACAATGAATTTGGGTATTTCGTACATCTATGTATCATATCGACTTTACAATCCCTTCCCGTTTACTACCCTCCCACGTCCTCCCTATCCCTTCCCCTGGCTCCTGCTATCACTTCACATGGTTCCAAAGAATGTCTGTGTTCTGGGTTTTCCAAGTCCGAGAAACCATACAATGTTTAACCTATTAATCTTCCGCACCTAAGTCACCACTCTACCTCAGCTTCCTATTCCTCTAATGGGTTCACAGTAGTTAAATCTTGATATCTCTTCTCTGAATCCAACCAGTCCCTTTATTGGGATATTCACAAGTATTTGTTCCATATTTTTCTGTATGTTTGTTGTTACTGTTAAACCTGGCCTTACCCACCAGTTCACATTAGAAAATAACTATAAGCATGTAGTTCAAAAGACTAGTTAATTTGGGAAAGAGAAAAAATAAATAAATACATAAAATTCAATTGCCTTAGCTGAATACTAGGAGGTGCATATCTGTACATTCACAAGGTTATCTTTACATCAATCAGTTTCTTAGGATAAACTTTCTTTAGTGAACTAATAAGCGAATTGCTACAACAATACAAAGTTAAAACTATATCACATTGCTACAATAAATGAAGTCAAATCTATACCACATAAATATACTTAAAGTGACAGACATGAAGGCAAATTAGTTATTTCAGAATTCCTTAACTTTCATATCCTATTTACTCATATTTCACTAATTACCAACATACTTTCTTCTCAGCTCATTCTCCTCCAGCTATTGTCACTTCTTCTCTGGGGTCATTGGTGTCGCTGGTCTCCCTTTTGCTTTCTAGGTTTCCTTTAAGTATTCTCTGCAATACTGGCTCAGTGGCTGCAAATTCCTTTAAGCTGCCTCTGTCATGGAAAGTTTTAAGTTCTCCCTTTAAATTAAAAGGTAATTTTGCTGGATATAGCAGTCTTGGTTGGCATTTCTGTTCTTTTAGTGCTTGGATGACATTGCTCCACGATCTCCTTGCTTTTAGAGTTTGGACTGAAAAATCTGCTGTTATACTAATAGGCTTATCTTTGTAGGTCACCTTCTGTTTTTCTCTTACCGCTTGTAGTATTTTCTCTTTGTGTTGGGTTTCTAGAATTTTAATCAGGATGTGTTGTGATGAGGATCTCTTCTGATCAAAGTTGTTTGGTGTTCTGTATGCCTGCAGTAGTTACATGTTCATTTCTTTTCTTAGATTTGGGAAATTTTCTTCAATTATTTCATTAAACATGTCTTTTAAGCCTTTTCTTTTGTCCACAGTCTGAAGTTGTTTCTCCTTGAATCGTATATCAGCCGTTGTAATGATTCGCTTTCTTTATTTACTTTGTTTTGTTTTTTATTTTATTTTTCCCCATTTTATTGATATGTACAAGTGCAGAATTTAAGTTTTACAATGGAGGTGAGCATTTTGTGCACATACTTTCCTTGTCAAAGTGACAAGGGCTTTCCCCTCTCCTTTTTTCCCTCCCCCCCTTCACCCCCGCCCCCATCTCCCTTTCCCTTTGTCTTTCGTTTAAAGTTCCGTGAGATGGTTGTGGTCTGGGTCTCTCATATCAGAGAGACCATCCGATGTTTCACCTTCTGCTTCCGACTCACTTCACTAAGCATGATATTCTCAAGTTTCTTCCATTTGCCTGTGAAAACCTCCATGCTGTTGGACCTTACAGATGCGCAGTATTCCATTGTGTATAAGTACCACAGTTTGTGTATCCACTGGTCTATTGATGGGTATTTTGGTGACTTCCATGCTCTAGCTATTGTTAGTTGTGCTGCTATGAACATGGGTATACATGTATCTCTGTTGTATGTTGTTTTGGCCTCTTTTGGATATATTCCCAGGAGGGGTGTCGCCGGATCAAAGGGGATATTTATTTCTAGTCTTTTGAGAGCTCTCCATACTGCTTTCCAGAGTGGTTGAACGAATTTACACTCCCACCAGCAGTGCAGGAGGGTTCCTTTCTCCCCACAGCCTCGCCTGCATTGATTGCTATTTGATTTGTTGATATAAGCCATTCTCTCTGGAGTGAGATGGTATCTTAGCATTGTTTTGATTTGCATTTCTCTTATGGCTAGAGATGTTGAGCATCTTCTCATGTATCTATTGGCCCTTTGTACTTCTTCGTGAGTGAACTGCCTCTTCATTTCATTTGCCCATTTTTCAATAGGACCCTTTATTTTGATGGGCTTAATTTTCTTTAGCTCCCTGTGTATTCTAGTTACGAGTTTCTTATCTGAGGTGTTGGTGGTGAATATTTTTTCCCAGTCTGTTGGTTCTTTATTTACAATGTTGACAGTTTCCTTTGCTGTGCAGAAACTTTTTAATTTGACAAGATCCCATTTGTTGAAAGTGGGGGTAATTTCTTTTGATCTTGGTGTCTTGCCAAGAAAATCTTTGCCTACCCCTATGTCTTTTAGAAATTTGCCAACTTTGTCTTCCACAAGGTTTAGAGTTTCATTTTTAATGTTTAGGTCTTTAATCCATTTTGATTTGATTCTGGTGCATGGTGATAGGTATGTGACTAGATTCATTCTTCTGCATGTGGATGTCCAGTTTTCCCAGCACCATTTGTTGAACAGGCTGTCCTTTTTCCATTGTATGGATTTGGCCCCTTTGTCAAAAATTAGGTAGTTGAGGGTATTTGGGTTTGTTTCTGCATCTTTATTTACTTTGTGCTCTTCATGGCCTGTATGTTGCAGCTTAGTCACTTTATTTTCTAGGTCTGACATTCTGTTCTGGACATTCTGTTCTGAAGTTGTTTAAAGTGGTTGCTTATTATTACCTGTGTGTTTTTCATTTCCTGAATATCTGCATTCAATTTTTCTATACCTCTGTTGTGTTCTACTCTAATTTCTTCTTTTGTCTTCATTATCTTCTGGTATATTTCCTCTCTGGTCTCCTCTAGTTGCTTTTCAAGGCTTGCTTTTTGCTTAGCTGTGTTTTGGTGTAGCTCTTCTGCTATCTGTTTTATTTCCTGTTTTAATTCACTGAATTTCTGGGCCCAGAAGTTCCCATCATTTTTGCCATATTCATCTTTAGTTACCCCGATATCACCTCCTGGGGTTTCAGGTCTTTTTGTAGGAGATTTGTAACCACGCTTCCCCATTTCTTCTTTGGTCTCCTCTAATTTCTTTTCAAGGCTTGCTTTTTGCTTAGCTAAATGTAGATCTTGCACTGTTTATTTTATTTCCTGCTTTGCTTCCTGCTTTAATTCACTGGCTATCTGGGCCCAGAAGTCACAATCATTCTTTCCCATCTCTTTTTTGAGTTCTGCAATTTCAGCACCTCTAGTACCATCCCCTGGGGAGTCAGATATTTTTGCATAAGATTTGTTACCACGTTTCCCCATGGTTCTGCTACCTCTGACTCTCTCTGGTGCGCAGGAAAGAAAATGGCTCCTGCTGACATCACTGCCTGCGACGGCTGTTGAGCCCCGTTTCTGATCTGGGATCCCAGGGCCTTTTCTAGGGGGAGTCCACACTGCCTTGGTAGTACACACATCCACGGGTTGGTGCTTGTGAGGATGGAGCCGCCCGCTGCCAATAATTCCCACTTATCCGGATCCACACTTACCTCGGGCTGAGGTTCTGGCCTCCGGACCTTGTTTGTGATCTGTGGAAGCAGGCAGTTTGAGACCGCGCCGAGTCGGCTGCTTCTTACCTCCTCTTCCAATGTGACTTCAGGATTTCAGACCCACCTACAGCCTCCTCTCCCATTGCTGTGTGCGCCGTTCTCTCCCAGCTCATTTCCATCAGATGTTCAGGTCCCTGCAAGCTTTCCTCCGTCCGCAGCTGCCTGCCGTTTGCAGGTGGCTGTGGCGGCTTCCTGGACTGTGGGTATTTTTTTTTTTCCTCCGGTGGATGATCCTTCTGAGTTTCTCGCCTCCTGCTGGTCACCTTTTAGTTTTGGGGGACGCTCCTCTCTTTCCTAGCTACACCAAGCATGCTTTTTCTAACCTTCTTCTTGACTTTTTAAGTGAGTTGATGTGCAGTGCTGTTACTCAGTTGCCATCTTGACTGGAAGTCCAACAAATAATTTTTAAATAATAATCATAATCTTGAGCAAGATGCTATCCAAATTCTTCTCCATCCCTAAGAACATATAATAACCTAATGGTATGATCCTTTTCCCAACATGTCTTGAGAAGCACTAATCAGAATCAGGATGAGATTCTATATATGGAGGAAACTGACCCAAAAAGAAATCCTCTCCATAGACCCTCTGAGAATGACACTAGGAAATAAGGGAGATGCTCCCAAAAAATACCATCATAAACACAAATGAAAATATTTGACACATTAAAGCTTTTGCCTATCTGTTCTCCAGACTCTGGTAAAGTCTAACTTCTGGCATATTTCCTCACAGATAATTAGAGTCAGCACAATTACTATTATCTTTTAGTTACTTTTAAAATCACAATCAACATGGCAATTTTTAAATGGTATATTATTTTGAGATTAGTTTTGTTCTATGGGAATCTAATTGACCCAGAGGCTCTCTGAAGGCATGGTGCATGTACTCTAAAAAGCCGTAACTCTATTAACAAATTCTAGTTAACATTTTTCAGAATGTCATACTCAGAAGCAGGGGTGACATGAAGGTATATTCCCATACTGAGTAGTGAAAGCAGGCAAAGGACATCAATACTAACCTGTAAATGTGTC
Source organism: Ctenodactylus gundi (assembly GCA_004027205.1). Taxonomy (NCBI): domain Eukaryota; kingdom Metazoa; phylum Chordata; class Mammalia; order Rodentia; family Ctenodactylidae; genus Ctenodactylus; species Ctenodactylus gundi. The sequence goes on from PVKB01002152.1 coordinate 239,154, forward strand.
ACTATCAATAAGTGTTCAAATGGAAGGCTTTGAACAGTAGAATTAAAATGGAGGAAATAGCCTGAAGTTACAGGTTAAATAACTAGCTCAAGAAAAAATAACATGTGAGAAAAACAAAAGGTTGATCCTTATGAGAAAATAGGTAAGTCTACCCTTGGTATTCCTCAATGGATCCTAAAATGCCAACAGATTCCAAAGTCTAAGGAATGTTCAAGTATCTTATATAATATGGTATAACATTTTCATGTAACGTAAGTACATCCTTTCATATTCTTTAAATCATCTCTAGGTTAGTTACAATACCTACTGTAGGGACTAGAGGTATGACACAGTGGTTAAGAGTGCTTCTATGGCACATGCTATAACTCCATAACTCTAGAGGTTGAGGCTGAGAAATGCTGTAAGGCTGCCAGTTCAAGGCCAGCTTGGGCTACATAGTGAGAGGAATGATGACAAGAAAGAAAAAGAGTCTATTCATGTTCAGCACAGATGAAATGAGAGGTCTAACTGTATAAGGTATGAACAAAATGCAAGATAAACAAATATTCAAACTATAAGTTGAAAAGAATCTAGTAGAAGGCTATTGCAGAATGTACCTCCACAACATCGCTGAAGGAATTCAGGGTAGTACTGTGTGTAGCAAGCTCAGGGTTGCTTTTTGGAACTTTGTAGAATTTTCTTTTGTTTTAATATTCTTCATTGTAAGTTGGCTGAACTGACAGGAAGCAGAATTCCCAGATTTGGAGGGGTGAGGTAATTAGATTTCAGTTTAAAAAGTCTTTTACAAATTCATAATTAAAGAAACAAGTACTCAATTTTTTAAATGGGCAAAGAAAACACACAAATATCCAATATACACATGAAAAGATGGTCAGTATCATTAACTATTGTAGAGATGCACATCAAAACCACAAGATACCACTACACATTCCAGTGTAGTTAGTCAAAAAGACTATCATGAATGGCAATATAGAGAAATCAAAATTATTCAAATAAGTAAACAGTTATTGTACAATCAGCAATTACTTTCCTATTTATATACCCAAATCATATCCCAATGAAAATTTGTACCCAAATTTTTATAGCAGCATTATTCATAAACATCAAAAGGCAAAATCACTCCAAAAGTCTACCAAATGATTAATTTTTAAAAGTGGTATTATCTGTACAACAGGATGTTATTTAGCAATAAAAAGGAATAAAATACTGGATACATCCAACATGGGCGAACCTTGGAACCATTATGGTAAGTCAAAGAAGCCAGTTATAAGAGGCCACACAGTATGTGATTATGACAGAACAGGCAAGCCTACCAAAGTGAAAAAAAAAAAAGACTGCTGTCACCTAAGTATGGGGAATGAGAGGATGAAGATGTGACAGAAAAAAGCTGCAGGATTTTTTTTTTTTAAAGGCAGAGGATTGCTTAGCTGCTAAATAGCCTAAAATTAAACTCAAACTCAAAGTGATTCTCCTGGGCTTCTATCTACTTTTGGTTTATAGGGTATTACGGTTTGGAGTGGAATGTCCCCAAAAGCCTCATGTATGTGGATGTTGTGAATTATCTATGAATTCTATGTACTGTTAGGAGGCAGGGCCTGGTCAAGAGGGATGAACTGCAGGCATAGGATGAATTACAGGTGTGTGGTAGATTACAGACATATGTCTCATTACTCGGTGTGTGGCCTGGAAGGGTGTCAAATCTTGCCCTGGCTTCTTTTGGAAGTCCTTTATTTTTCTCTTGCAATGCTGTAAGCAACTGTTCTCTACCAGACTCTTCCTGCCATTGCCAACCATGAATAGATTGAGACCTGAAATTATCAACTACAATAAGCCTTTCCTCCTTTATGTGGTGGGTGTTGGATATTTTGAAATGAAAATGCAACTAAAATACATGGTTTCTTTCTAAAGTGATGAAAGTATTCTAAAACTGACTACAGTGATTGCTGTACATATCTCTGAATTACACTTAAAAATCAAATAAATGCTTTAAATTCACATATTGTATCTTATACAAACCATATATCAATTGTATTAGAAAAACATAATTCAGGAATACAGGTAACACTCCTACAAAGCTCAGTATCCACAAATCACAGAATAAAAATATTCAGAGGGAAGAGATCAGCACTAAAAGTGCTTAAGGCCTGGGTTTTGATACCCCAGCTCCACATAAACTGGGATTAGTGGTGCACACCTGTAATCTCAGCACTCTGGAGGCTAAAATAGGAAAACTGCTTTGAGTTCTAGGCCAACCTGGCTATATAGTTAGTTCAGGACCAGACTGGACTACAGAATGAGGCCCTGTCAGTTAGATAGATAGAGAGAGAGAGAGAGAGAGAGAGAGAGAGAGAGAGAGAGAGAGGAAGGAAGGAAGAAAAAAAAGGAAAGGAATATTCAGAGAAGAAAAACCTGCATCTGTAGTAACGTGTACAAATTTTCTTGTCACTAGTTCCTAAATGATACAGTATAACAATTATCTGCACAGTACTTACATTGCAGTAGGCATCATAAATAATCTAATTTAGCATATATGTGCACAGATTATATGTACGTAAGTGCTAAATTACATTTTGCACGAAAGACAAGTATCTGTAGATTTAGTTATCTGCGATGGGGGGGGGGGGGGTGGTAGAATATTCCAGAAACAATTTTCCACAGATTCTGAGACTATTTTACTTGGCCTAGGCTACCAGGACTTTAGCAACCTTAATCTAGGAATCTCTTCTAAAATACAACAACTTACAATGAAACATTCAGCCTGACTTTGGGGGCAGTAGTTCTAAAATCAACATGTTAGGATTAGGCGCAAAACTTTTTTTTAAAAAATTGCAAAGCCAAGCATAGTGGCACAAATCTGTACTCCTAGCACTCGGAAGGCCGAGGCAGGAAAACAGCGGTATGTTGGAGCCCAGCCTGACTACACAGTAAGTTTAGGACAAGTCTAGACTACAGAGTGAGACTTTATCTAAAAAAGATAGTAAATTTCAGGCTAAGGGTACAGTTCAATAATAGGGTGCCTGCTCAAGCATGTACAAAACCTTGGCTTTGATCCCCAGAACCATGGAAGGGAGGAAGGAAGGAAGGAAGGAAGGAAGGAAGGAAGGAAGGAAGGAAGGTAGGTAGGAGATGGGAGAGGGGCAGAGAGAAAGAATGAGAGAGGAAAGAATGGGAAGGAGACAGAGAGAGACAGAGAGAGAGGGAGAGAGAGAACAGATATCTGAACCACCCTTAGACATCTGTATCAAAATCTTTATGAAAGTATACTATCTCTGTGTCCGTGTGTGTGTGTGTATGTGTTGTTTGTTTTTAAGTTACAAAGATTACAGTGGAAGGAAATGGAGCTTTCAAAAACATGTTAGGAGCAAGAGGGTAATCTGTATAAGTGATGGTAAGTGTCCTGGTTCTGGTAACATAATTATTTAGGAAGACTGCCCTTAAACTTAACAGATGTCATAGTATCCATGACTTGCTCTGAAATGTTGCAAGAAATTTTATGTACATACAAATACAGCAAAATATTTACAAATTGATCGACCTAGGAAAAGCTTACATGATTTTCACTGTACCCTTTGTTAATCTTTCCTGTAGGTTGGAAATTTTCACAAGAAGAACGTAGAGAAGGAATAAATTACTCAAGTGATCTTGTTTTTCTCTGTGATCTAAGAATCCTAAATTGTAAACAACATCAGGAAATTCTTTGATCCAACGTTAGATTCGTCTCCTTACCCAAATTTCCCAGGATAAGCAAAATCTTCTACTCAATATATGTTGACCCACAAAGCTTATACCCCAAAGTGTATCTAGGTCACATTTTAACAAAAGCAAGTTTTTGTTATTGCAGCTTGCAAATTACTAGCAAGCTTGCTATACAGAACAGAGGGAACAGTATGAGATTAAATGGAGCATCCATGAGTGCCCTAGGTACCAAGGTAGAGCCACAGAGGGTAAATAAAGGGTACAATATACAACAGAAGGAAGAGAACAACTGGCATATGTTACAATACTTAACCTTTTTAAGGCCCTCCCAATCATACAAAGCCTAGACAAAGAAAAGGATCATTCTTTCGTCTAATACATGCTTTAAGTGTCCCCCATGTGGTAAACACGTTCCCTATTCTAATGTATTAAATGTGAATACCACAGAGCTATACACACAGTACCAACATAAATTCACAAACTTAGAATCATTTCTGTAACAAAAATGTTTTTTCCCCAGGAATTGTATCCATTAAAGTTACAAGTTAAAGTCAATCTTTTTTCTTTTCTTTTATCTATTATTTATTTACAACATCATGCAAACTTGCCCAGGTTGGCCTTGAACCTGTAATCCTTTTGCCTCATCCTCTCAAGTAGCTTCAATTATAGGCATGTACCACGGCTCCGAGGCTGAATGTTTTCTGATGTTCATGCATCAGTACTAGAGACCATAACAGCATGAGAATGATCAGAATATTTGCAATTAAAATTCCAATATTGTCCTACATTTTACCTTGGGAGGTTACCTAAACTTTAAAAGGGGACATAATTGATGCACCAATGACAAATGAGAATCAAGGATTTGTTCCCACAACAATACACCATCTTTACTGACACTTACCAAGCCAGCAGTAAGAGAAGGTGCAGACTGTCCCAGAGATTGATTTCTCATTCGAACAAGGTTTGATGCTTCGCCTGAAGCCTGCCAAGTCATTTGTCCCACATTGCTATGTACACTGCTGGACAAAGGGTGCAGCTGTTTACCTTTAAACACAAAAACCAGAAAACACATATGTAACTATTTATTGATAAATGAATAAAATTGCAAGTGATGATGTCAAGTGGATAACATAGTGACACAAAGGTTCTTCTTGATTCACTTTATAATCTACAGTCCTTTAAGGGTTCCAAATGTCTTGGTAAGGAGAACTCCATGTGGGATAATGATAGGAATTGACTATTTTGAGTTCTTTGTAATATTTACCACTATGCAACCTTCCTACCCTAAAACCCAACCTAACGATCTAGTATTCCCAATCCCTTCCAACCAACCTGGTTTCCCTCAATGCAACACAACTGGTATATAAAAATTCTTCCAGATAAGTCTAGTCCTCAGGGGATGTAACTCAGTAGTCAGGATGCGCAAGGCCCTGGGTTCAACTCATCAGCACCACATAAATATTAGCCAAGTTTGGAGGCACATGCCAGTAATCTCAGCACTTGGCAGAAGGAGGCAGAAAGATTGCCCTGAATTTGAGGCCAGGTTGGGCTACATCGTGAGTTCAAGACCAGCCTGGACTATGGAACAAGGCCCTGTCACCTCCACCTACTCCCAGAAGAAAAAAAAAAGAGAGAAAGAAAGACGTTTTTTTTAAAAAAAAAAAAAGTCTAGTTCTTAGGATTTCAAAAAACAAACATTGAATCTACAATGCTCTTACCAGGCTCTATGCACTCAGTACAGGTTTTCTGATCACTCTAACCTCACTGAAAGATACATGAAAGTAATTCATTAAAACTAAATCTCTAAACTCTGCAATGACCTTCCAGCTGAAATACAAGTCCCATTTCTCTCCTTTCTTCACAACATTCTTCACACACCTTCTAGAGAACCAACCAAAACAAACAGTATCTTGTCACTATTTCCTTAAAAATCTCTGATGGCATCCCAGTGTTTAAAGAATAAACGCCACTCTATAAGCCAAGATTATTTTTCCGGCCTCACTATTTCACTCTTTTTGTTAACTATTCATTAATTCAACATCAATACTATGGCCTGCAACTTCAAACTTCTGTCTTAATCACCCAGTTCCCTTGAAAACTCTTCTTGTCCTATCAAAATTAGAGTCACCTGAAGTTTTCTAGGTTTTACTCTAACAATATATGATACAATTCATCTGGACAGCAATTTGACAAAATTAAACAAGAGACTTCAGGGTAAGATGGAAGCTGCATTAACAATGCTGGGTGATGTCTCCTCATGGACTCACTTAAAAAGTTGAGGCTATATTTTAAAACTGCCTGTTCAACTTAGCTAAGAGAGGAAGGAACTTCCAACAACTCGAAAGGAAGCCATGTGAAGGTCAGAAAATCCTGAAGACAAATCACAGGTGGTAGAAAATAGCAGCCCAGGAAGCACTCCCAGGCTGACTGAGAGCATCCTGAGCGACCAGCATCCACAGATGAAGAAAGACCCAGAGCCCATAACCTGTGACCATGGTAAACGTGGATCTGGGAGAAGTAAGGATTGACACCAGCTGGTAGCCCCAATCTCCAAAAACAAGCCTGTGGGTAGTACAAAGTGCAAATGCACACTGCAAGTCTCCCACTGAACAGGCCTCCCCGAACCTAGATAAGTAATGCTCGAGGCTGGAATAATGGCTCAGAGTTTAAAACACTTGCCTAGCAAGCACTACCTCAAGTGCCCAAGTTTGATTCCCCAGCACCACATAAGCTGGGCATGGTGGCGCATGCCTGTAATCTCAGCACTCAGGAGACTGAGACAGGAAGATTGCCCTGAGTCTAAAGCCAGACTGGGCTACATAGTGAGTTCAGGACCAGTCTGGACTACAGAGTGAGACCCTGTCTTTAAAAAAAAAAAAAAATGAGGCAAAGCTCATCAGTCATAACAGGAGGTGGATGTAGGCAGGAACCATTTTTTTAAAAAGAGTCCTACCCTGAACTTTTTGTAAAAGAAGGTTCAAAAGAGTACAGCAGGGTTGGGAGTCACTCTTAAACAGTGCCTAGGAAGAAACTGACACAAGAGACAGTTGTGGAGAGGAGAGAAATGCCGACACCCCTGAATGGCTCAGGTGGTAGTGGGAGCACCTGAGTGTGGAGAACCCTGCCATCAGGAGAGGGAAGCCAGGACAGGCTGAAGAACTTTGCTAAGGGAGCTGGTTATGATCAAGACACCTCAGAGGCCACCAAGCTGTTACATCCTCTCTTGTTGCCTACTTCCAGCACAGAACTCTGAGGTCTTTTCGGCTTTTCCCCCACACCCTCATACATACCCATTCAAAGAAACCTCTCAGCTAGGCCTTTAAAGCAAAGTCCCTTAAGAATAGAAACATGGGAAGAATACAAGGCAAAAGAATACACACAGAAATGCCTGAGACCCCAGAAACTAATGTCATGGGCCCTGCAACTCATTAGGAAGTCAAAAAGCAAACAAGTTGAACAGCCAGTTCATATAAGATATTCTCAAAGAAATGAAAGCAATGATCATGGGCTTAAAGAGGAACTTACTAAACAAATGGTGGTCCTTAATAAATACAAAGCTAAATAAACATATAGAAGACACAAATAAAAACATTTCTGAGGGTAAATAAGGAAATGCAAGATATAAAGGAACATTTTGATAGAGAAGTGGAAAATATGAAAAAAAATCTAGTTGAAATTCAAATACAAAAAATACATCTGAAAGCAGGGGAAGTCAACACAAATATTGGGAGGGCAGAATTTCAGACCTTGAAGACAAGGCTGGGGAAGCAAATGCTATAATTAGTCATGACTCCAAAATCAGAAATGAGCAAAGTAGCTGGATATAACAGCTGATGGATCATTCAAAGAAAACCTATCTCAGAATTATGGGTGTGGAAGAAAGAGCAGAAGACAGCATCAAAGGTATAAAGAATGTTATTTACTGAAATCATGCAAGAAAATTTCCCAAATCAAAGAAAAGAAATGAACATTCAGGTACAAGAAGCTTACAGAACACCTAGTAACCTCAACCAGCAACAAGACTTGCAACAACATATCATAATCAAAACCTCAGAAATTCATTGTAAAAAGAGAATATTAAAATCATCAAGAGAAAAACAAACATTATTTTACCACGACAAGCCCATTCAAATTAACGCAAACTGACCAATGCAAACTTCAAAGGCCAGGAGAGCAAGATCTTTCAAGCTTTAAAAAATAGGAAATGTCAACTCAGGTTGTTGGTTAAACTTATATCAAAACTTATGACCAGCAAAAATATCCTAGACAACTGAAGGGGAAGTAAAAATTTTTCATGATGAAGTATCCCTAAAGTAATTTGTGACCACTAGCCCAGCACTGCTGGAAATACCTGAAGGAAACTAAGAAACAAAAGATTAGGCAATCCTAGCCCATTGACTAAAAACTCAATTGGCTATTAGCTCAACATGTGACTCCTGAACTTCACTTTTCAATTTCATGCTCTATAACTAAATTTGTAATAATGATCTTACTCGTTCCTTCCTGCTCCTCTTTTGGAAAAAAAACTCTTAAAAATTCTTTAATGACTAAGTATGCCATTATATCTACTGTTTTGTGTGTAATATACTTTCATGATATAGACTTAAATTCATTTACTGTAGCAATTCATTTATTTCATCTCTGATATAAGTTTAACCGAAGCAAACAGAATGATGTAATGAAAATCTGAATGTCTTTTGTATGTGCACACATTTACTTTTCAATGTTCAGCTTAAGGAATTTGAAATTTAACTTCTTTTTCTTTCTTACATTTTCTATGCTATGAATTCCATTGTTAATGGAATTCTGTTCTATCTATTTAGACCAAGACATCTTTGGGTTTTTTATTCTTTTGAGGCAGAGTCTCACTGTAGTTCAGGCTGTTCCTGAACTCACTATGTAACCCAGATTGGCCTCTAGCTACAGCAATCCTCCTGCCTCAGCCTCCCCCTGCCTCAGAGTGCTAGGATTACAGGCATCCAACACTATGCCCAGCTTATGAGGTGCTGAGGAAATCAACCCATAGCCTTCTGCTTGCTAGGCAAACCCTTTAACCACTGTACTATTCTTCTAGCCCCTGGACCAATTCTTCTTCAAATCATTTTTTTCCCTTGAATATTTTAATTGCTTTTCTTTAGAGGAGGTGGGGAGGCATTATGGGTTTTAGGTTCTGGGAAATAAGAAGAAAAAAATTTTTAAAAGAAAGAATGTGAAGTCTAGCAAAATGGGAAGTGAGCAAAAGCAAATCATATTGATCGATAGTAAGCAAGAGTACTGGTCTGCTAAAATACACCTATCAGGTTTAGAGGATTAACAGTCAGAGTCCATGAGAAAGCAGTAAGAAGAGCAAATAGACTGACCCATGAGTGTTCTATGCAACATTACTAGAGAAAGGCTGTCAAGATGTCATGTTAGGCTGGGCGCTGTGAGGCAGGCCAGTAGTTCCCAAAAAGTGGGAAACTGAGGCAGGAAATTCCCAAGTTCCAGACCAGCCTGAGTAACTCAATGATTTAGTGAGATCCTGTTTTAAAAATCAAAATTAGAAATGGGTGGGGGTTGGGAATGTAGCTCAGTGCTTAAAAGTGGTTGCCTAGCAAGTTCAAGGCCCTGGTTTCTAATCCCCAGTACTATATAAACTGGGCATGGTGGCACATAGTTGTAATCCCAGCACGGGGAGGTTGAAGCAGGATTGTCATGTATTCAAAGTCAGAGTCTGGGCTACCTAATGAGTTCAGGACCAGCCTAGAGTAAACAGGGAGCCTTTGTCTCAAAAAGACAAAAGAAAAAAAATACTAATAAGCTAGAGATATAGCTCAGTCTGAAAGCCCTGGGGCTCAATTCCCAGTACCACAAAGAAAAAAAAAAAAAAAAGGAACCACCTCCCATCCCAGGAGAAGTAGCACAATGGTTCAAGTGCTTGTTTAGAGTGGGCACAAGGCTCTGGGTTTGATTCCCCAGCACCACATAAAAATTAGCCAGGCATGGTGGCACATGTCTGTAATACCAGCATTCAGGACCCTAAGGCAGGAGGATTGCTATGAGTTAAAGCCAGCCTGAACTACAAAGTGAGATTATGCCTCAAAAAAAAAAAGCCAACTTTTTTGATGCTTTCTTATTTACAGCACAGTCCTACTTCCATCTTTCTTTCTTTCTTTCTGTTTGTTTGTGTTCTGCTTTGTTCTGGGGAGCCTGTTTTTTTTTTTTTTGAGGGGGTACTGAAGTCCAATTGGATGCTGGGCCCCATATACACTAAGCACACACTGTAACACTGATCTATATCTGAACCTCCCATATTAAAACAAAATCAGGTAGTTACCTGACAGAGAACTTGACAGGCTTCCTCTTCGTAACTTACAGTCATCCTGACTAAGTTGTCGCTGGAGTTTAGCTTTTCCAGTGGATGAAAATATGTCAGGATTACTGAGCTTCCTGAAAAGCAGAGGACTAAGTCCAGTTACGATATCCTTCAAAGAGAATAAGAAAAAAAAAAAAAGAAGTCTTTAGTACCTTTTCTGAAGTGTAAGAACTTTATATTAAGTATCTCTATAATATTCATTATAGTTAAAAAGTACTAATATTTTATAATTCCACTTTTTCTTAGTAAAGAACATGGGACACTAATTATAAAATGCCCTCCAAAGCAGAGAGGGTTTATAAGACCACATAAGGTATTTTGCTAGGATGTATTCATTCATGAGTACACTTGTAGGTATGCATGCTTACTTCTTTTTCTCCTCTTACATATACCTTTCCTATATCCAATGAAGAAAAGTCTTGGATGTGGAGGATGAACAGAGTAAATCTCATTATATTATCCAGACTGGCCCTGAGCTGCTGGGCTCAAGGGATCACCTTGCCCTACTTTAGTTATTTTATTTAATAATTAAATAAACATTACTTAATCTGTCATACAAACTTAGAAATAATCTCTAACATTCAATTACTCCTAAATTAAAGTTTAAGAGATTTGTTTACATGCCTAAGAGCTAAATACATGCTTTCCAAAAGAATTATATACTATGAAGAATATATCGACAATATGAAATACTGCCAGTGCTTCTCCTTTGCCTTTGTTTTGGCCTGGTCCATCTCACTTCATCCTAGCGTTTCTTCCTCCTCACTTAGTAACACTCAATGGTGCTACCAAAATATAGACTTTTTGATGGTGGGAATTAAACCTAGGGCCTTCACCTTATGCTACACCTCCAGCCCTTTTCTTATGTTGAGGAAAAGTCACACTAAATTGCTAAACTGCAGGGACATCTTCAGACCCTCCCATCTCAGCATCCCAGAGTGCTGAGATGCACTACCAGGCCCATTAAGATGAAGATGCTATTTAAGCGAGTACCCACTCATTTTTAATACACAGCAGTATTAAATGGGGAAAAAATAAGAGTAAGGGCCTGAATTTGATTCCTCAGCATCATATAAGCTAGGCATGGTATGGCACGCCTGTAATCCCAACACTTGGGATGGTGAGGCATGAAAATTGGTGAGGCATGACAACTGTCATGAGTTTGAGGCCAGCCTAGGCAACAAAGTGAGTTCAAGACCCACCTAGACTACAGACCAAAACCAAACCCTGTCTCAGAAAGGAAGGAAGGAAGGGAGGGAGGGAGGGAGAAGGAGAGGGAGAGAGGGAGAGACAGAGAGAGAGGGGGGGGCTAAGGATGTAATTCAGTGGTAGAGTACTTGCCTGGTACGCTCAAGGCTCTGGGTTCAATCCCCAGTACCAAAACAGAGACACCCCCCCACCCCCAGCCCCTCCCCCCCAAAAAAAGACAAGAAAGAAATATGGAAGTAAGCCCAACCAGGCATATCTTTTATATGTCAATGAAGGTAGCTGTTACAATTTGAAGGTAGTTTGTCCTAGAGGCCCAAATTCTAAAAGTATGTCCCCAATTTGGTGATGGTAAAGAGGTGTTGAAATCTTGAAAAGGTTGGGCTTAGTGGGCAGTAATTAGATCACTGGAGGTGCTATACACTGTAAGGATTAATGTAGTTATTGAAGGACCCAAGTTAGTTCCCTCAAGAACAAGATGTTCCCAGTACTTGGGAGACTGAGGCAGAAATATTACAAATACAAGTCCCAAGTGGGCAATTAACCAAGACTTGTCTTACAAGTAAGACTTTGGGTTCAATTCCACTACTGCTAAAAAAAAAAAAAAAAAAGACCAGACCAGACCAGACCAAAGTGATTTAAGAACAAAGGTAGTCCTTGAATCTCTCTAGCTTTCTGTCTCTTCATGTGATCTCTCCCTCTAGTACCCACCCTCACCATGAAGCCACCTACAACCCAGCAACTGCTATTGGATTTCTAGAACTATGAGCTACATAGACTGTCTTTATAAAGTATACAGCTTCAACTATTTAGCTATAACAACGGAGTATGAACTAATGCAGAAGCAATTGTACACAAACATGAACAGCACCTTAAACTCATCCAGATATTATAGGGACAAAATAAGAAGCATAAGAGGAACTAACTGATATCTATGTCATCTAACACTTGAAAAACAAGACTTGGATCAACAATGTATCTTGGTGGTAGAGCACTTGCTTCAAATGTAGGAGGTCCTGGATTGGATCCCTATCACCGCCCCGCCCCCCCCACACACACACACACATACACACAAACGTCTTTAACTGGCACATGAAAATACTAAAAGTTATGCCACTCATGGTGGCACACACCTACAAACCCAGCACTCAAGAGCAGGAGGATTGCTGTGAGTTTGAGGCCAGGCTGGGCTATACAGTAAATTCAAGACCAATCTGGACTGAAAAAAAAAAAAAAACCTAAATGCTATAGGAGAGAGAAATGAAGCTGGATCAAAGGCACAGGTCTGTAATCCCAGCATTCAGGGACCTTAAGGCAGGAGAAACGTAGATTCAAGCCCAGCTTGGGCAACTTGAGGACCCTGTCTCAAAAGTCAAAAATAAAATGGGATAGGGACATAGTTCAGGTCAATTCTCAGTACTGGGCAGGGGAGAGGAGGATGCCAAATTCTGTAAGGAAAATTTTAAAAATGAAACTGTAAAATATTATGATTAATAAAGGTCACAACTATGGGAAAGAACTAACATTGTTTGGTGGTGAGCATAAAAACGAATAAAATGATAAAGAGGAAAACTGAGGCACTAAATCATCAGAGCAACAGAGGTACCCAAGCAACTGCAACCAGTGGACAGTGAGGAAAGTAAGTGAGAAACAGCAGTTAATAATATAAAACAAAAGGAGGCAGTGAGGCAGCAGCCTGTATTTCTACCATTTGATGTGTTTTAAGAATAAAGAAAAAGGGGGCTGGAGGAATGGCACAGCAGTTAAAACACTTGCCTTGTAAGGGCAAGGTCCTGAGTTCAATTCCCTAGCATCACATAAATCTGGGCATGGTGGCACATGCCTATAATCCCAACACTACGAAGGCTGAGGCAGGTGGATTGTCCAGAGTCCAAGGCCAACCTGGGCTACAGAGTGAGACCCTATCTCAAAAAAAAGAAAAAGAAAGAAAAGAAAGAAAGAAAGAAAGAAAGAAAGAAAGAAAGAAAGAAAGAAAGAAAGAAAGGAAAAGGAGAGGAGAAAGAGATGAAGGGAGGGAGGGAGGGAAGGAGGGAGGGAGGGGGAGAGAGAGACAGAGAGACAGAGAGAGACAGAGAGAGATAGAGAGAGACAGAGAGAGAGAGAAAGAAGAATAAAGGAAAAATCATGGACAGAAACCAGGTGTGGTCACCAATTCTGGTAACCCATTACAGAAGGCTGGCATCTAACAGAGGTAGTACCCATGGTAATAGTGCTGCATGGAGAGTGAAGACATCATGCTAGAATAAGTATCTCCTACATAAAGGTAATGTGGAGGGAGAATAATTCTATCCCCCCACCAAAAAAAAAAATTACAACTGAGCCATATGAGGAAATTGGTATATGTATATGTATTGGTATTGGTTTATTTCTGTTACACTGTGTGGATAACAATCACTTAGCCAGAGAACTCAATCAAGAGGAGATTCAATCAGCACCAATTAAGAGAAATATATCATTTTCAATCTCCCCAACAAGACATACCAAAGAAAAAACAGAGAAACAAGGGAAAGGAAAAATGACCATGGATCATGACCTTTCTAATTTTTAGTCTCTTCTATCAAAACCTGGAGAAGGGAAGAAAATATAATTTTCATTAGATAAGAAATTAAACTTAAGCAGAGATGTCTACTGAAGTATATAAGCCACTACAGAGAAGCACACTGTATAAATTCAATCTTCAAAAAATGAACATATCCATGTAACTAGATTAAAAGACGAGACACAATCAATATTCCAGAAAGATGCCTTGTCTCTCTTCTAGTCTCCCCCAACAGAATCTCCAGGCTTCTAACAGTATAAATAATTGAATAACGGACTGGAGGAACAGTTATAATGCTTGCCTAGCAAATGTGAGGCCCTGAGTTCAATTCCCCAGAATCACCACATAAACTGTGCATGGTGGCTCACACCTATATCATCCCAGCACTCAGAAGCTGAGGCAGGAAGAATGCTATGAGTTTGAAGACTACATGAGCTACATAGTGAGTTCAGGACCAGTCTGAAGTAACTACAGAGCAAGACCCTGTCTCAAAAAAAAAAAAAAAGAAAAAAGAAAAACAGCATCCAAACATGTGTGCTGATACCCTTAAAAATTAGTAAATGGTAAAATGAAAAAACTTTATATAAATGAAAATATGAATTATTTTATCTAATTTCTTTTGTTCAGCTGAAGTTGGGTTTTGTCTGTTTTGTGAAACAAGGTCTCACTCTGTAGTCCAGGCTGGTCCTAAACTCACAGCAATCCTCCCGCCTCAGCCTCCCAAACACTGGGATTACAGGCATGCACCACCACACCCAACTTATGTGGTGCAGAGGAACTGAACTTCAGGACCTGAACTTGCTAGACAGGCATTCTAACCTCTGTGCTATTGTTACTCCAGTCTTTCAACTGAAGTTTTTAAAACATCAAAGCATGACCAAATTTATTCACAAATAATCAAAGGACAGGACTGGAGAATAAAGTAAGAATATCACATGTAGTTCGAGAGAAAAAAAAGGAAGGCATAAGAAGTAGAATCTCCTTAATAACATCCTACCTTTTTGCAGTTTTCTAATTCCTGTTTCTACTTCCTATGAGGTCCTATAAAACTTCCAGTTTTTAGGGCTGGAGTAGTAGCACAGCAGTTAGTGTTTGCCTAGCAAGCACAAGGTCCTGAATGTGATTGCCCAGTACCACACAAACTGGGCATGGTGGCACAGGTCTGTAATCCCCACACTGGGAGGCTGAGGCAGGAAGACTGCCTTGAGTCCAAGGCCAGCCTGAGCCTACCTAGTGAGTTCTGGACCAGCCAAGACTACACAGTGAGACCCTGTCTTAGAAAAAAAGAAAAATACCTCCAGGTTTTGTGATTCAGTGGGATAGCATCCTTATAATAATAACCTCTTCTCTTTAAATAAGGTCAAAAACGTGTCCAAAATTTCTGCAAACAAGAATATTCTTAAGCAAAATGGGGAGTTAAGCAGGAAAAGGTATCAAAGATGACTTCCAAGTTTCTGGCTTGGATCCTATGCTTAACAGCCAGACACTACAGAAGGAGAAACAAGTTTAAAATAAAACACTCCGTGGCAACAGTATGTAATAGTGTGGCTACAAATTACAGTGGTTAGCTAACAAGAATTAGAGGACCGATAGTTGTTGAGCCTTAGTAAGGAAAACCAAAGGAGACACAAACAGTTCTCTTCTTCCCTAAAAGAGGGATTCAAGTGTGTTCTCCACAGTACTGAACTTGTTATAACTGCAAATTCTCAGCCCCCACTCCAGATCTCCTAAATCAAACTTTCCAGAAATCTGCTTTAACATCCCTCCAAGTGACTGTGAAGCACATGAAAGTTTAAGAACCATATACTAGATCAACATTGCACATAATGCCAACAACATACAAATGTTCATCAATTATGAGTAACAAATTACCTGAAATTATACAGTATTAAGCTTGCAACTGCTTACTTTCTAAGTGAAATGAATAAAAAATATTGTAGTCTGTATGTTTATGTCTCCCTAAAATTCATACATTGAAATCCTAACCCACAAGGTGACCATATTAGAAAACTGGAGACTTTGGAAGGTAAATGAGAAACAGCCCCCATGAATGAGATTAATGCCTTTATAAATAATGCCTAAGAAGGGTTTCCACCATCCCACCACATAGGGAAACAACAAGACACCAGCTGTGAACCAGAAAATTGTCCTCAACAGAAACTAAATCTGCCAGCAACTTGATCTCTCACTTCCCAGCCACCAGAGTGTAAGAAGTAAACTTCTATTCTTTACAAGCTACCCACCTTATGATATTTTATCATAGCAGTCCAAAAACATTATGAAAGTAGGTCCAGGGTAAACCCTACAATAAAATGAATTCACTTATATTACAATAATCCTTCTTAAAGTTTGTTTACAGGCAGAATTACATCTACCATGTCAGGAATGTCACAACCTGAATTTATCTACTATAGTACTATTGTAACAATCATGTATCAAATACGTACTATGTCAATTTCATGTTAAGGTTACAAAAAGAAAAGATGAAGGGAGAGCCACAGTAGTAAGGCAGCTGCAGAGAGGCAGCTACACTTCTTGTGCATTTGCTATCTCCACGCTACAACATCTGGCTCTCCTTGGGCTAATGGGATACCTCATCTGCGACATGGCTTTTACTTTGATGTCTGAAGGTATAAAGAGATCAAGCAAACACAACATTTGGAGAAAAGTGTGTTATATCAAGGGAAAAAAAAATGACACAAACTTAAACTGCTCCTGTCATTAAAGCCAAAGTAATTCTTTTCATATAAAAACAGAACAATTGCAAAAAAAAAAAAAAAGACTGGTGGAATGACACAGCAGTTAAAGCACTTGCCTAGCAAGCACAAGATCCTGTGTTTAATATACCAGCACCACAATAAGCCAGGTGTGGTGGTGCATGCCTGCAAACCCAACACTCCAGAAGCTGAGGCAAGAGGACTCCAAGGGTAGCCTAGGCTCCATAGTGAGTCCAGGATAAGCCTGGGCTACAGAACAAGACCCTGTTTCAAAATAAACAAAAAATCTTAACGCAGACTGCATATCTCACACAGGAACTCCCCAGAGGCCTTCTTTAGTAACTGGCTAAGCAGGAAGGCCCATGGACCAACACACAAATGGAAATTTCTTGTGTTTTTACTGTAACAAAAATATTGTCCCTCTTCATGAGTTCTCCACAAGTGGCAGAAAAGAATACAAAGCAGTGGCCCAGTGGGAGTCCACTCTTTCTGTACAAAACTCAAGCACAAAAGTGAAGGAAAAATCAGATTTCAGAGATTTATTCCCCAATCTCTTGCTAAATACAAGCTTACAACTGAAATAATCAGGGACCCATAAGCAGCAAAGTCTGAATATTTAAAAATTTTAAGATTTTCAGTAAATGCATGATGGTGAATTATCATAGATTCTTTGTCATATAATGCTTTTCCTAAAAACTATTCTTCAGGGGGCTAGAGGAATAGTACAGCAGTTTAGAGTGCTTGTCTAGCAAGTGCAAGGCCCTGAGTTCAATTCCCCAGCACCATATAAATGGTCATGGTGGTTACACCTGTAATCCTAGCACTCTGGAAACAGAGGTGGAAGAACTGCCTTGACTTCTAGGCCAACCTGGGCTTCACAAGGAGTACATGAGCATCCTGGACTACAGAGTAAGATCAAAAGAAAGAAAGGAAGAAAAGAAGGAAAGAAGGAAGGAAGAAGAAAGAAAGGGTATTAGAGTTTTAGAGTTACAAAGCATAGTGACTGGTGAGTGGTGTGAGTAAGAAACCAGAATGGAAACTTGGCATTGTCTCACTATGCTGTCTGTGCATGTACCACTTGTGGATTCCAGGTAGCACTGGATACTTCATAACCTTAGATGGAAATAATTCATATGGTTATTTTTTGATATGAGAAAAAGAGTCACAGGAGACTTAAGCTTTTGACTCATATAGTAATATAACATGGTGATTACAGTGCCTTTTCAAGCTGTGATACAGCAGCCCTTATACTATCTCAAGAAAATAAATGGTACCCTAAGTCCCTTTAAAAAAAAAAAAGCCAGGTATAATGGCCCACACCTGTAACCCCAGCATTCCAGGAGGATGACACAGAAGGATCATAAGTTCAAGCCCAGCCCAGGCAATTCAACAATTTTGCAAGATGCTGTCTCAAAAAAAAAAAAAAAAAAAAAAGTCTGGAGATGTAGCTCAATGTGAAGGCCCTAGATTCAGTCCTCAGAAACAGTAAAAGTGGTAGAGGAGGGGAGACGTGAGGGAGGTAAGAAATGTTAAGCTATACCGGTCCTTCTAACTCTAGAATTTACAACTTTCTTTTTTAATTCGAACTAGTAATTGCGGCTGTTTTTTTAATGCCATAGGTAGTCTCCACAGACACAGACAGACAGACAGACAGACACACACACACACACACAAAACACACACCAGCTTTTGGCTCAGAACCATGTCCTTCTTCCAAATCTCAGAATACCCACAAGGCTACCATTGTGCTTATTTATTATTCTTTTAAGAACAGAATTCCAAGTAGGCCAAGTCACAGATAACAACAGGGGTGTACACATTAAAAACTTTGTCTGTCAGACTGAAAAGCTAGGTTAATCTCATTGAGAGTTGCCCTATCCCAAATGACTGTCAATCAAGTAGATAAAGAAAATATACTGTGGGGCAGTACCCACCCTACCAAGAGTCATACCCAACCAAATTTATGAAAGTGCAAGCTCTTAATCCCTATCAAAAAGCCTCAGGGGGCTGGAGGAATGGCACAGTGGTTAAAGTGCTTGCCCAGCAAGCACTAAGTACCTTAAGTTGATTCCCCAGCACCACTTAAACCTAACATGTGGCGCATGCATGTAATCCCAGTACTTGGGAGACTAAGGCAGGAGGATTGCTGTGAGTACAAGATCAGCCTGGGCTACATAGTTCAGGACCAGCCTAAAATACAGAGTGAGACCATGTCTCCAAAAAAAAAAAAAAGCCAAAGGTGACACCTATATGCAAAATAAATGAATGTATTTCACACCTCAAGCATACCAGTAGAATAAATACAGCCCCTAAACACTAGCTTTAAATATATTATTAGCACTTGGAAGGCTGAAGCAGGAGGATTTCCTTGAGTTCAAAGCCAACCTGAACTACATTACAAAGTGAGTTCAAGACCAGGCAGGAGTACAGAGAGAGACCCTGTCTCAAAAAAACAAACAGGGACTGGAGGAATGACATAGCAGTTAAAGCACTTGCCTTTCAAGTGCAAAGTCCTGAGTTCGATTCCCCAGCACCACATAAAGTTAGGCATGGTGGCATACACCTCTAATCCGAGCTCTCAGAAGGCTGAGGCAGGAGAATTGCTGTGACTCCAAGATCAACCTGGGTTACATAGTGAGCTACAGAGTGAGACCCTGTCTCAAAACAAACAAACAAACAAACAAACAAAAAACCATAAATAATACCTATGAGTATAAAATTTCCAGAAAAAAAAAACTTACATTTTTAGTTAGGTAGAGTTCCTGAAAAGGACATAAGGCCCAATTTTATTTGTTTTATCTGTGTGTTTTGGTTTTTTTGTTTTTTTGAAACCAGGACCCAGGCTGGTCCTGAACTCACTATGGAGCCCAGGTTGGCCTTAGACTCACAAAAATCCTCCTGCTGACAATCCTCCTGCCTCGACATTCTGAGTGCTGGGATCACAGGTGTGCCACCATGCCTGGCTTATGTAGTAGTGAGGAATCAAACTCAGGTACTTAGTGCTTGACATAGGGCTTGTAACCACTGAACCATTCCCCCAACCCCATAATGCCCAATTTTAAAAAGAACAACTTTAGGCCAGTCTGGTGATAAGACCTATAATCCCAGCACCACGGAAGAGTGAAACAAGAGGATCTAGGTTAGAAATCAAACTAGCAAACTCAGTGACTTGGTAGGACCCTATCTCAAAATCAAAAATAAAAATGGGCTGGGAATGTAGCTTGTGAAAGCCCTAGGCTGGACCCCAGTACTGTGAAGATACATACATACATGCATGCATGCATACATACATACATACATACATACATACATAACAGCTTTATAAATTACATATAATAAATTTTTAAACTTCTGCTCTTGATACTGTTTAAAAGAAACAAAAAATAAAGGACTGGCATTCAATGCATATAAAGATTTCTTATAATTCATTAATAAAAAATGTACAAGCTAATAAAAAGCTGAACAAAAGACCAAACAGGCATTTCAAGAAGTATGACAAGTGAATGTAAAAACCATCCTCAAGACACATTATTGAGGAAATACAAATTAAAACCAAACAAGAGGTAACATCAGCAAAATTGTGGAATACATACTTCCATATTTCCATCCTCTCACAGAAATATCAAAAAATAAGGAGAAGTTGTCAGAACTTTTTCAAAATTCTAAAAACAGTCAAAGGTTTATAGCAACCATGAGAACACTTTAAGAAATCAATTTTTAAAACTGGGCACAGGGGTACATGCCTGTAATCCCAGATGCCCCAGAGTCAAACAAGTTTCAGGCTAACCTGGGCAATATATCTAGACTTCATCTAAAAAAAAGGTGACTTAAAAACAATAGAGGTGGGGCTCGAGGAATGGAAGAATATCACAGGGGTTAAAGAGCATGTCTAGAAAGCACAAGGCCTTGAGTTGAATTCCCCATCACTACATAAATCAAGCACAGTGGCACACATCTATAATCCCAACACTCCAGAGGCTGAAGCAGGACTACTGTGAATTTTGATGCCAGCCTGGGCTACACAATGAGTTCAAGACAAGCCTGGACTATGCAGCAATACCCTGTCTCAAAAAAATTTAAAAATAAAAAATAAGAGATGTTTTACGGCTCCCCTCTCCCTGTCCCACCTACTTGCTGGCTTGACAGCAGTCTGAAAGATAGCCGCCCATGATTTGAGCGTCGGACCCTGGTCCCTGAGTATGCAAGGGGCAGAGTAAACTTTTTTCATAAATGGTTGTGTGTCTCGTCTAACTTAACCTGGGAGTCACTTGAAAGACTGATGTAAAACTGCTCTTCTGCCCACTTCCGGTAAAGATGGTGGCCAAGTAACAGCACTACACACTGTCTCCTTTTGGACCCATTTAAAAAGTTTAGAATAAAGTGAAACAGAGGGCTAGGGCGGGGAGGGAGGAAGGGATAGGTAGGGAAAGTGACAAAAGGAGAGTGGGAAAGTCCTTGTCACCTTCACAAGATATGTATGTGCACAAAATGCTAAACTTCACTGTATACAAATTTTGCACTTATATATATATATCAATAAAATGGGGGGAAAAGTTTAGAATATACGGCTGAAGAAATGGTTCAGCAGTTAAAATGTTTGCCTAGCAGTGCTAAGTCAAGCACTAAGTACCCAAGTTCGATTCCCCCATACCACATAAGGTGGGCACGGAGGCACACACCTGTAATCACAGTATTCAATTGCCATGTCTCCAAAGCTATCCTGGGCTCCATAGTGAGTTCAAAACCAGCGTGGGCTACAGAACGAGCCTCTGTCTCAAATAAGAAAAAAAAAGTTTAGAATACAGTCATAAAACACTTATCCAGTAGCTAGGACAGGGAGGAGCACCCCATCAACTGAAAGGAGGCCACTGGAATGCCAAAAAAAAAAAAACCCAAAACACATCAGAATCAG
>PVKB01002152.1:260699-314184 GCA_004027205.1 Ctenodactylus gundi
AAAAAAAAAAAAAAAAAAAAAAAAAAAAAAAAAAAAAAAAAAAAAAAAAAAAAAAAAAAAAAAAAAAAAAAAAAAAAAAAAAAAAAAAAAAAAAAAAAAAAAAAAAAAAAAAAAAAAAAAAAAAAAAAAAAAAAAAAAAAAAAAAAAAAAAAAAAAAAAAAAAAAAAAAACAGCCTGGAGGTAGTGCATACTACAAACACAAAGCAAGCTCACCCTAGAAAAGACCTCCTGGTGCCTACATCAGAAGCAGTGCTCAGCAGCTATAATAGGCAATGACATAAGCTGGAGCTATGAGAGGGGGAAAAATGTTCAAGATTTAACTGTTTCGAGTAAAAGAAAGCTCAGAAGAGCACCATCTATCAGGGGCTGGAGGAATGACACAGTAGTTAAAGCACTTGCTTTGCAAGCCTAAGGCCCTGAGTTCGATCCCCAACCACCACATAAAAGCTAGGCAAGGCCACCACCCCCAAAATAGGTCAGGTGCAGTGTGAGCATCTATGAGGGTAGAAAGTGGCACAGTCAGGGGAGGGAAGCCAGAACAGGCAGGAAAGCTTTGCTGAGGGGGGCAGGCAAGAACAAGACAGCTCAGAAGCCATTAGACTGTTAGGTGCTCACTCATTGTCTATTCTCAGCACAGAACTGGAGGAATGTTGGTTCCCACACACACCCTCATTTCCACTCAAAGGAACCTCTGAGCTAGGCCTTTAAAGTGAAGTCCCTCAACAACAGAAACATGTGAAGAAGATAAGGCAACAGGACACCACAGAAACGCCTGAGACCACAGAAGTTCATGGACTCTGAAATAGTGGAACTCCTAGGGAAGTCAAAAACAAATTAGTGAATCAAACAGCCAGTTCAAACGAGATATCCTCAAAGAAATCCAAGGAATGATCAGCAGCCCTTAAAAGAACTTACTAAACAAATAGTGATCCTAATGGAGACAAAGCTCACTGAACATATAGAGGCTTCAAATAAAAAGCTGACTGAGGTAAATAAGGAAATGCAAGGTATGAAGGAACATATTGATAGAGAAATGGAAGTTCTGAAAAGAAATCCAGCAGAAATTCAGGACATGAAAAATACTTTTGAAAACAGAGGAAGTCAACTCAAAAACATCGTGAGGACAAAATTTCAGACCTCGAAGACAAGGCTGAGGAAACAAATGCTATAATTAGGCATGACTCCAAAATTAGAAATAAGCAAAGTAGCTGGAAATAACAGCTGATGGATGGCTTAAAGAGAACCAATCTCAGAATTATGGGTGTGAGAGAAAGAGCAGAAGACAGCACAAAAAGGTATAAACAATTCACTCACAAATATTATGCAAGAAAATTTCCCAAATCTAGAAAAAAAATTTTAATTTTCAGGTACAAAGAACTTATAAAACACCAAATAACCTCAACCAGCAACAAGACTCACCACAACATATCAAAATGAAAACCTCAGAAATACAACATAAAGACAGAATATTAAAAACAGCAAGAGAAAAGCAGGCATTATTCTACCAAGGCAAACCCACTCAAATTATACCACAGTTTCTCAATGCAAGCATTAAAGACCAGGAGAGCTTGGAGCAAGATCTTTCAAGATTTAAAAGATGGCAAGTGTAACTCAGGCGGTAGTATCCAGCAAAAATACCCCTGAAAATTGAAGGAGAAGTAAACATTTCATGACCAAGAATCCCTAAAGAAATCTGCAACCACTAGCCCAGTATTGCAGAATATACTTGAAGAAATCTTTGCGACAGATAGGGAGACAAGCAGCACCAAAGCACATGGAAGAAAGGAAACATTTAAAGAGAAAGTGAAACAAGAAAAAGAAAAACATAAATTGGTATTTGAATTATTTGGTAGGTATCCTACTTAAGTAGTACCAGCTTTCTCATAAAATCTGTGAAACTCCCCCCACAATTATCATTTTAATAGCATAGTAGTTTGAAAAACATGATTATATTCAATTTGGAAAATTGATACAAAAACTTTGAAAATATGTATGCAAGAATCTATGGATAGGCAGGTTAGGTAAAGTGATAAACCAGATCTGGCAAAATGTTAGTAATTAGTGAAATGTAAATAATTTGTGGAAGTTAAAAATATTTCAGGGGGGCTAGAGGAATGGCTCAGCAGTTAAAGCACTTGCCTATCAAGTACCCCAGTGAATTCCCAGCACCATATAAACTGGGTATGGTGGTTCACACGTGTAATTGCAGCACTCAAGAGACTGAGACAGGAGGATTGCTGTGAGTACAAGCCCAGCCTGGGCTCCATAGTGAGTTCAAGACCAGCCTCGGCTACAGAGTGAGACCCAGTCTCAAAAAAAGAAATAAAAATTCTGAAATAACTAAGTATGCCATTACATCTACTGCTTATGTGTAATTTACTCTTGTGATACAGACATACATTCATTTAATGTAGCAATTTGCTTATTCAGTCTTTTCTTATCCTAAGAAAACTGACTGATGTAATGAGAACCTGAATGTCTTTCGAATGTATAAACATCTACCTTTCAGAACTCAGCTAAGGAATTTGAAATTTAACTTTTTCGTTCTCACATTTTCTAGTCTTATACATTTCATTGTTATAGCTCTTATGTGCACTGGTGGGTGAGGTCCTGTAAAAGAATCTTAACAAAGATACACTTAAAAAAAAAAAAGAACTTTGACAAACTGTCTTAATAAAGGGCTCTGTTAGACCCAGAGAAGAGGCATCAAGAAGATATGGCCACTGCAGCCCATTCTAGAAGTAGAAAGCTGAGCTAAAGAGTGGCGATTCGAGTGGTGAGGTGGGTCAGATGCAGAAAATTAAATATGTTAAACAGTGCATGATTTCTATGATATAGGAAACCCAGAATACAGGCATTCTACAGAATCAAATGAGTGTGACAGTGGGAGTTAGGGGGGATGGGAAAGTCGTGTAGGGCCAAAAATGGGAAGGGATTGTAAAGCTGATGTAATACAGACGTGCACAAAATACTCAAGCTAATTTAAAACATTATGTGTCACACACATGTATTAATAAAAATGGGAGAAAGTGCCCCTCTTATCATACCTAAATCATAAACTGCTCAAGCCGGAAAAGCAACAAATTATTACTCAAAAACAATGACAGGTGATCCAAAAACCACAGTTATCAGTAGCCAAAAAAAAAAATTACAACTGATATATATAAGGTCAAGGACAGAGATGAGCTTCTTTGAATAATTAGAAAAACCAAAAATATCTCTGTATTCCAAGTAATATAAGAAACCACATGCAGCTGCAGTCTCAGACACGCTGTATACTCAGGACCAGAAAAGATCTAAATCTTCCAGGCTGATCAGAACAATGCAAATCTGGTTCAGCATTGAAAAAAGATCTCAACACAAAGCAAATCTGCAAAGACTGGCAGAAATGTGTATTTGGTTACTTTCTGGTGATCAAGGAAAATAAGTCAAAAGACAACACAAGGAATAAGTTGTGATAACAAAAAATGGAAGTATATACAGTTTCTGCAAAAGCAAAAAAGGGAGGGGAAGCCTGGAAAAATGTATTACAAACAGAAAACTTAGCTTTCAACAAGAAAATATAAACACCAACACACACATACATATCCACAAAGAACCCACAGGGGAAAAAAAAACAGACTGGCAGAAAGAAACAAAAAACAAAGTCTAACCACTTGTTGTCTGCAAGAGACATTCATCACCCACTAAGAAGCACACAGACTAACAGTAAAAGAAATCACTACTTTGTGCTTACTGGAGTCCAAACACAAGCAGGAGTAGGTATACAATTCTTGGACAAAGCAAATTTCAAACCAAAACACATCATAATGGACAAAGATAGATGCTATATACTGGTAAAGGGAATAACAGGAAGAGCTGACAAGTATAAACATATATGTATCCAATAACGGCACAGCCAGCTTCATAATACAAAAATTACTAGACATGAAAGGTCAAACAGACCCCAACACAATCATAGTAGGAGACTTCAAAACCCCATTCTAACAAATAAATCAAACAGACAAAAAAAATCAAGAAACAAACATCAGAGCTAAATCACACCACAGAACAAAAGGACTTAACAGATACCTAACAGATACCTACAGAGTATTCTCTCCAACATCAACAGAATACAACGTTTTCTCAGGAGAACAAAACTTCCTCAAAAATAGACTGTATCATAGCCCACTAGACATACTTAAGCACAAAGAAATTGAAATAATTCTTTGTGTACTTTAAGATCATAGTGAAATAAAAGTCAGAATTAATAGCAAACGAAAATACAAAACTATACAAATATGTGAACATTAAATAATACATTTTTTAACAAGCAATGGATCACAGAAGAAACCAGATCATCATGCTCAGCAAAATGAATCAGATACAGAGAAGGTTAAATATCATGTAGTTTCTCTAACATGAGAAAACCAAGCTATAAAAAAGTAAAACAGCAAAATAAAACAGATTTAAAAATCTAAGATCGATTTTGTGAAGAAGAAAAGGGGATGTTGCAAGGTGAAGTGGTAGGAAGGGGGAAAGATGTAAAAATGATCAAAATGTAGTATGTATATGCACTAATTTATAAAACTCATGATTATTGCAAATACAGAAAAATAAAAAGAATAATTGTGGAAAAAACCTTGTAACACACAGCAAGGGGAATTCTTGCACTATGCACAAGGAAATAAATATAAGGATACTTACTACAGTATTGTAGTAATAGAGAAGATGGAAATAACCAAAGGGCTCATGATAAGAAGGGAAAAACTGTCATTTATCAAAATAAGTTATGTAGCAAAGAGATGATCTAAGCACAACTACCAAAAGCTAAAATATGGAAGACACAAAAATACCCATCAACAGACCAATGGACACACAAACTGTGGTGGTATTTATACACAATGGAATATTATGCATCTATAAAATCCAACAGCATGGGGGCCTTTGCAGGCAAATGGAAGAAACTTGAGAACATCATGCTTAATGAAGCGAGTCAGAAGCAGAGGTGAAACACGGAATGGTCTCTCTGATATGAGGAACCCAGATCACAACTATCTCATGGAACTTAAAGTGAAAAACAAAGTGAACCAGGAGGGTAGGGCAGGTAGGGATGGAAGAGTGGGTAGGGGAGGGACAAAAGGAGAGTGGGAAAGCCCTTGTCACCGTAACAAGATACGTATGTGCACAAAATACTCAACTGCATTGTAAACCTTAAATTTTGCAAATATACATATCAATAAAATGGGGAAAAAAAGAGACTGATCTAAATATATCAACATTCATTGGAGGTGCCAAATTTCCACAGGCAAGTCAAGTATCACTTCCTATCTGTTACGTTCACACGGGAAGCAGAAAAAAAAAGTTGTTTTGGATGACAAATCAAAAAACAGTATTTCATAAAACACTCCTATAAAAATACAAAAATTATATAAAAATCCAATTTCAGTGTCTACACATAATTTATTAGTACACACAGGGGCTGGAGGGTGTAGCTCAGCAGTTAAAGCACTTGCCTAGCAAGCAGAAGACCCTGGGTTTGGAACGCCACCAACACATAAACTACGTGTGATGGTACACACCTGTAATCTCAGCACTCAGGACGCTGATTCACGAAGACTGCTATGTGTTCAGGCCAGCCTGGGCTACATAGGGAATTAAAGACCAGCCTGGCCTGCAGAGTGAGACCCTACCTCAATCAATCAATCAATCAATCAATCAACCACTCTGAAGCAAAAATGTTTTGTGGGCTTTTCTGGTTTAAATATTTGGTACTGGTGATTGAACTCAGGGCCTTGACATGCCCAGCCCTTTGAGATTGTTTGGTTTGTTGGAAGTTTTCTTTGGGCGGGAGGGAAGAGTTGTTTATTTTTCTTTTTTGAGATGGGGTCCTGCTTATGTGATGCTGGGGAATCAAAATCAGGGCCTTGCACTTGCTAGTGCTTTAACTGCTGAAATATACCTCCCAGCCCAATGCCTAGCCCTTTGTAAACAATATTGATTCTTCGTATAAGCATGTCTAATAAACTTTTCTGTAAATCTTTAATACTTCATAATTACACAATTTTTAAAACACAAAATGAGAATAAAAAATTGCCAGAAATGATTATCAAGTTAGAATTGATTTTTTATTGTGGCAATAGAAAGGCTATAAACATGTTAAGATATACAGGTCATACAAGATCCCATACTTTCTTCAAGATATTCAAAGCCTCATTTAGAAAATATAACAAAAAGGGAAATAAAGAAAGGAATAAAAAGGAACATTTGTTTATATATGTAAAATTAGAGAAAATTTATAAAAACCTAAAAGATTTTGAACAAAGTCATAAAGCCAATGAAAAGTACAGAAATATAAATTTGAGCCTAATTCCAAACTTTTAAGTCCTACTTTATCTCTTTGAAATAATCTGATGATTTAAAAGGAGAAAAACTTGTATATCATACACCTGAAAAAGTCTAGTATCCAGAATTCTTACAACCCAACAACAACAAAAAACCACAACCTAGTTTAAACATGGACAAAGACTTAAGACTTTTTTTTTTAACAAGCAAAACATACAGAAAGAAAATAAAAAGATGATCAACATCATTGGCTAGTAGAGAAATGAAAATCAAAAATTCCTAGTAAGTATACTGAAATGGCCACAATTTTTAAAAAACAGAAAATGGCCAACTGTTAGAGAGGACATAAAAATATCCCCAAGCTTGGCATGGTGGTGTATGCCTATAATCCCAGCACTTAGCATTCTGGAGGACTGAGGCAAGCAGAATGCTTGAGTTCAAGGCCAGCCAGGACTCCATAGTGAGTTCAGGACTAGCACTGGACCCAAAGCAAAAACTTGTCTCAAAAAAAAAAAAAAAAAAAAAACACACACACACACACACACCAACCAGAGCCCTTGTGTACTGCTAATGGAAGTGTTAAAACAGTATAGTCACCATGTACAGTCACCATGCCCACTATATCAAAAAAATTTTTTTTTCTTTTAAAGCTGGCAACATGAGCTAGAGAAATGACACAGTGGTTGAAGTACTTACCCAGCAAGCACAAGGCCCTGGGTTCAATTCCCCAGCACCACATAAACTGGCTGTGGTCACACACACCTGTAATCCCAACACTGGGAGGCTGAGACAGGAGGATTGTTGCAAGTCCAAGGCTAGCCTGGACTGGATGGTGAGTTCAGAACCAGCCTTGGCTACAGAATGAGACCCTGCCCCCCAAAATTAAAAAATTTTATAAAGCTGGCAATATAGCTTAGTGCAAGGATCCATGATTCAATCCCCAGTAACAGGGGGGAAAAACATCAAATAAGAAATTACAATATGATCTAGCATTCCCATCTTGTATAAATACAGCCAAAAGAAGGGTAGGGGGAGGGACAAAAGGAGAGTGGGAAGGCCCTTGTCACCTTGACAAGATACATATGTGCATAAAAGGCTCAACTCCATTGTAAACCTTAAATTTTGCACGTATACCTATCAATAAAATGGGGGGGGGAGCCAAAAGAAGTTAAATATTCAGACAAAAGCTTGTACCCAAATATTCGTAGCATTACCTGAGATCACCAAGAGGTAGGAAAACTTCTCAAATCAAATGTCCATCAACAGATTAATAAACAAAATATAGTATATATATAAAATGAAATATAAGCCACAAAAAGTACTAATACATGCTATAACGTCAGATCCAGAACAATATTAAGAAGCCAGACACAAAAGGCCATATAGTATATATCATTTTACAGAAAATGTCCACAGTCCACAGAGATGGAAAACAGATTACTGATTGCAAAGATTAGAGAAGGGAAAAAAAAGGAGAATAACTTTTTAATGGGCATAAAAATTCTTTCTCAGGAGGTGATAAACATATTCTGAAACTAGACAGAAGTAACAGCTGCACAGCATCTGAATGAACTTAATGCCATTAAGTGTAATTTTTTTTTCTGAAACAAGTTCTCACTCGGCAGTTCAGACTGGTCCAGAACTCACTATGTAGGTGAGGCTGGCATCAAACTCATGACAATCATCCCACTTCAGCCTCCTGAATGTCAGGATTAGAGTCATGTGCCACCATGTCCAGCTGATGTGATGCTAGGGAATCAAACACATAGCCTTGTTTTCTTAATCACTGAAATATACCATTACCCTCAAAGGTAAATTTTATAACAACTTTTTTTTTTGAGACATGGTCTTGCCCTAGTCCAGGCAGGTCCTGAATTCACTATGCACTCCAGGCTGACCTTGAACTCACAGCAGTCCTTTTATCTCAGTCTCCCGAGTGCTGAGATTGCAGGTGCACACCACCACACACAGCTTACTGGGTGCTACAGAATTGAACACGTGGCCTTGCACTTTCTAGGCAAGTGCTTTAACTGCTGACCTGTGCCTCCAGCCCCTCTTAAGCATATTTTATGATTTTTAAAATTACAAAGTAAAAGCTTTTACAAAGGCAGGCTCTGTAGTCACAATTCCTTCTAGGGATCTATTAGTGTGAAAACAATTGAGATCCAGCTACCTGGCTTCCCTGGCTTCTTTTTAGCTTTGACTTTTTTCCTCTTTTATGTGGCTGGGCTAACAAAGTGACAGAGGACAACTCTTAGTACATCAAGGCCTGAAGGAGAGTGAGAGTTCCACAAGTAGAGGGAAACAAGCTTTTCCAGATCTTCAACCACGCCTGGAAAAAATCTTTTCCTACAAAATAGTTGTGACCCAAAACTCTGTGGGCATAGAAGGAATAAAAGAAGGCTATAGTTCTGTATAAAAGGAGACGATAAAATAAAAAGATCATTTTCTTTCTTTTTCATGTGGGAGTGTATTTGTGCATGTATGCATGCATGCATTCCGAGGGACTAAGTCCATTGCCTTCACAGTGAGCTATGTCCCCAGCCCATTTTTAAATTTTATTTCTGATTTGAGACAGGGTCTCACTAAGCTGCTTAATTGCCAAACCTGGATTTAAACTTATCATCTTCCTACCTCAGCCTCCAACAGTGCTGAGATTAGACTTCTGTGTCACTGGGGCCAGCTGAAAGGATTTCTACATAGTCCTGGCTGGACACAAAATTGGGGTCTAAGGCCTGGGCAATAAGTAGCCAGATGTTAACATAATTTTCCTTCCTCCTGGAACAAACTACACATTCTCTATTCCTCTAACAGTTAGTCTTGGCTCTACAACTGAATTTTGGCAATGAAAAATGGGTGGAAAAAAAAAAACATTACCAGGCTGGCCCATTCTCCACTTTACTCAGGTGATCTTGCAAATCCTGTACAGAAAGTGGAAAAGCCACCATCATTCTGGGTCTTTTTGAATATATCTATCGCAGCAGGGAGTACTGGTCTTTTTTTGGAGGTGGTGTCTCACTCTATAGTTCAGGCTAGTATTGAACTCACTACGTAGTCCAGACTGGCTTCAAACTCAGAGCACTTCTGCTTTAGCCTCCTGAGCACTGGGATGGGCCTAAAGGCATGGGCCACCATGCTCAGTTATTAAGTGGTACTGGGAAATTGAACCTGGGGCCTCATATTTCCTAGGCAAGGGCTCTAATCACTATACCCCCAGCCCCAACTAGAGTGTTCTTTAACATGAATACCAAAGCCTAAGCTAATTAACAGTGTCCTTTTCTTTTACTTGTCAATGTTCTGGGTTATATGAACAAAATACTCATGATAACATTACTTTTAAACAACAGAAGGGCTTCTTTAAAAAAAAATTAACAGTCCTTTCTAAACTCTCTGCTTTTTACAGACATTTATAAGGGTTTAACAAGTTACTTGACTATAATACTTCTGCTTTTCAGTAAACAGGCAGAGAAACTACATGACAAGTTAATCTCCAACAAATTAAGGTTTAAACAAGGATGTGTGCACCTCCTACTTTATTTCTCCTTTAGGAAACATTGCTACCTTAAAGTTGGCACAGAGTTTTAAAATGTGGGTCCCATGGGCTGAAGCTGTTAATTACTTTCTAAAGCCTAAGGAGACTCTACTGTCTTCTAAACTAATTAGTTAATGAAGAAATCCCTAAATTTCCCTGAAGAAAAAAATACACAAATTAAAACTTCTTTTTCATGCTGAACAATTAAGACTAAGTCAATACACCAGCACACCTAAGATCATGCCATCTTTTTCTATTTTATATATAAATCCAGAAAAGAAAACCAAAGCATACAAACTCATGGGGCTGAGGCGTAATTCAGTTACTGGAGTACTTGCCTAGAAGAGCAAGGCCTGGGGCTCAATCCCCTAGCACCACCTAAGAGCAGGCAGTGGTGGTTAATACCTGTAATCCCAGCACTCAGGAGGCTGAGGCAGGAGGATTGCCACAAGCTCAAGGCCAGCCTGGGCTACAAAGTGAGTTCAGGACCAGCCTGGGCTACAAAGTGAGTTCAGGACCAGCCTGAGCTACAGAGCAAGACTCTATCTCAAAAAAAATTAAATTAAAAAATAAAGTATATAAGAAAGAGAGTAACCAAGAGAATTACTTCAAAAACAGTGGTCAACTGGGGACTGGAGGAATGGCTCAGCAGTTAAAGCACTTGCCTAGTAAACACCAAATCAAGTGCTAAGTACCCAAGTTCGATTCTCAGCACAACATAAGTTGGGAATGGTGGTGCACCTCTGTAATTCCAGTCTTGGGAAGGCTCAGGCAGGAGGAATGCCGTGAGTCCAAGGCCAGCCTGAGCTCCATAGTGACTTCAGGATCACCAGTGTAGGGTATAGAGTAAGACCCTGTCTCAAAAAAGGGGGGGGGGGGGGGCGTCAACTGGATGCAAATATTGACTCTTGCATTTTTAAGCTTAAAGACCTTGAGCAAGCCACTTAACCTCTCTGAGATTCAGTTTTCTCAGTTATAAAATGAAAATGCTAATCATATCTACCTATAGTCAGTCATATAGCTTGTATTATTAGTCACATGGTTTGCATAAGTGGAATCACATATGTAAAATAGCATGTAACTTAGAACTTACCCTATGAATGTTTGATAAAAATGGTTTTTTTCAAGATGTAAAGTAGGCGGTTAATTGTGAAAACACAGAGGACAGAAGCCTCCATTAACCAGAGGGGTTCTGAAACAAGTTGCACAGCAACTCTTATTTTTACTGCTTAATGAACGTATTGTTTTATTGTCTTTCTGTTATAGAATAGACATTTGAGCCCTCAGTTCTAGAAAAGGTGTTCCTGGTCTTATGTTAATCTCAAGCGCCTCTGTCAAAGGGAAAAACAAATTCCAAAACTGTAAGGTATCATTAAGAATAAAGACGGATCCCAGCACTTGAGAGGCTGAGGCAGTGAGTTTGAAGACTGCAATGAGTCTGAAGCCAGTATGGGCTATACCACGAGCTGAAAGCTAGCTTAGACTGCAGAGCAAGACCCTCCTCTCTTTCTCTCTCAAAAAAAAGACGGAAACACCAGGCAATAACACACACAAACATACACACTCTCTCTCCATCTCTCATACATATATTAAAGTGATCAAGAGCGGGACTTCTCAAAATGAAAGAAACAAAGAGGAGGGAAAGACAAAGGAGGTAAGGAGGAGGACTAAAAATCATCTAAGTATGTTACATTCATGTACAAATCTGCCCAAATGAAATCCATTAATCTGCATAACTAGCATGTACTTCTTTTCAAAAGAGAAAGAAGTAAAGACTGGCCAAAGAATACCTCTCTGCAGAGGTGGTACCTAAACAGAGTTCTGAATAAAGGAAAAAACTGCTACACACACACACACACACACACACACACACACACACACACACACAGAAAAAAAAATATACACACATATATAAAGAAAACAGTATCTCAGATAATGAAAACTTCCAAGTACAAAAGTCCTCAAACAGTAATTTTTTCAATGTCTCAGGCAAAACTATACTTAATATGCCCTGGGAACACCATGGCAGCTGGTATAGCTAGCTACTGAACAAGAGGAAGAATGGAAGAAAACGAGGTTACAGAAAACCAAGGGCCAGATCACGGAAAATCCTGAAGAACAAAGTCAGCATAGCAAAGTTTTGAGTAGGAAAATGCAATGGTTTGGGTCTTGAATGTCCTTCAAAAGCCTCATGTATTTGGATATTATAGATTATCTATGAATTTCACATGAAGTGGGACCTGGTCAGGGAAAAGCGGATCACTAAGAGTACGGTGGATCACTGATCTGGCTTCTGCCACCCTACTCTTCCTTCTAAAGATGCTGTGAGCAGGGATTCTCCACCAGACCTTTCTGTCATGCTGCCATTGCCAGTAGACTGAGACTTCTGAAATGTGAGCTAAAATAAATCTTTCTTCCCTTAAATTAGAGTTGTTGGGTATCGTGTCACAAAAATGAGAAAGTGACTAAGACAGGAGGTGACAAGAGAAGAGAGGAGCAAAAATATAACCAGGAAGACTGGTTAGGAAACTTCTACAGTTATCCAAATGAAAGACGATGCAGAACAGGAGTAAAGCAGTGTGGCAGAGATAGCAGGGAACAGTCCCATGCCATCTGAATGTAGCACCTAACACATTTGAGGGACTGAATGTAGAATGTGACATTTAGAAAAGAATCAAAGACAGCTTCCAAGTTTCGGTCTGAGTAAATAAGTGAATGAATGGTAGAGCTATTTATTGACAGAGGAAAGATTAGGGAAAAAACCAGTGGAAAGTGACATCAACAGCTCAATTTTTAGGCTTGCTAAGTTTATGAGATCTGAGTTACTAAAATGGAAATGTTGAACAAGCAACTAAAACAGGAGTCTACCTTCAGGAGAAAGGTCAAAACCAGAGAAACAATGTGGCAATCACCAGAACAAAGATGGAATATAAATCAAGAGAATGCGATGAGATCATGTAAGGCCCAAGTGTTCAACCTGCAGCCCACAGGCCTAGGCCAGCTTCCAATGCAGCTCAATGCAAATTGGCAAACTTTGTTAAAATATTGAGGTTTTTTGTATGTGATGTTTGCTTTTTGTTTTTTTCCTGTTAACTGCACAGTTCTCAGGTACAAACCCTGCAGACAACAACAGAACAGAATAATCAGAGTTTGTTATATTCACAAATATCAGAGTATTACCCATAACACATAATTATGAACATGTTATAATTGTGAACAGCGTAGCCAAGAAAAACATCAAAACTAAGAGGGCTGGGGCCATAGTTCAGTAGTTAAAGTGCTTATCTAGCAAGCTTAAGGCCTTAGGTTTGGTTCCCCAGCACCTCACAAACTGGACATGGTAGTGCATGCCTATAATCCCAACACTGATGAACCTCAGACAGGAAGATTGCCGTGTGTTCGAGGCCAGCCTGGGCTACTAGTGAATTCAGGAGCAGCCTAGACTACAGAGTGAAACTTCATCTCAAAAGAATTAATTAATTAAATTAAAATGAAGAGCAAGAGGTCATACTGCTAAGCTCTTGCTATTTATATGTATGTATGGCTTCAGTTTTATAGTGCAGTATGGATTATAGTTATTGTCCTACGAATTCATGTGCTTGTGGCAACTTAACAAATGATGGTTATTGGTGGTATCCTGGTAGTGGTAGAGAGGGAACTTATAAAATTAATAAAGACTATGCACAACCTGAGTTCATCATGCTTAGTGAAAGGAGTCAAACTCAGGAAGTTAAATATTGCATGGTTCTCTAATGAGAAGCCCAGAACACAGTCATTTTATAGAACCAAATGGGTAAGATACTGGGAGTCAGGGGGATGGGAAAGGGGCGGGAGGGCCAACAAGGGAGAGAGAAAGGGACTGTAATGTTGATGTGATACATATGTGCAAAAAATACTCAAGCTCAATGTAAACATTGTGTATCACATATATATATACTAATAAAAATGGGAGGGGACTATGTGGCTAAGCTGAAGGGTTGGCCTATAATTCCAGCTGTCTGTGAGACTGAGGCAAAAGCATCGCAAATTCAAGCTCAGCTTCACAGACAACTTGCCAATTTAGTGAGAATCTGTTTCAAAATCAAAAACAAAACTGGGCTAGAGGTCTAGGGTCATAACTCAGTGATCAAAGCACTTGCCTAGCATATGCAAGGCCCTAAGTTCAATTCACGTAAAAATCAGCTATGCATGGTGATGCACACCTGTAATCCCAGCACTCAGGAGTCTGAGGCAGGAGGCCTGCTGTGTGATCAGGGTCAGCCTAGGATACACAGTGAGTTATGGATCAGCCTGGACTAGAGTGAGATTCTTTCCCCCCCCCCAAAAAAAAGACATATATATAAATACACACATATATGCAATCATTGTGTGAAACTCACATTTCATAAAGTTATCACTACACAGTACATTAAGAAAATTTATGTGCAAAATCTTTAAAATTGGATAATATCGGGCTGGAGGAATGACTCTGTGGTTAAAACGCTTGCCCAGCAAGCACTAAGTCAAGTACTAAGTACCCAAGTTCAATTTTCCCAGCACCGCATAAGCCTGGCGTGGTGGTGCACTCCTGTAATCTCAGCACTCAAGAGGCTGAGGCAGGAGGCCTGAGTCCGTGAGTCCAAGGCCAGCCTGGGCTACACAGTGAGTTCAGGACCAGCCTGGGCTACAAAGTGAGATCCTGTCTCAAAAAAAAAAAAAAAAAAAAGGATAACATCATAAAAATTGTCACTGTCATCAAGACAATTTGAAATGAACAAAACAAAATGAAATTCATTTTCATACAAACCAAGGGATTGAATCATTACCAATTCCAGGAATTCCTTAAAAGTATGGATGTTGACTATAGTGACATCATGTTTTTTGGAAAAAAGATAGCTAAGACAAGGCAAAATGTTGACAAGATCTTACAATTTGCAACATAAAATCAAGCTATTAATGATACCCAAAACAAAATCTGTGCCAGACTTAAAGTAGTTTACAAATTTAGCATTTTAAGTTAATTTGACCACTCATTTAAATAAAGTAAATAACATGTGTCTTCAAGATAAAGAAAAAAGCAATACAATGTTTCAAATCCTAACACTGTTACAAATGAAGCTGAAGTTATGGCAAAATTCGAATTATGCCAAAAAATTCTATACATTTTGACATGTTGGCTAAACATGATCCTGTGAAAAATACACCTATTTTTCAATTTGATACAGTAATTTGAAAACAGGTTTGAAGATTTCAAAAAACATATTTTAGTGTATTTACAACTCCGTTTTCAATCACCATAAATATGATACTTGCCAATTTTCAAGTGGAATGCATGAAACAATAATGAAACATTCACTTAAAACTTTGATTATTTCTCTTGAGTTTTATAGGACCTAATGTGGCAAAGACAAGTATCTCTTGTTTCACAATCACACCTTACTCATCTCTTCTGGCAGCACCTACATTAGTGAGCACCTATTTTCAAGGATGAAGCTCATAAAGACTAAAATTAGAACCAAAATGAGAACTAGAAGAGAATCACAACTACTTCCATGGAAGTAGCTGGCATATTAAAGATTGGCATATAAACTCACAAAAACAAGGTCAAAATCCTACTGGCTTTATATTTATGTTACCTTCTTACTTCAATGTTGTAACAAAGAAAATTTTTTAAAAAAGAGTTTGGCTCCTTATATGCCTTCTATAAAATATCTTATATGTGGCCAAGATAATTCTTCTTCACTGAAGGTGACGCAAGCAAGCCAAAAGGATTGACACCTATGTATATCTGCAATCCAAGCATTGTGGGAGGCTGAGGCAGAAGGATCACAAGTTTGAGGCAAGTCTAGGCTATTCAGCAACTTAGTGTGAGCCTGTCTCAAGTAAAAATAGTTCATTTTGAAGACTCTGGGTTCAATACCCAGCACCCAAAAAAAAAATATTTCTTGAAGAAAAACTGATAAACTGGAAGTTCCTAAGGATTCGAACATTTTGAGAAAAGAAATTCTAAAATAAGTGTATGCTGGGAAAACAGATGATATAAAACATCAGAATTTTGGCTGGGCCTAATGGCACAGGCCTCTTATCCCAGCACTGTGGAAGGATCCCAACTGTGAGCCCAACTTAGGCAACACAGAGACTTAGAGAGACCCTGTCTCAAAATCAAAAATAAAAAGCTGGGTGTGGTGGCACATGCCTGTAATCCCAGCAACAGGGAGGCTGAGGCAGGAGGACTGCTTTGAGTTTAAAGCCAGTCTACACTACATAGTGAGCTCAGGACCAGCCTGGACTACAGAGTGAGACTCCGTATAGAAATAAACAAATAAAATAAAAAATAAAAATGGGTTAGGGATGTAGCTCAGTATAAAGGACCCATGAATACCAAAAAAAGAAAAAAGAAAAAAAAAGAAAAGATTGGCAAGGCCAACCAGAAATTAAGAGGTAGACGATTTACTGGTAAAGATAAAAAGTGCTGGGGCTATAGGCATAGCTCAGTGGTTAAGAGTACTTGTGTGCCAAGTGCAGGACCCTGAGTTCGAGTTCTCAGCACTACACAGGCTGGGCATGATGGCACACAACTCATCTCTAGAAAATAAATGAATAAATAGAAAACTAAGTTCTGTACCACTGGGCCTGACTCAAAAATATTTCTAATCAGAAAAAATAAAATGTGCCTGAAGAACATGGAATCTCAGGTTCGTGGTAATTTCTCCCACCAATTATTTACTGCATATCCACTGTATAAGTGCATTGAGTACAAAGAAGAAGACAGAGTATATGGAAAGTAACAATGAGGTTCAATACTAAATCAAAAAGATGGTTAACTGTGTCACCCTTATCCTCATTACTGGAGTCCTAGCTCCTGCTGCCCTACTCAGCCTCACTACTTCCCTGAGGATTTCTTCTTCTTTGTCCAGGGCTAGCCCATAACCACACAGCCCCACCTTTTGAATCTTTGGAAACCTGAGTGTTTATATTACTGGTGAAAAACAGTAACTACTGATGAAAAATAATAGTTACCAAGATATTGCTGGGATTCC
Source organism: Ctenodactylus gundi (assembly GCA_004027205.1). NCBI lineage: Eukaryota > Metazoa > Chordata > Mammalia > Rodentia > Ctenodactylidae > Ctenodactylus > Ctenodactylus gundi. The sequence goes on from PVKB01002152.1 coordinate 277,575, forward strand.
ACCAAGCAAGTACAAAGCTAGGTAGCAGATTTACTGAAGATCCATATAGCTACTACAACTAATAAAGAAAATACACAAACTGCAATACTCAGCTGCCTCTAGGAATTCTGATCCTAGATCAATATGAGTGATTAAGATAGAAAAAAAAATGGTTACACATGATGGTGCATACTTATAACCCCAGCATTCAGAAGGTTGGGACAGGATTGCCTTCAATTTGAGGCCAGCCTGGGCTACACAGTGAGTTGAGGACCAGCCTGGACAGTAGAGCAAGACTTTGTTTCAAAAACAAACCAACAAGCAAGCAAATAAATAAAAGAAATTAAGAAAGTCAATACAGTTAACTGAACTTTAGGCCAAGAAGCATCCAAAGGAAAAAAGACAAGAAAAATCTAAGCACATGTGTTCTACACTCATTTGGAAACACTGGCCAACCCACTTCAACCATTTTAGGATCTCTGCTCCCAGTATTTGCCCCCCACCAACCCCACAACCCCATCCCCACCCTTGTGCTGGGTATCAAACCCTTGGCTCATTTATGCAAAGCAATCATTATACACAACTGAGTTACATCCTAGTCCTCCCAGTACTTTCAATGAAACTAAATAGTATAAAACTATTATAAATATTATAAATCTTTAAGTTTTAAGTATCTGGGCTGGAGGAATAGCACAGTAATCAGAGTGCTTACCTAGCAAGCACAAGGCTGTGGATTTAATTCCTCAAAATCATGTAACAAAGGCATGGTGAAACATGTCTGTAATCCCAGCACTTGGGAGTCTGAGGCAGGACTGCTGTATGTTCAAAGCCAGACTGGGCTACTTTTTTTTTTTTTTTTTTTTTTTTTTTTTTTTTTTTTTTTTTTTTTTTTTTTTTTTGAGGCAGGGTCTCGGCTCTGTAGCCCAGGTTGGTCCTGAACTCATTATGTGTAGCCCAGGCTAGTCTTGGACTCACAGCAATCCTCTTACCTCCCTCAGCTTCCCAGGGTGCTCAGATTACAGGTGTGTGTCACCACACCTAACTTTCTGTGGTGCAAGGGAATTGAACTCAGGGCGGAGGCAAGCCCTTTAACCACAGTGCCATTCCTGCAGCCCCCTGGGATACCTAATGAGTTCAGGACCAACCCGGACTACAGAGTAAGACCCTGTCCCAAAAAAGAAAAAAAAAGTTTTCAGTCCTTACATGTACTCTGAATAAGGCTGAAGGGGACTAATAAACTCTGCTTTGAAAACTGAGAATTCTCTAATGCCCATGTCTAAATCACCACGTATCCTCCAAACCACTGTATCCTCCAAACAAGAGCCAGAGTAATTCACTTAAAACAAGACTATAACGGGAGGGCTGAAGGAATGGCACAGCGGTTAAAGTACTTGCCTTGCAAGTGCAAGGCCCTGAGTTCAATTCCCCAGCACCACAAAAAGTTGGGCTTGGTGGTGCACGCCTGTAATCCCAGCACTTAGAAGGCTGAGCAGTCTGTCCAGAGTCCAAGCCAGCCTGGGCTATACAGTGACGGACCAGCCCGAGCTACAAATGGAGACCCTGTCTCAAAAAAAAAAAGACTATAATGGTCCCCAGCTAATGGCCCTTTTAAATTAAAGACCCTCTACAACTGAGGCTCCTTTAGTCTCTTAGTTTAGCATCTATGCCTTCAATTTCAAGCTCCAGCAATACTAATCCAATCCTAGTTCGCTACAAATATTACGCAGTGTCCCTTCTATGTGTTTTCTGCCCATGTTTTTTGCCATACATTAATATTATATTACAAGGCTGGAGGAATACCACAGCAATTAGAGCACTGACATAGCAATCTCAAAGTCCTGACTTCAATTCCCCAGGACCACATAAACCGAGCCTGGTGGCATTCACCTGTAATCCCAGAACTCAAAAGCCTGAGGCAGGATTGCTATGAGTTCAAGGCCACAAGGCCAGCCTGGACTCCACAATGAACTCAGGACCAGCCTGGACTACAGAGTAAGACCCGGGGGGGGGGGGGGGGGGGGGGGGAGGGGAGAACTGTTACAGAAAACAGAGGAGCCAATTTATTAAAATAATTTTGAATAAATTGGGCATAGTGGGTGCTTATCTGTAATTCCAGCACTCAAGAGGCTGAGTCAAGAGGATAGCCATGAGTCCAAGCAAGACCAGCGTGGGTTCCATAGTGAGTTCAGGACCAGCCTGGGCTACAAAGCAAGACCCTGTTTCAGAAACTTAATTCGTTTATATTATTTTTTGAAAATTCCTTAGTAGTGCTGAAAGTATTCTAGAAACTAAAGTTAATACCACCTTCTCCTATTCCCAAAAATGTCCCACTTCCTTTACTTACCTATTTCTAACACATTATTATTATTACGTTAATGACCCAAATTCAAAACATTTGAATAATTTTGTATTCATTCATTCAATAATCACTTAGCATCTAATGGAAGCAGCCATGGCTATGCATCATGTCATATAAAATGACAACAGTTGCTACCTTCAGTAATATCGAACTTAAAGCAAAAACAGGGGCTAGAAGAATGATTCAGTGTTGAGCAAGTGCTAATACCCGAGCTCCCCAGCTCCACATAAACTGGGTGTGGTGGTGCATGCCTGTAATCCCAGCATCCAAGAGGCAGAGTCAAGAGGAATGCCATGAGTCCAAGGCCAGCATGGACTCCACAGTGAGTTCAAGACCAGCCTGGACTACAGGAGAAACCCTGTCACTGAAAAAAAGCAAAAATGCAAAAATGAGCTAATAGAAATTAATAAAGAAGGGTAGAAGTGCTAAAACACTGATTCATCCTTTAATTCAGCAAATACTTATTCAGTATCTACAATACACCTAGAAATGAATTAAAGAATGCTACAAAAATGAAATGCAATAATGCTACAAAATGAAATGCAATAAGCAGTTTAACTGCTTACTATGTGCTTCCAAATCATTATTTCATTAAGTATCTTAGAACCTAAGTTTTTATCTTTTTATCACAGAATTTTTAGGAATTGTAATTTCATGAGCTTGATGGATTTCCTGAAGTCCAACCACAGATTATCTAAGGATTCCACATGGAAAAATTTCAGAGGTTTTCTTTGGCATTTGTGTTACTGGACACCTGAGTAAAATCTGAATAGGCAGGGGCAGACAAAAAGTTTTTCAAAGTGACAAGTAACTACAAAAAAAAATACCTAACAAAAAATATTTACTGAACGTACGTTACCTTCCAGTTACAACAACAGAGGCCTGGAGACACAATAAAGAATAAGAAAGCTTTAGCCGGCCAGGTGGTAGAGGCTTGTAATTCCAGTATTCTGGGAAGCTGAGGCAGGAAAATCGCATGCTTGAGCCCAACCTGGGCAACTCAGGGACTTAGTGAGATCCTATCTCAAAATCAAAAATTAAAAAAACGAAGATGCAGCTCAGCATGAACGCCCTATGCTCAAGCCCTAGTGCCACCAAAAAATAAAAATAAAAATAAAAGAACAAGACAGTTTCATTTCTCTGAAAACACACTAGCAGCCAATTAGGACAATCACTGGACAAATATTTGTTTTTAACAAATATTTAGACAATTATTTCACCTACAGGATGAGGGAGAAGAGGATCCTAAGGAACCAAGAGAATGGGCGCATTACTCTGATTTTTCACGATAAAAAGTGAAAGTAGCTGGGCTTGGTGGTAGATGCCTGTGATTCTAGCATTCTGGGAAGTTGAAGAAGGAGAATCACAAGTTCAAGCCCAGCCTGAGTAACTTAGATTCTGTCTCAAAACAAACAAATAAATAAATAAATCTTTTTGTTTTGAGACAGAGCCTTGCTCTGTACTCCAGGCTGGTTCTGAAGTCACTGTGTAGCCCGGGCTGGCCTAGAACTCACAGCAATCCTCCTGCTTAGGCCTCCCAAGTGCTGGGAACACAAGTGTGTACCACCACACCCAGCCTACGTGGTGCTGGGAATTGAACCCAGGGCCCTGAGCTGGCTAGGCAAGCACTCTAACCGCTAAGCTACCTCCCCAACCCCTCAAAACAGAAATTAAAACTGGGCTAGAGATGTAGCTCAGTGGTAAAAGGCCCGTGGACTCAGTACTGAAAAAAAATTGAGAGTAAGAGGAGAGGGGTGGTGTCAGGGCTGGAGTAATAGCACAGCTATTGGAGCGCTTGCTTAGCACCACATTAACCACATGGCGGCGCACACCTGTAATCCCCCCAACTGGGAAACTGAATGAAGCAGGATGATTGCTCTGAGTCTGAGGCCAGTCTGGGCTCCACAGTGAGTTCAGGACCAACCTGAACTACAGAGTGAGACTCTGTCTCAAAAAAAAAAAAAAGAAAGAAAGAAAGAAAGAAAGAAAGAAAGAAAGAAAGAAAGAAAGAAAGAAAGAAAGAAAGAGAGAGAGAATAGAAAAGAAATATCAAATAGACTTTGAATGCCAAGGTCTTCAGGCTTGCACATTTTATTTTATTTTGAGATAGGATCTCGCCTAAGTAGCCCTGAAATTCTAGCACTCGGGGAGACTGAGGCAGGAAGATTTCAAGTTGGAGTCCAACCCGGGCAACTTAGCAACCTAGAGAGATCATGCTTCAAAATTAAATAATAAGAAAAAAAGGCTGGGGATGTGGCTCAGTACAAAAGCCCAGAGTTACAAAAGCCCAGAGTTCAAACCTTAGTACTAAAAAAGCTTTACTTTAATTTTTTAAAAATCTAAAGAATATTTCTAAAAATAAAGATATAAGTAAGTACTGGTGTTCTTATGCACAGTAGGATGACTACAGATAATACCATATATATTTCAAAAAAGTGCCAAGAAAATTACGAATATTTTATCACAAAAAATGTCTGAGGTGACAGATATGTTAATTACATTGATTTGGTCATAGTATAACAGTATCAAAAAAAGTCTCTTAGCATCCCATAAATATGTACTTTTTGGGTTATTTGTAAGGCTAAGGCTTGAACTCAGGGCATCATCCATGCTTGGCAAGAACTCAACTACACTGGACTACCTTAATAGCTTTTTGTTTTTGTTTTTGTTTTTAGAGAGATCTCACCTAAATTGCCCAGGCTGGCCTCAAACTTGCCATCCTACTGCCTCAACCTTCCAAGTAGCTGGGATTACAGGCATGTACCACCACACCTTATATTATAAAAGACTAAAACATTTAAAAAAGAGAAAAAAAATGAAATGCTCATTTAATAATTTACTTGTCCAGCACTTATCATTAGCCAAGTAGGCAATGAGTTCCACTTTTCTTTCTTCTCTCTCTTTCTTTCTTTAGGCAAGGTCTCACTCTATAGTCCAGGCTGGTCCTAAACTCACTGTGAAGCCCAGGCCTGTCCTCAAATTCATGGCAATTCTCCTGCCTCAGCCTCCTTAGTGCTGAGATTACAGGTTTGTACCACCAAGCCTGGCTTGTAATCTTTTTTAATAGAATGGAAACTATCTTAAGAGTTTAAAAGACTGCACAAGTAAGTGCAATTAAGGTATTACAACAACCAAAAGTTTATAAATGCTAAGTTAAGGTTAGAGGAAATAAAGATCTGAAAGATGCTGGGAAGGTGGAATTTGTATAGCAAATGAGTAGTTCAGGAGGTCAAGAGCAGGAAAAGGCAAAGACTGCAGATGCAACCTCAAATTTAAAGAAAGCAGAGAGAATAAGAGAAAGAATGGATGGATACTGAGGGAAGCATATTTCTTTTCTTTTTGAGAAATATAACATTTTAATAGATTAAATATTCTAATACATGCAAGGTAAAAACTTGACATAAAAATTATCCCATAGTATAAATTAAAAAATAAATAGAACACATGCTCAGAGTAGCTTCCTCCATTTGTAAATCACATGGCAACATCATACACTTTCCATACCAAATATTCTAATAAAAAAAGACATGCAAAAAAGTAGCTATATCCATGTCTAAGGAGTGAAAACTGGGGTAACCTTTCTCTGAATCAAAAAAAAAAGAAGAAATGGACCCACGACCTCCTTCCTGCCCAATTAATAATAAATTCTGCCAAGTGGCTGGGGTTGGGTATAGGGATAACCATGACCCATCTTCCGTGTACCACTCCGTCATGTAGGAGGGGAGTGTGCATACAGCCTGCCTTCCTGAAAATTCCTCTTGAGCACTGCACATGCGGCTTGAGGTTTACCTGTGGCTTCTTTGGTATATCTGGAAAGGGGAGGGAGTGTCTTCACTTAGTCTGGCATGGGTGGGAAAGAAGGAGGGTGTGGGGGCTAATTTGCAGAACTGGAATTTACTGGTAGTAAGGTTCTGGGGAAGACTGAGAGAAGCGTATTTCAAAGGAGAAACAATAAATTCTATTACCCACTGACTTCTGGAAATCCAACTCCTGCATACTGGTCAAAAACTTCTTCCTAAATACCACCATAAGATAAAGTGTAATGAACACTATATATTCCATTCCATAAGAAATCTTAAAAGGCATTTACTACCTCAGTAAATGAAATCTATCAGCCTTAAAACACATTCAACAGAAATTTCTACCTTTTTAAATGCATAAATTTTTACAAGTCATATGCAGGCTTTCAAGGTCACTAACAAACTATAAATATCTCTAACAAGGACACAAATGCTGAGAGTATGTAGTGGAAATATTAAGCACAAAAATGGAAGTACAGAACTTAAGAGAAAGATCAGGTCTAAAGATTCAGGTGGCTTTCCAAAAACAGTCTGTAACACAATGCCATGAATAAAGGATTACTGACCCTTGTTCCACACTCTAAACATGTGCCATGAACACACTGAAGCTGGTAGAGAGTAGAGTACAACAAAGAACAAGCTAGGTGCTGGGGACATAGCACAGGAGCTAAGTGTGCTTCCTTAGTAAGTATCAAGACCTTGAGTTTAATTCCCCAGCACCACATAAACCAGGGGTGGTGACACATGCCTATAATCCCACAGTTGGGAGACTGAGGCAGGACTGTGGTGGGTTTCAAAGCCAGCTTGAATTACACAGTGAGTTCAATATGAGCTTGAACTTTAGAGTGAGACACTGTCTCAAAAAAACTAACAAAACAAGCTAAGGTCAGAGGACACATCCTCAGAGAACATTTTAGGGAACCGGAAGAGAAAACAAAGACATATAAGAAAGCAGTCAGAAAAGCAGTAGTGGTATGAAAATGATGACCAAAGACAAGAAAACATTAAGAATGCACACATAAACTGGGCATAGCGGCACAAGCCTGTATCAGCACTCCAGAGGCTGAGACAGGAGGACTGGCGTAAATCCAAGGCCAGCTGGGACTACATACTTAGTCCAGGACCAGCCTGGGCTATAGAGTAAGACCCTATCCAAAAAAAAGAAAAGAAAAGAAAAGAAAAGAACACATACAATAACCAACAGTCCACATAGTTGGTAAAAATGAGAACTAGGAAACAAATTATCAGATTTAGTCATATTAAAAAAAAGTCACCAGAACACCTACAGACAGCTCTGTGTAACTCTTTCATTATGAAGCTTTTCACGAGTAACCACACTCTATATTTTAACTAAAAAAATAAGTTTTATTAACATTACAGCATATTCACATAATGGAAAATTATACAGCATGAAAAGGAACAGTACTTTTATTTAAAAAAAAAAAAACACAGAAACACAGCCAAAAACAACACAGCCTCACAAACACGGGTTTGAATGAACAAAATTAATAATAAAATACAAACTATGATCCCACTTAATTACATTAGGGGAAATTATGTTTTGTTTTTGAGATATAAGACAAAATATATATAATAAGAGTCTTTAGCAGATGAGAGGGGGTAAAATGACAGACATAAGTACAGAAATCAGCGTTGGAGAGAAGGAAGAACACCACTTTCTCAGACTGAAGCTAAGGATAAGTGGTCACAGAAATTAAAGAGAGAAAAATCAAGTAACCTTGAACTCTTCAGTAGTTCATGCCATAAGGTCAATCTCAACCGATAACCTGAGTCAGGAAAATATATGAAGTACTTTTTTAAAATTCTGAATAGGTGCTTCAGAGAATATAAAAGACAAGGATAGGTGAAAGGAGTTTACAACAGGATAGCACTCCGCAGCCTTGAAGCAATGACAGAGATTCCCAGTGGCACAGTCCACTCAGGGCTCTGCAAAATAAAAAGTGGAAAACAAAAGGCAGAAAAAAATCCAAGGGCTAGCAAGTGTATCACTGAAACTATGTAATAATGTCCAACGAAGATACTTATCTGAAGGGAAAGAGGCAGGAAACCTGTAGGAAATCTTTAAGGGACTGGGGGTATAGCTCAGTGGTTAGAGCATTTGCCTAGTATGCACAAGGCCCAGGTACCATTCCCCAGCACCACAAAAAATTAGCCAGGAGTGGTGGCGCTTGCCCCTAACCCTAGCACTTGGGAAGCTAAGCTAGGAGCACTGCCTTGAGCTTGAGAGCATCGTGGGCTACATAAGTGAGTCAGAAAACAGCCTGGACTAGAGAAAAGACCCTTTAAAAAAATTCAAGGATGAAGTCACTAGGATCTGGACTGAAGCTGTGCAAAAGAAAGTTGTCACTATTACAGGACATGTTTCTAAAAATTCTACATCAAGAATCACATGTTCTCCTTTCAAGGAACTTCTGAACAGCTACCAGGGACAGAGTCTCCTCCCCGTTAAGAGCGGCCTTTATCCCTTTCTCATACATATGCCATTATCTGATAAATTACATAAATACACCCTGTTCACCAGAAACCCCACTAATATTTTTACAGCGCTTTCTACCTGTGTTTTCTCATTAAGGAAACTAAAAGGCAGTTGGCAGAAGGCAAAGCCTAGATCTATGAACACTGTTCACAAAATTGAGATTGGGATTTCATAGCACATACATGTGTTTATACAGTGATTTTTCATTAAGTAGATGGCTACTAAGGAGAATGCTAACAATGATTCCGAACACAAAGTAGTACAAATCAGAAAATACCTAGAAACGCCTCATGTCTGTAACTGTGAAGACAATCTCTAAGAAATAGAAATAGGATAACACGATCAAACTGACACTCCTCCCGTTACACTACTTGCCCGTCTGGACAACTCAGCAGCTCTGGAGAAAGCCTACTTTTTGCAGCTCACTCACACAGGCCACATTCCAGCGCCTCTTCACTACGCGCAGAACCTCCGGCTACAAAAGCCCCTATGACCATTTGTTGGTCCCCACAGGCCCCATCTCCAACTCAACCCCAGACCACGCAGTCCACGGCTCCACTCCCCATTTTCTGCTTCTCCCACTCCTCCCCCTAAACTAGTCAGTCCCCACCCCTAAAGGCTCCAAGCCGGGTCCTCCCGCCCAAGGTCCCCTCCCCCACCGCGCCCATTCAGGTTCCGCCCGCCCATCCTTCCGCTCCCGGCCAGCCCGCCACACCTGCTCTCGGCCGTCCGGCCCCGCGGGCCCGGGCCGCTCCTCCAGGCGCTGTCTCCCGGGCGGCGCTCGCCGGCGCGAGGGCAGGGGCTGCGGCTGCGGCTGCGGCGGCTCGACCGCCCGCGGAGCCCCATCCTCCCGGCGAGCGGGCGGCGGCGGCTGTGGCCGCTCGCGGCAGCGGCTCCGCTTCATCTCTGCGCTGGGCCCACGGGCGTCAGCACCGCGGCAGCGCCGGCCTCCCACCGCCCCGGGCCGCAGAGGGGCAACCACCGCCTGCGGCCACCATGGCCGAGAGGGCGCGTGTAGCCACCGACCCCGGGCCGCAGCGCCTCCGCGCTTTCTGGGGACTCGAGCGCCGCGTCCTCCTCGCCTCTCACGAAGTCGGCAGCATCGCGGCGCCTCCTGAGCTCCCCCACGGAACACGCTCGGCCGGCCTCAGCCGCCGCCGGCCCGCCGGCCCGCCAGCCCAGCCGGCCCTGCTCCTCGAGCGCGCGCACGGGGCCCGCCCGCCCCGGCGCGCGCGGCCTCCCGCGCACGCGCCAGCGACAGATCGCTGAAGACCCGCCTGCGGCCCGCTGCGCGGTCCGGCTGCGGAAGGGGGCGGGGCCGGCTGGGCGCGGGCTGCGGCTGCGGCTGCGGCCGTTCATTGATTCTTCTGTTCATCCCTACAAGGCGCTGTGCGGCGGACCAAGCTTGACGATAAGCACCCTAGAGAGTTCAAAGCGAAGAGGCAGCGGGTTCGGAACCGGAAAGAGACCAAACTAGGCCATCAACTCGAGTAGGACGCTACTATGTACCTCTTTGTTGAGTGCCTGCCAACCCTCACTTAATACCACATCACAGCTGAAAGGCAAGCTAGCTCGTTCTTGTGTTATATAGGTAAGGATTATTATGTAGAAGTGAAGCGCAGCATGTCACCTCCTCCAAAAAAATCCGATCAAACTAGCTAGAGCTCAAATTTTGTAAGTGCCTTTTCCACTGTCTCCCGCTCCTTCCAAACCCTAAAACATTGTGGGATGTTCTGTAAAAGAGGAAGTAGTGATGTATTCTTTGGAAGAGGGAACAACAAAAAGGCTTTCCGCAGGACCCTCGGGTCTCCCACGGACAGTGAAGTCATCTTGTGGCCCAGTCCATCTTGCTGTGGCCTAGGCAACCTGACCTACCGCCTCCAGTGACTCATCTGCTCAGTGACATGTGCCAGCAACTCAAGCAAAGCCTCGCCTCTGGCTTCAGCTATCTGCCACAACGCTGTATTTTTCCTCTGACCTAACCAGAGTTCATTCCCAGAAACCTTTAGTGAAGGTTCACCCATTTGTCTCCTGCCTCCTCCTTGAAGAATAGTAGCAGCTTACATGGTAGAATGCCTATTAGCAACCAGACACAGCATTCAACTCATACACACAGCAAGATATAAGTTGTATTACTTTCATTTTACAGTTGAAAACAGGCTCAAGGTGCCTAGCTTGCTCAGCATCACACAGCTAAAAAGCACAGAGCTAGGATTCCAACCAAGTTCCATGGGTTGGACTCCATAACCCACACACATAACCAATGTGCCTGACAGCCTGTTCCTGCTTTCTGTGGCTTAGTTTCTCACCACTTCTCACCACCCAGTTGCCTCAAGTAAAAACTCCAAAGTCTTTCTGGACTCTTTCTTTCCCCTCCCTTCCTCATACCCAATTAATGAACAAGTTCCATTGCTTTTCTAACCAATCTCTCCAGTCTGCCTCCTCTTTCCATATCACTGGCACTACCTTAAATGAAGAAGTACCTTCCCTCACCTACTTGTCTGGGAAACTCTCCAACTGGTTCACCTGCATCCAGTCTCAATTCTCTTCAAAAATATTCTCCAAAAGTCTATTCCAAGAATCTTCATAGAGTTAGATGTGATAGCACATTCTGTCACCCCAGCACTTAGAGAGGTTGAGAAAGAAGATCAAGAGCTTGAGCCCAGACTGGGCAACTTAGGGATTTGTGGAGACCTTACCTCAAAATAGATAAATAAATAACCTGGGAATATAGCTCAATGTGAAGGCCCTATGTTAAATCCTCACTATTGAAGGAAAAAAAGCATCTCATGTATGTATAATTTCCTTGCTTAAAACAGTTACATGAATCTCAAAGTGTAAACAGATGTGAAGGCAATCTGGCTGCAACATCTGTCATCCCATTGATCACCAGAGTTGATTCAGCTGATCTGGCTGGCTAGGTGGGTGTTCCCTTCCTTCCTGCCCACTCCATGTGTGTCCCTCCCGAAGAAGATGACCTTCCCTGTTAGAGGAGGACCATTTCAGATCAAGGGTATATGTGAGTAGCTGCACTCTCCTGCTAGAACCTCCAAACAAGCCATCAAGATAAAGTGTAAACAGGGCCATCCAAAATCTTGACTCAGCCCACCTGTCTTTTCTTACTAACCTTTGCTGTGACAACTACTTAAAGTTATACCAACTACCTGCACAGGGTCTGCCATAGTCTTGTTACAAGCAGAGGAAATAATTCAGACCATCTTAAATCTAAGCAGGAATGTTTTGGCAGCTATTTAGAACAGATCACATAACTAAAATTGGAGAAGTAGGCAGAAAATAGTCTTAACAAACATCACATCAGAAACAATCTCAGGACATGCCATCACTACCGCTAGACAAAGTGCTACATTGCTGCTACTTATTCCTGCAAAGAAATTCTAACTTGTCTTCATGACCATATGACCATTCTATATCCAGCCACTGGCAAGAAGATCTATTAACTCAGTCTTGAAAAGCTGGGAGCCAGAACCTCTTTCTATCTTTTCACCTTCCTATATTGGAACTGGGAAAGTCAAAGTGGCAAATGGTCTAGGGAAGAACTCATAATCCATCCCTTCCCTAATACTTTTTTGTGTAATTCTCTCCTCTTGAGTGTAATTTGGAAGAGGGAACAACAGAAAGGCTTGAGTATAACTGATACCTCTGACTTGTTTATAACCAATAAAATATGGCAAATCACTTTTGTGATTACTTTACATCATGTAAAACTTTATATTTCTAGAAGGTTCATTCTCACATTTGTAATGATTTGGAAGAAGCAAATAGCCTGTTCTGATCTCAGCGCCTATGGAGAAGGGGTAGGACACTACAAGGCAACCTCTAGGAGTTGACAGCAGAGTCTGGATCAACAACCACCAGCAGAACAAACAAAACAAACCCAGATGCTCTCAGTCCTACAACCAAAAGGAAATTAATTCTGCCAATGAGAGTGAGCTTGAAAACAGATACTCTACAGCTGAGTTTCCAGATGAAAACACATCCCAGTTGACAACTTAAGAGAAGCCTTTGAGACCTTAAGCAGAAAGCCCAGCAAAGCCAGCCTAAACAACTGGCCCATAGTAACTAAGAGATAAAGTTATGTTATAAAGTGGCTAAATTTAAACCAGGCATGTTGGCACATGCCATAATCCCAGCACTTGGAAGGCTAAAACTGAAGAATTGCCGTAAGTCCAAGGCCAACCTGGGCACCTGGGCTACAGAGCAAGACCCTGTCTCAATAAAAAAAAAAACACACACAAATAAAACAAAAAATTTTGTAATGATTAACAAATTTCTATTACATAGTAAAAGAAAACTAATGTGAACAGGGTATGGTGGCATTGTGGCATGTGCCTATTGTCCCAGCTACTCTGGAGGCTGAGGCAAAAAGACTGCATGAGCCCAGGAATTTTTGGCCAGTCTTGGCAATACAGTAAGACCTGGGCTCAAAAAAACCTAAACTAACACAGCCAAACATTCACTTTTTCAGGGTCACAGCAGCCAGAGATGGCCATGACTCATGATTTGGATCTAAAATTGTCCACCAAAAGCCTCACGTATTTGAATGTTGTAGCGCACCTATGGAATCACGTGTGCTAGCTAGTAAGCGGTGGAGTCTAATCAGAAGGGGCAGAACACTGAGGCATGACTTGGAAGGCTATATGCTAGCTCTTCCCTTCCTTGCTCATTTGGCTTCCTGTCTGCCATGCATAAGCAATTTTTTCCTCCAACTATGCCTCTGCCATGTGCTTCACCATTGCCAGCCACCCATGAGTGAACTGAGACCTTCTGAAACTATGAGCTAAAATAAATCTTTTCTCCCGTATGTTGTGGTTATTGGGTACCCTGTTCCAGCAATAAGAAAGTAACTAAGACACTGTGTGACACAATCTGGTCCAAATCCACTTTTACTTAAGCCTTTTCTAGCTCAATATTTGACAAGATGATTTATTAGTTGGTCAGGCTACAATTTCAGAGTGATCCTTGAGTCCTCTTTCTCACAAACATCACATCTACTCTGCTTTTAAATCCTATGCAAATTAGTTCGATACTATAATTAGCTAGTGGAGACTAATATTAAGACAATAGCAGGGATAAAAGAAAGTGGGCGGGGACTGGAGGAGTGGCACTGTGGTTAAAGTGCTTTGCCTAGAAAATGCAGGGCCCTGAATTCTATTCCCCAGCACCACATAAGCCTGGCATGGTGGCACACACCTGTAAACCCACAACTTGGGAGGATGAAGAAGGAGGACTACCATGAATCTAAGGCTACATAGTGAGTTCAGGAACAGCCTGAGCTGCAAAGCAAGACCCTGTCTATAAAAAAGACAAAGAAAAAAGAAGGAATGGCTCCAAGATTAAAATGGTTGCCTAGCAAGTGCTATCTCAAGTGCCAAGTACCCGAGTTCGATTCCCCAGCATCATATAAGTGGGGCATGGTGGCACATACCTATAATCCCAGCATTCTGGAGGCTGAGGCAGGAGGACTACCATGAGTCCAAGGCCAGCCTGTGCTCCACAGTGCGTTTTGGACCAGCCTGGGCTACAGAGTGAGATCCTGTCTCAAAAAAAAAAAAAAGTGGGTGGATTTGGATTTTAGAAAGATCAAATTCATATTTCAGAGGTGGGGTCTCCTCCTGATAAACACAACATTTTCAATTTATGACATGTTTATTAGGAAAAAACTGGATCATCATAAATTGAGGAGTATCTGTATTTGGAGGCAGGGCTGCTAGGAAAGTAATGAAGATTAAATAAAGTCATAGGGCTGGAGGAATAGCTCAAGAGGTTAAAGTGCTTGCTAACAAGCTCAAGATCCTGAGTTTGATTCATCAGCACCACTTAAAGCTGGGCATGGTGGTGCACGCCTGTAATCCCAGTACTCTGAAGGCTGAGTCAGGAAGATTGTCATGAGTTTGAGGCCAGACTGGGCTCCATAGTGAGTTCAGGACCAGCTTGGACTGCAGAGCAAGACCCTGTCTCAAAAAAATTTTTTTAAAGATTAAAGTCATAAAAAAAAAATGGGGGCAGGGGAGCTAGAGGAATGGCTCAGTGGTTAAAGCACTTGAAAGTAAGTGCTTACATAAGCTCTAAGTACTTGAGTTCAATTCCCCAGCACCACATAAGCCGGGCATGGTGGCGCACATCTGTAATTACAGCACTCAGGAGGTTGAGATAAGAGGATTGCTTTGAGTCTGCAGCCTTGGCTACAGAATAAGACCCTGTCTCAAAAATAAAAAGCAGAGACACTAAAGATCCCACTCTGCCCCGTAAGGTGACTACAAGGCCAGCAATGACATAGTGAGAAAGTAGTCATCTACAGGCTAGGAAGAAAACCCTCATAAGAAACCAAATGGACTGGAACCTTGATCTTGAACTTATTGACTCCAGAACTAGCAAAAAATAAATTTCCGTTATTTAAGCTATGTAGTGTATGGTATTTTGTTACAACTTCTTAAGCAGACTAATACAAACCACATAACATTCCTTTTAATGAAAAGTTCCCCCAATCCAACACCATTTTTTTTTTGAAGGATGACAATCCCATTCCAGTCAAACATGATCAGGCCAGAGATCCTGCAAATGAAATGGTTAGTCCTCTACTCCTTCAGGTCCCATTCACAGTATGGCTGCTTCCCAGGGGAACACGTAATGCCGGCACAAGTTCTCTAGGAAGCCCACATCCTAGGAATCCTCAGGACTTTATCTTAAACACCCAGTTATCACTCTCTTTCCCCTGGGCAATGACTGCTTGCTCACCTCCTAGGGGAGGCTGTCCTCTTTAGGGGGCTGGGGATTCTATATAGATCTTTCTAAAGGAGTCTATTTGCAGTAATTCTAACATGCCTGACTCTTCGAAGAGCCTCTAGGTGATTCAAAGAAGCCTACATCACTCTTCTAAAAATCAGCTTTGAGGATTCCTATACTATCATTGTGGTTAAAAGACACTCATTCCCAGTGTTCATTTTCTTTTTTACTGTTTTTGGACACATGACACATGGTCACCCATAGTAATGACAAATTTCCCAGCCAAAGTATAGCCATGAAACTATGCTCTAACCAATGACATGTGAGTCTAAGTGATGAGTGGGTCTTCTGTATTATGCTCTTAAAGGAAATAAGCTCATCTTTCCCTTCTTAATTTCTTCTTCTATCTTAATGTTTAGAAAGTGTTACAGGAAAAAAAAATCTATCTTAATTTTCTTTTCTTGTTTGTTTTGTTTTTTTGAGGCCAGATCTTGCTCCGTAGCTCAGGCTGGTCCTGAACTCACTATGTAGCCCAGGCTGGCCTTGGACTCAAGGCAATCCTCCTGTTCTGGAATTACAGGAGTATGCCACCACACCCAGCTTTATGAGGTGTTGGAAAATTGAACTCATGGCCTTGTAATTGCAAGGCAAGAGCTTTAACCTCTGTGCCATTCCTCCAGGCCCCCAAAATCTGTCTTGAAACACATGAATGAAATCAACATCCCAGGGATGACAAAGTGATGATAAAGTAGGAAGTTCCTAGATAAAGTTATAGAAAAGAGCTGATATACTGCACTTCTATTTTGTTCAGGTCACTGCTATTTTGGGTATCTGTTACACGAAGCCAACTCTCTATTGTATCACTAAATATGGTGATGTCTATCTTTTTTTCTAAAGAAACTGAAGGATCATGAGTTTAAGGCCAGCCTGAGCTACACAGTGAGCTCAGGACCGGCCTGAACTACAGAATGAGATCCTGTCAAAAAAAAAAAAAAAAAAAGCTGACGGACCATAAATTTACTTTGGGAAAGGCACCAGCTACAGATGAAAAGTAAAACCATGTTAAATACATTAATACACTTGGCAACACAAAAAGAGAAATCTCAGGGAATTCAAGAATAAAGGTAAAGGGGCAACCCACTTTGGACCCCCTCTGAGATAGTGGGAGCCTAAATGCTTCTGTCCTTTATTTCTAAATACAGACCTATTCTATTGGTGGGGGGCGCGGGGGCGGGGGGAGAAGAAGAAGAATAAAGCTGCAGTTGCCTCAAGGAATTCGAAACTGGAAGCCTGACTATGACTCTCAGCAGGAAGTATTTAGGCTCTATCCCTTCATACTCTGTGATTATTATGACTTAATGTCTTTCTTGCTCTCTGGTTTAATTCATGTTTGTTTGTTTGTTTGTTTGATTGGAGCTAAGTTTCACTATGTTGCTTACATTGGTCTTGAACACCTAGGTTCAATCAATCCTCCCACCTCAGTGTTTCAAGTACTGAGATAACAGGCACACATTGTTGCACCTGGCTTTCTTGTGTACTTTTGTTTTTCCTCTCAGAATCAATCACTTCTTTACCTACCATGCTGCATCTTTGTTCTATACCATGTCTTCTGACTGCTGATGCTGCTACCACTCAGTGAGAATTTCACCATGATCGTGGCTCTTTCTCTACTACATGACTTCTCTAGGAAATCTTTATAACCTCAATTCTTACTTCTACTTTCAGATTCATTCCTTACTTTCTTATTCATTTGCCTAAGAATGAGAAGCTAATTGCTAAGCTGTTTTTGGTTTTTGTTTGCTTATTTGTTTGTTTTTGAGACAGAGTCTCACTCTACAGACCAGGCTTAGTCCTGAACTCGCTATGTATCCCAGTTCGGCCTCGAACTCACAGGAATTCTCTTTCGTGGGCCTCTACTGGAACTACAGGCCTGTGCCACCATGCCTGACTTTTATAGTGCTAGGGAGTACAATGCAGGGCTTTGTGCTAGCTAAGGAAAGCACTCTAACTGCCGTATTATTCCTTCAGCCCCCAAGCTTTACTTTCTTTCCTTCTTTCTTTCTTTCCTTCTTTCTTTCTTTCTTTTTTTTTTTTTGTGGTACATGTCTGTAATCTGAGGACTCAAGAGGCTGAGGCAGGAGGATTGCTGTGAATCTGAGACCAGTCTGGGTTACATAGTGAGTTCTGGACCAACATGGACTACAGAGTGAGACCTTATATCAAAGAAAAAAAACAAAGGACAAAACAACTTCCACCCTGGGATGGAGCCCAATCAAGATTACTTTCTAAGTTACTTCAGTAACTGCTGGAAAATCTACATTTAAATTAGATTCCTATCCCTTGTCCAATCAGCAATGTCTAGGAGTTAGGAAGGTGGTATTACATGTTCCAGAATATGATTGCCTAGGATTGCTCTTTGGCCAATGAACGGGGCCTTGAATCATTTTCCTAAATGAGGTTAAAGAAACATAGTGGAAAAGCTCTGTCACTCAGGCTTATAGTCCAAGCACTCCTGTGAGAAATACTCATTATAACTCTTCAGGATGAGGTATGAGAATAACAAGTTTGAGCTCAGCCTGAGCAACTTAAAAACTTAGTGAGACCCTGTCTCAAAATCAAAGTTTAAAAAATGTGCTGGGGATGTAGCTCAATGCAAAGGTTCTCGGCTCAAACTCCAGTAAGCAAGCAAAAAAGAAAGAAGGCAAGAAAGAAAAAGAGAAAGAAGGAAAGGAAAAAGAATGGAAGGAAGGAAGAAAGAAAGAAAGTTGATTTATCTGCAACCCTGAGTAACATATCTTGGACATGTACATTGGAGAAAAATAAAAGCAAAGACCAGAAACCACTTTTACATCTACAACTAAAGAAAAAATAAAACATGACAGTTAATTGTCAGAGTCTTATAGAGTAAGGCTAGACAGAAAATGACAGACAAAAATATTAAAGATGTAACACATATAGGATGATGAATAGGCAGATAAGGAAAATGACCAAATGGGAAAAGACAAGAATGATCCTCATGGCTCTCTGGCTTGAATAGCCACAAGGAGACTGATATCTCTCATTGTCCTGTGGCATACTGAAAGAAGTGCACATGTCATTAGTTCATTCACTCACCTACATACTTAAGAAGTTAGTCTTACATAAAAGAGAAATATTAAATAAATGTACTTACTGAACACTGCAAAGCACAGGTTGGTGACATGCTGATATGATGGTGCCTGAGAGCTATGCAAGATGGATATGTGAGTCTCAAGTTCAGAGAAAAGTCTTAGCTGGAAATAGATGTGAAGAATTAAACTTACTAAGGAGCAAATGTCCATAATCTTTTTTCCCACTTGAGTCTTTGCTTGGTCAAGAGAGCTCTGTATGTGACAGACTTTGGACTTTGAGATTACAGGATAAGGAGAATGAGGAAAAGGAATAATAAAGGAATAAAAGAACTAGAACCTAGTACAAAAGGCTATGTGGCTTGGGAAAGAGTTACAGCAGAAGAGAACAGGAACAAAGGCAGAAGATGGGAGGTGAGGAACAAAGGGAAGACAGAGGCAGAGAAGCTGGTGAGGAGATGTGAGAGAAGTAAACCGGAGGGGGAGTGATATGATTATTTCTCACTGGGCCCAGCGGCACAGGCCTGTAATCCTAGCACTCTGGGAGGCCAAAACATGAAGATTGTAAATTTAAGCCTAGCCTGGGCAATTTAGGAACTTACTGAGATGCTGTCTCAAAATTAAAACTGAAAATAGGCTTGGGGATATAGTTCAGAGTGAAGGCTCTGGGCTGGATCTCCATGTCATGGTTTAGATGTGGAATGTCGCCCAAAAGCGCCACGTATTTGGACATTATAGAACATCTATGGATTCCATGGGCTATGAAGTGATGGGGCCTGACTGAATGGAGTGGATACTGGGGTCTTGATCCTAAAGGAACAGATCACTAGGTCTTTACCCAAAGGCATGGATCACTGGGACAAGACTTACAAGGATACATCTGGATCCACCCTTCCTTTCTGAGTCAGCTTCCTGTTAGCAGTCTGTGAGCTAGGCCTCTGGCTAGGCCTCCACTGTGTATTTCTACCACTGTCAGCCACCAATTAACTGAGACCTGAAACTGTGAGCTAAAGTTGTGGGTATTGGGTATTCTGTCCCAGCAATGACAAAATAACTAAGATACCTCAATACCAAAAAAAAAAAAAAAGACTATTTCTACAAATCTTCTCAGATTCCAGGAAACCAAATCCAAAGGTAGTAACAGGAAGAAAATTATAAGAATCGGAGCAGAGATCAATGAAATTGAAACTAAAAATCAATACAAAAAGTCAATACAAAAGACCAATGAATCACAGAGTAGGTCCTTCTAAAGAATAAATTAGATAAACCTTTAGCCAAACTCACCAAAAAAGAAAAAAATATTCATATCAATGCAATTAGAAATGAAACAGTTGAAAACACAACAGACACTGTTGAAATAGAGAATTATGAGAAACTTATGATAAAATATATTAAAACAAATATGAAATTCATGATAAACTATATTCAAACAAATTCATGAGCTCAGAAGAAATGGATAAATTCCTTGACACATATAATATACCAAAACTAATCCAAGAAGATATAAAAACCCTGAATAGACCAATGACCAGGGATAAAACTGAGGTAGTAAAAAAGGATCTATCAACAAAGAAAAGTCCAGGACCTGATGGACTCACTGAAGAATTTTATCAGAACTTTAGGAAAGGTTTAGTGCCGATGCTCCTTAAAGTCTTCCAAGAAGCTGAAAGACAGAAAATACTTCCCTCCTAGAAGCAGGTCTTATCTTGATCCTCAAACCAGATAAAGACCCAACAAAGAAAGAAAACTGCAGGCCAATTTCCTTAATAAATATAGCTGCAAGAATCCTCAATAAGATACTTGAAAACAGAATGCAACAAATTATCAAAAAAATCATACATACACCACAGTCAAGTTGGCTTTATCCCAGAGATGCAAGGCTGGTTCAATATATGCTAATAAATTAATGTAATATACCACATTAACAAAAGCAAGGACAAAAACCACAGGATCATCTCAATAGGTGCATTAAAAGCCTTTGACAAAATACAACATCCCTTCCTTATTAAAACTCTGATGAAAATAGGTACAGAAGGACCCCCCCTAAAGCTGATAAAAGCAAGTTATGACAGCCAACATTATCCCTATAAGGGGAAAAATGGAAAGCATTTCCCCTCCAATCAGGAATAAGACAAAGGTATCCACTCTCACCACTTCTACTTAACATAGTTCCTGAAACCTTAGCCAAGCAAACAGTAAGAGAGTGGAATAAAGAAAGTATGCATAGGAAAGGAAGAAGTCAAACTATCTCTACTTACAGGTGACGTGATCCTTTACATAGAGGACCCCAAAAACTCTACCGGAAGACTCAAGGGCCTAATAAACAAATTCAGCCAAGTTACGGTCTATAAAATCAACACACAAAAATCAGTCGTATTCCTCTATAGCAACAATGAAAACACAGAGAAAGATAGCAGAAAAATAATCCCATTCACAGTCACCTCAAGAAAATTAACTACCTAGGAACCAACCCAAATAAGGAAATGAAGGACCTCTATACTGAAAACTATGTACTCTTAAAAAAGAAATCCAGGAGAAATTAAGAAAATGGACAGACATTCCATGTTCCTCAATAGGCAGACCCAACATTGTTGAAATGGCATATTACCTAAACTAATATACAGATTCAATGCAATACCAATCAAGATACCAATAGCATTTTTAACAGAACAACAACAAGACTAAAAAAAATTTTAGACAGATTATCTCTCTGTAGTCCAGGCTGGTTCTGAACTCACTATGGAGCCCAAGTTGACCCCAAACTAAAGTAGCTCCTCCTGCCTCAGCCTCCTGAGTGTTGGGATTACAGGCATTTGCCTGGCTTATATAGTTCTCAGGAATCAAACCCAGAGTCTTGAGGTTTCTAGACAGGCATTTTAACTGTTGAGCTATTCCTCCAGCCCTCAAAAATTTATATGGCACTGATAGAGACCCAGAATAGCCAAAACATCCTAAGCACCAAAGAAAAGCAGAAAGCATCATGATACCAGTTATCGAAGTATATTACACAAGAACTGATAAAAAAAAAAACATGGTAATGGCACAAGAACAGACAAGTGGATCAATGGAATAGAACTGATAATGCAGAAACATCCCCAAGTACCTTCAGCCATCTGATCTCTGACAAAGGGGCCAATAAATGCATTAAAGTAAAGATAGCCTCTTTTACAAATGGAGCTGGGTAAACTGTCCAACTATATGCAGAAGAATAAAACTGGACTCACAACTTTCCCCATACACCAAAATCAAAACAAAATAGATAAAAGACTTAGATATTAAAAATTGAAACACTGAACTTGTTGGAATAAAAAGTAGGCAACATCCTTGAAGACATGGGCTTATGTCTTAACAGGACTAGGCAAAGACTAGGCAGGATAGATGAGGACTTTCTCAATATGACACTTAAAGCATAAGAGATAACACCAAGAATCAACAAATGGGATTATATGATTTAAAGGAAGCAACCAACAGAGTGAAGATAGCACCCACAGAAAGGGAAAAAAAAACCATTAGCCAGCTACTTCTCAGACAGAGGACTATTATCGAGAATATACAAAGAATTGAAAAAAATTAGACCTTCCAAAATAAAGGACCCAATCAAAAAATGGAATCTGAAATGAATAAACACATCTCAGAAGTCCAAGTGGCCAATAAATACATCAAAAAGTCCAATATCTTCAGCCATCAAAGAAATGTAAATTAAAACAACACTGAGGTTGCATCTAACACCAGTAAGAATGGCTGCTATTAAGAGCTCAAAAAACAACAAATGCTGGTAAGGCTGTGTGGGAAAAGGAATCTTCCTACATTGCTGGTGGGACTGTAAACTGGTACAACCATAATGGAGAGCAGTATTGAGATTTCTCAGATAACTGAAAATCAATATTCTATTTGACCAGGCTATACTGTTTTTGGGTATCTTACCAATAGAGTTAAAGTCATCATACTATAGTGACACATGCATATGCATGTTTATAGCAGCACAATTTACAATAGCCAAATCTTGAAAGAAGCCAATATACACAACCACAGATGACTGGATAAAAAAAGATGTGGTATGTGTACACAATGGGGCACTACATTGCCATAAAGAATGACAAATTAGTCATTTAGAGGAAAATAGATGCACCTTGAGACCATTACGCTCAGCAAAATGAATAAGAATCAGAAAGCCAAATGTCACATGGTTTCTCTGAGAAAACAAAACCATAAAAAATGTAAAAGATATGGAGGAAGGTAAGAAGATGGACTTTGTGGAGAAGGAAATGAAAAGTGGAGGGAGTATGAGGGTGGGAAGGGGAATGGGATACAATATGTAAACTAAAAATTTTTTTCAAACAAAAACCTTTTTAAAAAAAAGTTATTTTCTAGCCTAATCTATCCTGCTTGGCAAATGCTATGCAATTAACAAAAACCCGCACAATGGACTGGAAGAATGGTTCAACAGCTAAAGCACTTGCTTAGCAAGCGCTATGTCAAGCGCTAGGTACCCATACCTGAGTTTGGTTCCCCAGCACTACATAAACCAGGAATGGTGGCACACACCTCTGATCCCAGCTCTCAGAAAGCTGAGGCAGGAGGACTGCCTTGAGTTCAGGACCAGCCTGGACTGCAGAGCAAGACCTTGTCCCTAAATAAATAAGTAAATAAATAATAAATTTAACTATATAGTAGGTCTAAAATGTAATTAATCCAAATTAGAATAAGAGTTAAAATGGAATGAGTGCCATTTGAATGACAATACAAATGATAGGACATAAAAGAGATTGCTAGTATAGTACAGAAGAAGAAATTTCTTACAAAGAAAAAACAAAGAACTACATTTAATGATTTTCAGGAAAAAAACTAAAGTTCTGGTCCAAAAATGAAGCAAGTTAGAATTATAACATTTGTACATCTGTTGTTAAAGTTTTATTATAATAATGGATTTAGATTTCTTAAAAATCTACATTTCCTAGATTTCTTAGATTTCCTAATAGACTTGAGAATATCCTTATTAATTTCAGCTATTATTAAGGTACTGGTACTGAAGGCTTGTGGCACAGACCTGTAATTCCAGCACTCTGAAACACTGAACTGAAGCTTGGAGTCCAGAACCTCTGACCAAGCTAGAAGAGAAAGGAGTGCCCCAACAACTGAAAGAAGGCCACAGGGAGGTCAAAAATCCTGAAGACCCATGGGAAGTGGAGGAAAACAGCAACCAACTGAGTGCAGCCCTGAGCTGCAGATAGAAGAAAGCGTGGAGACCAGAACCTTAGACTGAGGTAAGCACAAATCCAGGAGAAATGGGAACTGACAGCTGCTGGCACCCCAGCCTCCAAAAACAAGCCTGTAGGTAGTGCATACTACAAATGCACTGTGAGCTTCCCCTAGAAAAGGCCTCCTGGAGCCTAAAGAAGCAGCACTTAGCAGCCCTTAACAGACAATGACACAAGTAGGACCCACTTTTTTAAAAAAGCTCGAGACTGAACTTATTAAAGAAATCTAAGAAGAGTGCATCAGGGTTTTGGAGTCACTCTTAAACAGTGCCTAGGGGGAAAAAAACTGGCACAAGTGATGGTTGTGGAGAAGACAGAAAGGCCATGGACCTCCTGAATGGATGAATGTAGTGGAAACACCTCAGAGGGTGGAGAGCCCTGCCCTCAGGGGAAGGAAGCAACGACAGCAGAAGAGCTTTCCTGAGAGGACTGGGGGGGTGATCAAGACACCTCAGAGGCCATCAGGCTATTAGGTCTTCCTTCCCTCACTGCCTACTCCCAGTATAGAACTTGGAGGAATTTAGGCTCCTCCCCACCCTCATAGTCATTCAAAGAAACCTCTCGCTAGGCCTTTCAAGTGACGTCCCTCAACAACAGAAACATGGGAAGAAGACAAGGCAACAGGACATACACAGACATGACTGGGACCCCAAAAACTAATGTCATGGGTCCTGAAATACTGAAGCACATGGGAAAGGAAGTCAAAAAGCAAATAAATGAGTTGAACAACTAGTTCAAACAAGATATTCTCCAAGAAATCCAAGCATTGATCAGTGGACTAAAAGATGAACTTACTAAACAAATAGTGGTCCTGATGGAGACAAAGCTTACTGAGTAAATAGAAGCCACAAATAACAAGTTGGCTGAAGTAAACAAGGAAATGCAAGACATGAAGCAACATTTTAATAGAGAAGTGGAAATTTTAAAATATGTGAAAAACTCATTTGAAACAGTGCAGTTCTACTTGAACATTGCTTGAATATTGTGAAGACAGAATTTCAGACCTGAGGAAACAAATGCTGTAATTAGGCACAACTCCAAAATTAGAAATGAACAAAGTAGCTGAACACAACAGCTGATGGATGGTTCAAAGAGAAAGAATCTCAGAATTATGGGTGTGGAAGAAAGAGAAGAAGACAGCAACGAAGGTATAAAGTATTCTCTAAAATCATGCAAAAATTCCCTAATCTAGAAAAAGAAATTAATTTTAAAGTACAAGAAGCATACAGAACACCAAATAACTTCAACCAGTAACGAGACTCGCCATGACACATCATAACGAAAACCTCAGAAATATAACATAAAGACAAAATACTGAAAGCAGCAAGGAAAAAACAGGCATTATTCCACCAAGGCAAACCCATTCAAATTACCACAGATTTCTTAATGCAGACTTTAAAGGTCAGGACAGCCTGAAACAAGATCTTTCAAGCAAATCTGACAGCAAATGTCAACCCATGTTGGTGTATTGAGCAAAATTATCTCTGAAAATTGAAGGAGAAGTAAAAATTTTCATGACCAAGAATCCCTAAAGTAATTTGCTACCACTAGCCCAGCATTGTAGAAAATACTTGAAGGAACCTTTGAGAGAGGCAGAGAGACAAGCAGCACCAAAAAACACGAAGGAAACATCTAAAGAGAAAGTATGACAAAAAAATAGACTAGTGTTTGAATCATTTGACTGGTGTACTTCTAAAACAGTACCAGCTGTTTTATAAAATCTGTGAAATTTCCCCACATAATTATTATGTATAATAATGTTAGTTTGCAAGATATAATCATATTCAACATGGGGAATTGGCATAAAATCTTTAAAAAACATGTGTGCATAAATTTGTGGATGGACAGGTAGAAAAAATGATAAACCAAATCTGGCAAAATGTTAGTAATTAGTGAAATGTGAGTAAATAATTTATGAAAGTTAAAAAATCCTGAAATAATTAAGTATGCCATTATATCTATACTTAAAGTGTAATATACTTATGTAATATAGATTTTAGTTCATTTAATGTAGCAATTCCACATAGACTTAAGTTTATTGTAGCAATTCACTATATTCGGTCTTTGATATAAGTTTATCCTAAGAAAACTGATTGATGTAATGAGAACCTGAATGTCTTTTGAACGCACAAACATTTACCTTTCAGTAATCAGCCAGGGCATTTCAAATTTAACTTCTTTCTTTTTCTTTCTCACATTTCCTAGCCTTATGAATTACATTGGTTTTTTTTCTCATGTGGACTGGTGGGTGAGGCCATGTTAAAGAATCTCAACAAAGATATAGTAAGACACAGAAAAAAAGAGCTTTTGATAAATGTCCCAGTAAAGACGTCTGCTGGACTGAGAACAGGCATCAAAATTTGGCAAGAGCAGCCCCTCTAGGGATGGGAAGCTGAACTAAAGAGTGGTGATTTGAGTGGTGAAGTGAGTCATAGCAGAAGATTAAATATGTTAAATATCATATGGTTTCTCTGATTGGGAAACCCAGAATATAGTCATACTATAGAACCAAAAGAGTGTGATAGTGGGAGTTAGGGGGAATAGAAAGGGTGTGGGAAGGCCAAAAATGGAAAGGAATTATAAAGTTGATGTGATATATACATGCACAAAATACTCAATTTAATTGTAAACATCACATATCACATATATATTAATAAAAATTTTGGGGGGGGGGAGAAAATTGAACTGAGTTAAAAGGAAATACTGTGCCCTCCCCCTACTACCCATCTCTGCATCAAGTCCACAGTCTTACTTCATATAGAAAATAAAACTGGCAAGGATCTCCAAAAGTAACCACTATTTGGAGAAGACTGAAACAAATGCTTCACTAATCCCAATTCTTGGTAGTGCCTCCTGGACTAGAAGTATTTTGTAGACAAAGGAGTGTTTCACAAACTTGAAATGTCATTCAGATGAAGGACAAGACATTTTCCATTGACACTTAAAATTTCAAACTTTCAAACAGTCCTCACAGTTGAAACACTGTACATTCCAGCAGTGAAGACTATGGGGATCTGTTAGCAGCAAATACCAATTTAAAGGGAGTGGGTTAATTTGCTTGCTGGCTAGTTCTTCTTCTTGTAGAGCTGCACAATAAGATTTCACTTTATCCCATAGCTCAGTTAAAATGTCTCCTTTTTTACTCAACAACAGCTGCAAGTTGTACAGCATATGAATTTACATCATAGTCCACCTCTTCAGTCATCTCCAGGACAGCCTTTTCGTTTTCTAATCACCTAATCAATTCCTGGAATAGTGCCCTGTGACCTCCTACAACATGCTCTTCCATTTCCACCAGTTGAGACACAGCTTCATGGAAGATAAACAATTGTTGGGAAACCTCTTCATTTTGTTCACGGAGAAGTTTTAACTCATCTCTTTGAGGGGAACTCCTCACACCCCACTGTCTCTCTAAATCATGGATGATTGGATGGATGGTGCATTACTGGGCAAACACTAGCAGTAGTTGGATCTACAGTCAATTCTTTCACCCTATTTGTATATTTTAATGTATTTTCACAGGATGCCATTCCTAAAAAGATTGTGGGAATCATGCAGGTATAAGAGTTCTCACCTATGAATGAATCTCTTAATACCTGAGTGAGTTTACTTACCCTGAAAGGAGTATGAGTCTTATTTCTACCTAAGACTCTGATACACTCCTTGAGTGCTAAAAGGCCTTTATTAATTTCAGCGCCTCCAAGCCTACTTTGCTGAACTGCGCTGGAAGTATCAGCTCCTTTTTCATTTCCTGCCAAATCAATGAGAGAAAATTTGCCGTGCAATTTTCCTTTCCTTCTAAGAATGATCTGAAACACTGCATGGCTCTGAGAAGAATGTGCATTTGCTGATGTTTGAGCAGACGTTCTACAACTGTTGCCTACGTCAATGAATTTCAACACATCTTCAACACATTCCTGTAATCCCACAACTTGCACCTGCTGCTTTCCATCTTCTAGAACTATTAATTTTGTTTTCCTATTTAGCAAATCAAAAACATTTCCACTATAAATTTCAGAAAAAGGTTGTATATACTTGAAGTTCTAGCTTCTTATAGTTTGGCTTCTTTAACATTAAAAAGACATCTTAAGCTGCTATTGAATAAATTCCTTTAGAACAAACCTGGTTCTTTCCTAAAAAGTCACCACCTATAGTTTGTGTCTTCCACTTCCAATCTGCCACGTAACCATCTCCCTTTCAAATAGTTTCCACTAATGGTCTAAACTATTTTCATTAGGAGCTGAGTCATTAAAGGCATAACCAAAATGAAATGTCTGGTTTTCTAGGTACCTTGTTAAATATACTTTTTTTGGGTTCATGCACCGTCACAACATCTTTACTAGGGATTGTGATTACATTAAGATCTTTCATTTCAGTTTTTTTTTAAATTAAGCAGTCATTTTCTTCCACAAACACACATCCTATGTTCATTAATACAATCCATTGTTGTCAATGGTCTATAATCCAAACTTCCTCTAAAGTCTCTGATCATACACATAATTTCGTAATTTGGGTTTGTAGCATCAACATCCTGGGGCTATTTTTTCTCTAAGTTCTGGCTGTAGCAGTCTCCTTTTCTCTCTGTTTTTATTGTAATCTTTCTACTTCTTTCACACAATTAGACTTTCTACATGCATTCTGTTGTGCAGGGGAAGACTAGGCTGTGCAAGTGCAGAACCAACCACTCTATTATCTCTTGGAGTAGGGTCATTCTTAATAAATGCCAGTCTGCTGATTCTTTACAATTTTGTTTACTTTGGTTGAGGATGTTGGAGGTGGCGGTATTTCTGGACTGGGTTCAATTTCTTCATCAGCTACAAGGTCAGGGTTAGGTAAAAAAAATGCTTTCTGGGCCAATCTCTTTGTCCTCTGTTTCTCCACTTTCTATTCATTCAACTGTTATACTTTTATTATCTTCATTTACTGGTATTACCATTGCTTAGTGTATTTGGCCATCTTCCCTTTAATCTCCACGTAAATCCCGATCTGGATTTTGCCAATGTTGGCTCTTGCAATTACCTCATCTCTCTTCCAAGCCATTTGTAAAAAGCTCCTTGTATAAAATTCTTTCTCCTCAACTACATATCATGGGCCGTATCTGCATGAATTGATCCTAACAGATATAATTAATCTAGGTAAATACATACAAACCATGAAAATTAATACCACTCAGCCATCCAAGAGCACACTAAAAGTTAATGAGTTTCTAGAGCAGTTCCTCTATGGAAAGTGGACTATCTTTCCTAGTTTGAAGCATCTTCCCTGGGTATTCAACCATAAATTCTACAACTTCAACTATTTTGAATGACTTTATGTTATACTTGGGGGAGACACAAAACCAAACTACATTAGGTACTTGAGCTCAAGAATCTCAGAGTCTAGTATAAGAAACAGAACATGAAATGTCCAGGTCAAGATAGCAGCCAAGTAATAGCTCCACAATGTCTCCTCATGGACCCACTTGAAGAGGAGAATTTGGTCAAACACTGCCTGTTCAACATAGCTAGGACAGGAAGAAGCACCCCAACAATTAAAAAGAAGCCAGGAGAAGATCAGAAATCCTGAAGGAACATCAGAAGCAAAGGAAAAAAACAACAGCCTAGAAAGCTGCCTCCGGCTGTGAACAGCTTGGAGCCACGGGCATCTACCAGCAGTGGAAAGCCCACAGGAAGCCCGAAACATCTGACAGAGCTAGGAGAAGAAGGGGCACCCAGCAACTGACAGGAGGCCATGGCATGGTCAGAAATCCTGAGGACATATCAAAAGTGGAGAAAAACAACAGCTGATTGGGCATGACCCTGAGCAGCTGGCATCCACAGATCACAGATGAAGGAAAGACCAGAGGCCAGAACCTCAGACTGAGGTAAGTGCTGATCCAGGAGAAGTGGGAATTTCCATCAGCTGGTAGCCCAGCCTCCGAAAAACAAACCTACAGGTAGTACATACTACAAATGCAATGAGCTGCCCCTAGAAAAGGCCTCCTGGAGCCCAGATCAGAAACAATACTCTGCAGCCATAACAGGCCCTGATGTGAGCAGGAGCCATTAGGAAAAAAAAAAAAAAAAGAGCCAGAGACTGAACTGATTAGAGTAAAAGAAAGCTCTGAAGAGCACACCAGGGCTTTTGGGGTCACTCTTAAGCAGTGCCTAGGAAGAAACTGGCACAAGAGGCAGTCACAGAGAGGAGAGAAAGGCCACTCACCTTGTGAACAGCTGGGGTGTAGTGGGCACACCTCCAAGGGTGAAGAGCCCTGCCCTGGAGGAGGGAAGCCAGGATAGGCAAGAGAGCTTTTCTGTGGAGGCTGGGGTGAACAAGACACCTCCGCGGCCATTGGACTGTTAGGTCAACCCTACCAGTACAGAACTCAGAGAAATTGCAGCTACACCTGCACACTGGCATAGCCATTCAATTCAAAGAAACCTTTCACTAGGCCTTTAAAGCGAAGTCCCTCAACAACAGAAACATGAGAAGAAGGCAACAGGACACCCACAGAAATACCTGAGACCCCAGAAGTGAATGTCCTGGGCCCTGAAATAGTGGAACTCAGAGAGACGGCAGTAAAAAAAGAAAATAAACAAGTCAAACAACCACTTCAAACAAAATACTCTCAAAAAATGCAAGCACTGATCATCAAACTTAAAGAGGAACTTACCAATCAAAGTGGTCCTAATGGAGACAAAGCTCACTGAGCATATTGAAGCCACAAATAAAAAGTTGGTTGAGGCAAATAAGGAAATGTAAAATATGAAGGAACATTTTGATTTAGAGGTGGAAAATATGAAAAGAAATCTAGATGAAATTGAAGATATAAAGTAATATATGAAAGAGGGGAAGAGAACTCGAATATTGTGAGGACAGAATTTCAGACCTTGAAGATAAGGCTGAGGAAAGAAATGCTATAATTAGGCACCATTCCAAAACTAGAAATTTGTAGTTCATTATCATCAAGTCCCTCAGCTGATGGATGATGCAAAGAGAACCAATTTCAGAATTATGTGTGTGGGTGAAAGAGCAGAAGACAGCACCAAAGGTATAAAGAATTTAGTAACTGAAATTATGCAAGAAAATTTCCCAAATCTAAAAAAAGAAATTAACTTTTGGTACAAGAAGCTTATAGAACACCAAATAACTTCAACCAGCAATGAGACTCGCCACGTGTCATAATCAAAACTTCAAAAGTACAACATAAAGAGAAAAATAAGCATTATTCTACCAAGGCACACCCATTCAAATTACCACAATTTCTCAAGGCAAACTTTAAAGGCCATGACATCCTGAAGCAAGATCATTCACACTTTAAAAGACAGCAAAATTATCCCTGAAAATTGAAGGAGAAGTAAAATTTTTTCATGACCAAGAATTCCTAAAGAAATCTGAAACCATGAGCCCAGTATTGCAGAAAATACTTGAAGGAATCTTTGAAACAGAGAGACAGAGACAAGGAGCACCAAAATAATGGAGGAAAGGAAACACCTAAAGATAAAGTATAACAAAAAAAGATTAATATTTGAATCATTTAATTGGTATTCTTCTAAAACAGTTCCCACTGCCTGATAAAATCTGTGAATCTTCCCAGATAATTACGATTTTTAAGAGTATATAAGTTTGCAAAACTTGAAAAATATGTATGCATGGGGGCTGGAGGAATGGCTCAGCTGTTAGCATCAAGTGCTAAGTACACAAGTTTGATTTCTTAATACCACATTATCTGGGTGTGGTGGTGCATGCCTGTAATCCCAGGACTTGGAAGGCTGAAGCAGGTAGATTGCCCTAAATCCAAGGCCAACCTGGGCTCCATAGTGAATTCAGGACCAGCCTGGGCTATGGAGCAAGATCCTGTCTCAAAAAACAAAAAACAAACAAACAATTTCAAATAACAATATAAAAGTATGCATGCATGAATTTAGGAATGGATAGGTAGGTAAAATGATAAACCAAATCTGGCAAAATGTTAGTAATTAGTGAAATGTGAGTAAATAATTTATGAAACTTAAAGAAAATCTGAAGTACCTAAGCATGCCACTCTATTACTTTAAGTGGAGTATACTTATGTGATATAAATTTAAGTTCATTTAATGTAGCAATTCAATATAGACTTAAGTTTGTTTAATGTAGCATGTGTTTTGAATGTATAAACATTTACCTTTCCGTACTAAGCTAAGAAATATGAAATTTAACTTCTTTTTCTTTATCACATTTTCTAGCCTTATAAAATTCATTGTTATAGCTCTTATGTGCACTGGTGGGTAAAGCCATGTTAAAGAATCTCAACAAAGATATAGTAAGATACAGAAAAAAAAAAAAGAACTTTTGGCAAATCACCCCAATAAAGGCCTCTGCTGGACCCAGAGAAGAGGCATCAAGATAGGCCACTGCAGCCCATTCTAGGGACGGGAAACTGAGCTAGTAAGTAGTGATTTGAGTGGTAAAGTGAGTCAAATGCATAAGATTACATATGTTAAATATCACATGGTTTCTCTTTTACAGGAAATCCAGAACACAGGCAATCTGTAGAAACAAATGAGCGTGATAATGAGAGTTATGGGGGATCGGGAGGGCCAAATATGGGGAGGGAAAAGAACTGTAATTTTTTTTTTAAGACAAAGATCTTGCTCTGTAGCCCAGGCTTCTCCTGAACTCAGTATGGAGCCCAGGCTGGCATTGGACTCATGACAATCCTCCTGCTTCAGCTTCCCAAGTGCTGGGATTACAGGCATAGGTGGGATCGTAATATTGAAGTGATACATATGTGCACTAAATATCAAGTTTATTGTAAACATTATGTATTGCATATATATATATATATATATATATATATATGTATAAATGGTAAAAAGTAAGAAAGAAACAAAACATGTACAAGGGATTAGAAATACACAACATTTGTTTTATGATGCTTTAAATGAAGAAAGGATCAGTTCTAGTGGGGAGTTCAGGAAGAGCCTGAAGAACAATGCGCTATTCAAGGAGTAGAAACTTGAACTATTTTGATAGGGAGAGGTCATGGAGAGAATGGCATTAAGAAAGGGGCAGACTTGGAAATGTACCATTAGAGTGAATGGAAAGAAATTCCATTTGGCTGAAAGAAATTATGGATGGAAAAAATTAAGAATAGAAATGGGAGGGTAAGAACTTGTAACCAGATATCAGAAACTCTAGATTCTAGCCTTCAGGATATAGACTTCAGGCATGAGACCTTGGGTGGGTAAACTGCAGCACAGAAGCCAAATCTGGCCTGACATTTGTTCTTGTTAGGCCCATGAGAAAAAGACTGCTTTTTACAGATGAACACTCACATCTCTTTGATGAAATTCCATGATGTTTTCCCCTAATATGTGGAATCTAAAGAAGAGGACGTGAAAGTAGAAAGGAGACTCTTAATGGAAAAGAGGAAGGGAGTCTAAGAGTAGGAGAGGGTGATAGGGATAGATATGGCCAAATATCCTAATTGCAACCCAACTTTTTGTAAAACTAGTAGGCACTCAAAACCTAACTTGGCCAGATAACTGAAAGTGAACACAGGATACACTAGCACTTGCCTCCCCAGTATCCATTCCCTTCGTGCTGTGAGAACCATAGTTTTGTATGGGACAGTAGTATGTGCAGGAGCTGAGTTTTTTATAATTCAACAGTACAGGTTGGAGTAATTTGCATTTAGGGTGGTCATATGACCCAGTTCTGGCCAATGAGAGAATAAAAGGAAATTTCAGTTAGGCTTCCAGAGGCACATGCCTGGCATGCCTCAGTCGTTTGCCTTTATTCTCTCTTCTTAATACAAAAGTGAATTCTCCTTGGGATGTACAGCCACTGTTGCCTCACACTAAGAACACTGGATCATGAAGACAAAGGACACCGGGGTCTTTCATGACATCCTGCAACCTGGAACAATTGCTTTAACCCTGGAATGTCTTTCATGAGAAGAAAATAAACTCCTATATGATTAAGCCAGGTTAATTACTTAATAAGCCAGGTTAATACATTCATAATGGAGATAGAGAATGTATTAAAAAGATATTAAGACACAAATTATACAAACTGAGGTGTAATTCAACAGACTATGCTTGAAAAAGCTGAAGTACTACAGGTTTTCCCTATTCATCTGATTACAGTCTGTCATATTGCAACCACTCTCTTTTCTTGCTCTACTCTGGCTTTCTTCTCAGTCCATATGGCAGGAAAAAAAAAGCAGCCTCTTCTGTATTTTACAGTCTGCAGATCTACAGTCACTGAAGAAAGATTAACTTCATTGTCTTGGTCTTAAATACAAGAAGAAGAAACTCATTGGCCCAGTATGTTTACAATGACTCCCTAGGCCAATCAACTATACACAAGTGGGGAAGGTCAAATGTGAACATTAACTCTATAGCAGAAATCACAGGGTTAGAGTGCTTGCCTAGCAATCACAAGGCCCTGGGTTCAATTGTTCAATTCCCTAGCACCATATAAACTGTACATGGTGTCACATACCGGTAATTCCAGCACTTGGAAGACTGATTGCCATGAGTTCAAGGCCAACCTGAGCTATACAGTTTAGGACCAGAGCAAGATCCCCCAAAAAAAATCTAGAAGGGGACACCTGACAGACAAAACAATAGTTGCTGACTGCAAAAGCTAAATTAGAATTGTGGTACCAGGCCTATATGAAGGACTCAAGGAATAATTATAGGGATTACAATTGGTGAATGATTGGCTTTAGAGCAGAGAGAGGAAAAAAAAAGAAAGTGGGAATGACTTCAAGATTTCTTTCTTGGGGCTGGAGGAATGGCTCAGCGGTTAAAGCTCTTGAGCTAAGCGCTAAGCCAAGCGCTAAGTACCCGAGTTCAATTATCCAGCACCACGTAAGCTGGGCGTGGTGGCGCACTCCTGTAATCCCAGCACTTGGGAAGCTGAGACAGGAGGATTGCCGTGAGTCCAAGGCCAGCCTGGGCTCTGAAGTGAATTCAGGACCAGCCTGGACCACAGAGTGAGACCCTGTCTCAAAAAAAAAAAAAAAAAAGATTTCTTTCTTTCTTTTCTCTCTTTCTGCATTGCAGGGGATCAAATCCAGAGCCTCCCATATGCCAACATACATGAGTTACATCCTCAGCCCTAAAGATTCTTGTTTCTAGCCAGAAAAAGAAAAAAATAAGGAAGAAAAGGAATGAAGGAAGGAAAAAAGAAGTAAGGAGGCAGGAAAGAGCAAGCCAGTCATGGTGACACATTCTTGCAATCCCAATACTTGACATGATCTCAAGTTCAAGGCCAGTTTGGACTATGTGGCAACACCATCTCCCAAGAAAACAGACAAAAGCTGGTGGTACAGGCCTGTAATCCTGGCACTCTGGGAGGCAGAGGATTGATTACAAGTTCTAACCTAGCCCGGGCAACTTAGCAATTTAGTGAGACCCTGTCTCAAAATTAAAACCAAAAAATGGGCCAAAAATATAGCTCAACATGAAGGCTAACCTACCATAATGACTTATGCTTAAATGCTGTAGATTTTTCCACTCCACATTTCCAATGGTTTTTGGCTTTTTGCTGTTATTGTTGAGATTAATTTTTTTGTTTTTGTTTTTTGAGACAGGATCTCACTCTGTAGTCCAGGCTGCTCTTGAACTCACTATGGAGCCCAGGCTGGCCTTGGACTCACAGCAATCTTCCTGTCTCAGCCTCCTGAATGCTGGAATTATAGGCATGCACCACCATGCCCAATTTATGTGGTGCTGGACAATCAAACTCAGGTACTTAGTGCTTGACGTAGACCTTGCTAGGCAAGTACTTAAACCATTTAGCCATTCAAGGTCTCGCTCTGTAGTCCAGTCTGCTCCTTAATTCACTATGTAGCCCAGACTGGTCTTGAACTCAGCAATTGTGCCTCAGCCTCCAGAGTGCTAAGATGACAGGCGAACACAGCCACATTCAATTTCAATGGCTCTGGGAATTGAATCTAGGGCTTTGTGCTTGTTAGGAAAGTACTTTAACAACTGAGCTATGCTCCTACTACCTTTCATATGGTTTTTAAACATCAGGTTTTGACCTTAGATGCATAAACATGCCATACAAGTCAAAATGAAAATCATAGAGTTTCCAATAAATGAAGGAGCAGAAATCAGGGAATGGCTAAGTCACAGAGAATAAATTTACAGGAATTAATAAACTTGAAAAATGTACTAATTTGTTAGTGACCAAAGAAATGCAAATTAGAGGCTAAAGCAAGAGTATCATAAGTTTGAGTCCAGCCTGGACAACTTAGCAACTAGTGAGACCCTGACTCAAAATATAAAAATAAAGAATTAGAATGTGCAAAGGCCCTATGGTTCAATGTCTAGTACTGAAAAAAATGTAATTTGGGGTTTTTTTTTACTCAAATATGCATGAACTACAGATTCAATAACATGTTAGTAACCTATACCTGTGGAATTTGTGCTTGTATATTACCCCTTTTGCCCACTTTCTCCTTCCCTCTTAATTTTTCCTTCCCCTTCCCCTCTCCCAATCTCTGCATCAATTCCTTTTCCTTGCAGTCTACCACCCATATTTTTCCTGTTCTCTTATATTAGGATCTGTTTGTGCATGCATGTATGGCATTCTCATTTGGATTTTGTTGTTTTGTTTCATTTTGTTTTGTTTTGAAGCCATGGATGTGCATGAAAGGAAGAATAGGCAGAAAGACTTAGCCAATTAGAGATTTTCTTGGAAAATCTAGGTCTTGGGTCAGTGATGGTCAAAAGAAACTGAGATTAGTCTGCAGGTAGGGAGGAGAGTCACCAGAACTGCCTCTCAGATACCTTATAGCCAATGTATGCAGAGCCAGCAAACAGACTAGCAAACAAACAAAAATAAATAAAAGTGAAGAGGAAGAGGAGGAGGAGGAGGAGGAGGAGGAG